>CM053034.1:2505889-2825889 GCA_028564925.1 Lithobates sylvaticus | reverse complement strand
CCCACCAGTGCTGCCTCATCGGTGCCCATCAGTTTAGCCTCATCAGTGCCCACCAGTGCTGCCTCATCGGTGCCCACCAGTGCTGCCTCATCGGTGCCCATCAGTTTAGCCTCATCAGTGCCCACCAGTGCAGCCTCATCAGTGCCCACCAGTGCAGCCTCATCAGTGCCCACCAGTGCAGCCTCATCAGTGCCCACCAGTGCAGCCTCATCAGTGCCCATCACTTTAGCCTCATCAGTGCTGCCTCATCAGTGCCCACCAGTGTTGCCTCATCAGTGCCCACCAGTGCTGCCTCATCAGTGTCCACCAGTGCAGCCTCATCAGTGCCCATCACTTTAGCCTCATCAGTGCCCATCACTTTAGCCTCATCAGTGCCCACCAGTGTTGCCTCATCAGTGCCCACCAGTGCTGCCTCAGTGCCCACCAGTGCAGCCTCATCAGTGCCCATCACTTTAGCCTCATCAGTGCCCATCACTTTAGCCTCATCAGTGCCCATCACTTTAGCCTCCTCAGTGCCCACCAGTGTTGCCTCATCAGTGCCCACCAGTGTTGCCTCATCAGTGCCCACCAGTGTTGCCTCATCAGTGCCCACCAGTGCTGCCTCATCAGTGCCCACCAGTGTTGCCTCATCAGTGCCCACCAGTGTTGCCTCATCAGTGCCCACCAGTGTTGCCTCATCAGTGCCCACCAGTGCTGCCTCATCAGTGCCCACCAGTGCTGCCTCATCAGTGCCCATCAGTACAGCCTCATCAGTGCAGCCTGTGGTCTTTAACCACTTGCCGACCAGCCGCCGTCGGCATGCTCACGCAAATCGCAAAATTTCAGGAACAGCAATCTCTCTCTCCTCCTCCAGTCATTACACTCCCCCCCCCCCCCCACAGTTAGAAACACTCCGCAGGGAACACTTAACCACTTTGATCGCCCCTAGTGTTAACCCCTTCCTTGTTAGTGACATTTGTACAGTAATCAGTGACTATTTTTAGCACTGATCGCAGTGTAAATGTCACTGGTCCCAAAAAAGTGTCAAAAGTGACAAAAATCTGTCCGCCGCAATGTCGCAGTCCCTCTAATCACCACCATTACTAGTAAAAAAAATAATTAATAATAAAAATGCCATAAATAGGGGATATATTTTGTAGATGCTATAACTTTTGCTCAACCCAATCAATATACGCTTATTGCGATTTATTTCTTTTTTTTACCAAAAATATGTAGAAGAATATGTATTGGCCTATACTGATGAAGAAATTTTTTATTTTTTTTAAAGTTATTTTTGGATATTTATTATAGCAAAAAGTAAAAAATAGGCAGAGGTGATCAAATACCACCAAAAGAAAGCTCTATTTGTGGGGGAAAAAAGGACGCCAGTTTTGTCAGTTGAAGCAACGCAGTGCCGCATCGCAAAAATTGGCCTGGTCATTAAGGGGGGGAAATCTTCTGGTCTGTAAATGGTTAATTTCTATTTTTCCCCCACTCCTTCAGCTGTAGATGCCCTCCAAGGCATTTTTATTTATTTTTTTGTTAATGCAATATTTTTTACCAACCTCTAGGTGGAGCTGTCTGCTGTCAAACACTAGAGGTAAAAAATGCAGACAGTAGTCTGAAGAGGACCTGTCATCAGCGATTGCTTTATACTTGTTTCAATTGGTAGATTGATTTCTGTTCCACCGCAGTGGCCACACGTGGATCAAAATTTATTTTTAGACCCAAAATCTCTTTATAAAGAGGACCTGTCATGCTGTATTGTTATCATAAGGTGTGTTTATATTGCAATAAAAGTGATCAAAAACATTTGACAGTGTAAAAAGAAAAAAAATGTAATAAAATAAATTTGAAAAAATGTCTTAAATCGCCGCCGTCACATAGTGGTGAACACATACGTAAGTCACGCCCAGATATGTAAACGGTGACCGCGCCACACGTGAGGTATCGCTGCGAACGTCTGAGCGAGAACAATAATTATAGCACTTAGACATGTGCACAATAGAAAAATTAATTTATTTTCGTTTTGTTTCTTTCGTTTCCGTTGATTCGTAAGTCGTCGGTGTTCGTATTCGTAACGATTCGTTTTTTCGTTGATTCGTTTTTCCGTTTAATTTTCGTTTATTCGAAATTCGGACGCATTCGTTACATTCGTACTTTCGTAAGATTGATTTATTCGTACTTTCGTAACATTGTTTTCGTAGATTCGTAATCGGAGCATAATTCATAATTTTATGTAATGTGTATGCTAGTATTACATTTTAAGAGACACGGAAAATTACGAATCGAAAAAAAAAACGTTACAAATGTACAAATTTTTTCGTTCAATCCATTCGAAGCACGTTAAGCAGCGCCATGGTAAGAGACACGGAAAATTACCAATTCAACAAAAAAAAAAAAAAAAAGTTACGAATGTACAAATTTTTTTTTTCCGTTCATTTTGATTTTCGTTGTTCCTGTTTTCGTTTTTTGGATTTTCTTCTTTCGTAGTTTCGTTGTTTCTAATTTGGTTATTTCGGATTTTTGTTGTTTTTCCTATTTGTTCGATTCGAACATTCGTTATTCGTTAAAATTTTTAGCGAATCGTTCGTTCATTCGTACGATAACGGATGAACGAATATAACGAATTTTAACGAAAAACTAAAAAAAAACGAATTGCACACTTCCCCTCTAAAGTTGCTTACACACGATCGTATTTTACGACGGGAAATGTGTGATGACAGGCTGTGTGGACAGGCGTGTGTACGCTCCATCGGACAATTATTGTCGGATTTTCCGGGGACAAATGTTGGATGGCAGGTTTTACAAATTTCTGCGGACAAATGTCTGTTGTCGGACTTTCCGATTGGTGTGTACACAAGTCCGTCGGACAAAAGTCCAAAGTACAGACGCGCATGCTCGGAAGCAAGGACGAGCCGGAAGTGGTCGGTTTTGTAAACTCGCGTTCGTAACAGAGAATTAACATTCGTGACGCGCAAATTCTGAAATCTGGAAACGCAGCGCACAATTCTCTTCTTCTTTAATGGGATAATAATGAAGCTGCTTTGCTGGTGATACTGATGGATTATTGCAAACAAAGTTTCAAAGGCTTTTTTTTTCTAGTGATATCAAGAATGATATTTATTATGTTTTTTATTTTTTTATTTATTTGGGCAAGTTACCACACACCATTATCCTGTAGATTTTAAGATCAAAGATACAACTATGTTGGTGTCCCTTGTTAATTTTACATTGTATTTTTATTGTATTGTATTGTAACTGCCGACTCCCAAACTGTCATTTGAAGTAAAACACACAGCCAAGTATTATTTTACACTATTTTTTTATTGTGCATTAAAAAAACATAAAACAAATAAAATTAGACATGATATCTGCCAATAGAACTTAACCACAAAGTGCATTCTATGCATCCAAAAATATATAAAATATAACAAATCAAATCATTATTATTCAACCAAAAAAATTAAATAAAAGCCTCATGCATGTGTCCTGCTTCTTAATATATGGGGTCAGCAATGCCAAGAGTTGGTGAAAGCAGGGGTCTGTCATCCGGGGGTAATTCCGAAAATCACACGGATTATTCTCCTGGAGCTCCCGCAGCAAAGGCATATGACATAATTTGTCACGATTAATATAGCAACCAAATTTTGGTCCAAGAACTCCTCCTCCTCCTCCTGTTCCTGGACTGGACTTGTGTCAAGGCAATAACTCCAAGGCCAAGAATAAATAACACGTTATCTCCTCCGATTCCTCCACATGGCTGGTTGACCAACGGCCGTTCAGAAACTAACTGAAAAGCGCAAAATGAAAAGCACTCACCAAACTTTTACTAACACGAAATTTAGCAGAAGGAGCCCAAAGGGTGGCGCTAAAAGAGCTGAAAAAACACGTAGTACGTCACTACGCTCGTGTTTGTTGGCCGAAAAATTCCTTGCTGTTTGTATGCAAGAAAAAATCCAGGCAGACGTCTTCAGACAGAATCCTATTGAAAACGTCAACCTATGACGAAACGCGTCTGGGACGTACGTGCTGACGTCACCACGCCATCGACGAGGACGGGATTTTGTTTCATGTTGCCGGCCGGCTTCTGTTTTATGCTGTAAACAATCTGGTCTGTCACTTTTTCTCCTCTGGGTGAATATGAGCCGCTGGGCATAGGAGAAAGGGTATCGCTCGTTGAAGTGGACCAGGACCATTCATTACAAACTACTTGCCAACTTCTATCTGGGAGATAATATGCATTGATTGGCTCTATTTCTGGTAAGGAGCCCCTCTGTGTGGTGACGGGTCACGAGTTAGTCGTTTGTTTTTGGATTATTGGTGCACGTCCTACGGCACACTTGTTTTGCTGGGTTAAGGCCAACTGTCTTAATTGTTTTTTTTCTGGTAAGCGCATTACTTAGAAGGTGGAGGGGTCTTTTGCTGGATTACACTCTAGCTTTTTGGTTGATTCCACAGGGTGTTTTCACTATTCCTTCTTTATTTCTTCCTATATATTTTTCTATTTGTATTATCCTTGACAATATTACGCTATGTTTGTCTCCTTTTTTCTTTTTTAATATATATACACGGAGTTATATATTTTTGCTATATTTGAGCACTCAAAGTTCCTGGATCCTGATTCACCAAAAGGCCCAGGCTGGGTATAAGCCAACTGCACAACTTTTGCTTATTTCTGGTAAGCATACTATTTGGAAGGTTGAGGTGTCCTCTTTTTAGAATTATTTTCATCACTTCAAAATCCCCTTGGAAGGATTGAGGCTTTTGCAAACATATATATATTGCTCTTATGGGCTCAGTTTGTGGACTATCAATGGGAAATCTTTAAAGTGGGACTTTATTCTATAATGTATTCACCGAAAAAAATTTTTTGGAGTATTATATTCACTGTATAATTTTATATTTTTTTCTGTGTATGAAATTTTGTGTATTTTTATTTAGCTGTTTTCACTTGAGCGTGAAATCACAGGGCAATATCACTTACCAACAACTAGCGCAACTTCTCTTTTCCACAGTCTTCAGACAGAAGTCCATGGTTTTGTCTGCGGATAATCCGATCGTGTGTCCGAGGCTTAACTCTAAACTGGTAACCTGTAGAAGTTATTAAAGCGTCGCCTGTGAAGATTTTTAAGTACCGTAGTTTGGTGCCATTTCACGAGCGTGCGCAATTTTAAAGCCTGAAAAGTTTGGTATCTATTTACTCAGCGTAACATCATCTTTTATATCATACAAAAAAAATATGGGGTATATATTATGTTTTTTTTTTTTTTTTATTCATTAAAGGGGGATTTCACCCTAAAGTGGAACTCCCGCTTTTTGGAACCCTTCCCCCCTCCGGTGTCACATTTGGCACCTTTCAGGGGGGAGGGGGGTGCATATACCTGTCTAAGACAGGTATCGGCACCCACTTCCGGGCATAAACTCCCACGGGAGTTTACGTCATTTCCTGTCCCGGCGCGCTGTCTGCTGGGACACACACGTGTCCCGGCAGACAGCGCTGAACATTCTCATTGCGCCGCGTGACTCGCGCATGCGCAATAGGGAATCGGGAAGTGAAGCCACTTCCTGATTCCCTCACCGAGAATGGTGCCGGCTACAGCAGAGAGCCGAGCGATCGATCGGCCTCTGCTGCCGACACCGCTGGTCCCTGGAACAGGTAAGTGTCCATTTTTTAAAAGTCAGCAGCTGCAGTATTTGTAGCTGCTGGCTTTTAAAAAAAAAATTTTCAGTACAGTCCCGCTTTAAAGTGTAAATTTTTTCGCAAAAAATGCGTTTGAAAAACCACTGCGCAAAAAACGTGTGATATAAAAAAAAAGCAACAACCACCATTTTATTATGCTAAAAAAAATAATAATAATATTTGTAAGTAATTTTCTAGCAAAAAAAAAAAATACAGATTTTTTTTCCCTTGAAAACAAAGTGTCAGTAAACGGTCAGCAAGTGGCTCTGAATTAGTTTTTCTACAAATTGATTGTTTACAATCACTAACTTCCTTATGAAGGCGGATTGTTTTCCCATGAGGTGAGGAGGGGGAGGGGGTGTTAAAAGCATTCTGACATGTCTGGGTACAACTTACTGATACCGCTCTAAATATTTATCCGGGGTTCCCAGAAAATGATTTCAGGGGTTCCTCCGTGGTGGGAAGTCGGAGAAAGTTTGGTATAAATAAAATGAAATATCAGAGTGGAGGATCAGAGGCCGGGCTCGTGGTCACAATTATGACAGTCCCAGAAGGCACGGCTGGCCCAGCATCGCATTGTGTTCATGGTGACAAATGGTCCGACTTCCAGGCAACTATCAAAATACCGGCAACATGTGCAAAAGAGGGACAGACAGCAGGGGGGTAAATAAACTCCTCTCAGCCCTGACACAAGACCCCAGCCCCCCCCCTCCCCGCCCCCCTTCCAAACACATCCTCATTATAACACTTTGCTGCCCCGTATAATACGAGGTGTGAACAAACAGTTTGGTGAACGGTGTCAGATAACAAAACAGATACAAATTCCATTTTATTGGCCGTGGAAATAATCGCCATCCTTCACAACACACTTTTGGCAACATTCATGAAGCTTCTGGAAACGGTCAGCAAAGGCCTCCTTAGGAATCGATCGCAGAACCGCAGTCACACATTCTTCAATTGCCGATGACATTGGCTTGACACTGGATATTTGCAGGTGACTCTTTTTTTGGATCACAGGGAAGAGTTTGAACGCCATTCCATTGGATGCCGCTTGGATTCCAGGCGGAACTGGTAGCACCGGGTCTCCTCCACCAGTGACGGTGGTTGGCAGGATGGATCCTGGGCACACTTTGTAATAAAATCTCCAGTGCTTTCTGTTCGTCTGTCAGCTTGTGCGGCATGAACCGGGAACAGATCTTCCGCTAACCCAAATCTTTGCGAACGAATGGTGCGCGCCGTGTCCTTGTTAACGCCCAATTCCTCCGCCATCAAACGTAGAGTTTTGCCGCATACACACGGTTGGATTTTCCGACGGGAAATGTTGGATGTGAGCTTGTTGGCGGAAAGTCCGACTGTGTGTACGCTCCATCGAACATTTGCTGTCGGACTTTCCGCCAACAAATGTTTCTTAGCGGGCTCTCAGATTTTCCACCAACAAAACTTGTGGGAAAGTCCTGATCGTGTGTACACAAGTCTGTCACACAAAAGTTCACGCATGCGCAGAATCAAGCAGAAGGAGCTGCGCTGGCTATCGATCTTCTTCCTTTTTCTCGGCTCGTCGTGCGTCTTGAACATCACCGCGTTCCCACGTTCGTAATTGTTGGCCAACATTTGTGTGACTGTGTGTATGCAAGACAAGTTTTGAGCCTTCGGAAAAAAAAATCCACCGTTTTGTTGTCGGAAAATCCGATCGTGTGTACGGGGCATGAGAGTGTAGAAATGTCACCAGCACACCTAGGATTCCCCAAAAGGGTCCAAAGCTTTATTTACATGGTACACATACGGCAACATTTCGAAGCCACGCAGGGGCCCTTCTTCCTGACAAAGGGGCCCTGCATGGCTCCGAAACGTTGCTGTATGTGTACCATGTGAATAAAGCTTTGGACCAGTGGAGGCCCATCCATTAGGCGCGCCCGGGCGCTGCCCCCTCTTTCCATGCCACCACCCTATATGTATAATGGATAGATTTATGCATAGCATGAATCTGTCCACGACCGCTGCGGCCACCCCCTGATCATTCGTCTGGCCCCTTTTAGGACACCGGGCGCATGAATTACAGCAGGCAGGTTTTTCAATGGTGTTTCAATCGTAGGGCCCGATCTTGTGCCCGATCTTGTGCCCGATCTTGTGCCGAACATGGCTCATCCACTAAACAAAGAAAACATAATTTTTTTAATTTTCACTCTTTTTTTTTGCAAAAATCAGAACCCCCCCAGTGGTGATTAAATGCCACCAGAAGAAAGTTCTATTTGTGTGAAAAGTGTTACAGTGTTATATGACCGCGTAATTGTCATTCAAAGTGCGACAGCGCTGAAAGGTGAGAATTGGCCCCGGGGTGGGAAGGGGGGGGGGTGCTCGGTATTGAGGTGGTTAAGGTCAGGTTCTCCTCCTCCCATGGGGGTCTCCCTTTGGTGGTGCCCCACCTAGTATGCAGGTGGACATTGCTTTGGCAGGTCCCCTGAAGACTGCCTGTTTTTACCACCCCCTGGCCGCCCGTGTGAAACAGCCCTAAAGGTTAGCGAAATCCCTCATTTCCTATTCATCTGTATGTCGGATTATTTTTAATTATATAATATTTTTATTGCTTTATTTTTCTGACACCGGACAATCCCCTTTGTAAGACGAATGATAACTGAGGCCGATTCCGATGGTTTTGGCGTTCTTCCTCCTCGCTGTTTATCTCTTACTATTCTGAAGCCTGGTAGGAGTGAGTCACAGAAAACAGCCGCCTCATCGTCTCCCATGTCCCGGGTGTAACTCTCCGATTACCAGCCGCGGACTCTGCGGTCGCGGTAATAATGGACGCTGCGCGTTGATTGAGCCTCCATTTGCCGCCTGTGCTGTTAGGCGTGGTGTCAGGATACAGGCGCTGCCAATGCTTCCCCCCGGTGTCGGGGTATCTGCCGGGGTATCTTTGTTGGGGCCCCCGACGGAGTTAACTGACTGAAGTGTCCGGCTGCGGTGATGTCATCTGAAAGACGCGCTAATGGCAAAATCTGCCGCTCAACAGCTGAAGATTCAATTATCTGGCAAAAAGGTTAACAAGCTTTAGATGTACAAAACATCGTTCAGCCTCGAAGGAGCCGTCCGGTGCAGACAAACAGGGTACGCCCACCGGGGTCGGGGAACTACAAATCCCAGCCATAAAGTTCAGATGTCGGGTAACCTTTTTAACCCCTTCAATACCGGGCACTTTCACCCCCTTCCTGCCCCAGGACAATTCTCAGCTGTCAGCGCCGTCACACTTTGAATGACAATTGCGCGGTAATGCAACACTGTAACCATGTGACATGTATATCATTTTTTTCACAGAGATAGAGAATTCTTTATTTAACTGCCTCCCGCCCACCGAATAGACAAATGATGGTAAGCGGGTTCCCCTCTAATTCTGGAGCAACGTCATATGACATCGCCCCAGTCTCACTGTGTTGCCGCGCCACCGGGGGGGAGGGCACCGTGTCCCCGGGACACGGCGCAACCCCGATCTCGGTAAAGAGCCAATGACGTGGCTCTTTACCCATGTGATCGGCTGTGTCCAATCACAGCTGATGACATGTAAACACTGAAGTTAATTGACAGGTGCTCAATATTTTTTTTTGGGGGGGGGGGGGCGGAAAACAATAAACCTGCCCCCCCTCTTTTGCACTGACACCAATCCTAAGACTCCCTGGCCAATCGGGTCTCAGGACCCGCTTCCTGATTGGCCGGGAAGAGAATCGGGAAGACAATAGCGAATATTAATTTGCTATTCTCACACAACTGGGTGGGCTCAGGGTGCAATGCTCTGCGCCCCAAGCCTACACTTTTTTTAAGCCAATTAGAGCCTCGGGCTCTAATCATGTGCTTCAATAAAAAAAAAAAAAAAACGTGCGTTCGGCGCCCCTGCATGTAGATAAGGGGGCCGGGTGCATGGATTAGGGGGATGGCGCCCCTTAAGGATGGGCCGCCACTGCTGACAGAGTGTCAGGAGAGACGATCAGCAGCATCTCCTCACAGGGGAGACTGTACAGATAATCAGGGCACTGATCATTAGTGCAGCCCCAGCAGTGCTCATCAGTGTCTCCAATCTGTGCCCATCAATGATGCCACTTTGGCCCATCAGATATGCCAGTCAGTGCTGCCTTTGTAGTGCTCATCAGTGCCACCTATCCGTGTCGCCTATCATTGCCCATAAGTGCCGTCTTATCAGTGCCCATCAGTACCACCTATCAGTGCTGTCGTTTTAGTGCTCATCAGTGCTGCCTATCATTGCCCATAAATGCCACCTATCCGTGCCACCTCATCGTGGTTGCAGCTCTTTTTATCGCGCGACAATCGCGGCAGACCCGCACCACGATTTGAGGTGTCATTCAAATGAATGGCATCTCAAATGCGAATTCCGCGGTTTGTCATTCACACATCGGCGCTGTCAAATTGCGGGCAGATTTTGCGGCAAATCTGCCCAGCGACTCAAAACGCTGAAGTGTGAATGCAGCCTTAGTAAATAGATAGGAAATTATCTATTCCACAGTATTTACTTATTTAACTTTTTTCTTTTTCTTATTTTTTTTTACATGTTTTCAGTTACTTCCTGGTTTCTGGCCTAGGCCAAAATGATGTCATCCATCCCAGGAGTCTTCATGAGCAAAACGAATGCGGCCGTCCCATCTAAGAATCGGTAAGCTGCAATATAATAAATGTTTGTTTTTTTGGGTTGAACCACTTGCCGACCGCTGGCTGTCGTATGACGTCCTGGTCTTTCAGTGGTGATATCGGTATGATGGGTGCAGCTGCAGACATCATTCAGATATCAATCTTTTCCGCCAGCGATTCCCTTCACCGTAAGAACAATCAGCCGTTTGATCGTTCTTACAGGCAGCGGGAGGGGACGTCCCTCCCCCCCCCCCCTTCCCGCCGCCCTCTGGTGCTTCTCCCGGGTCGCCCGTGCCATCAGCAACCTGGAGAAAGAATCCACCATCAGCAGAAGTTAGCCATAGAGATTTCCAAGAGCCAGATAGTCCCCGGCAGTCTCTATGACTCTCGTTGGCCCGGGCGCGACGTTATGACGTCACATACGTGCCGGCGGAAATGAACAAAGCCGGGAAAGGCCGGGATCGTGACTTTTTATTTATTTTTATCTCAGGCTTCCCAGCCTTGGAGGAGCGATCTGGGATCTTATAGACCCCACATCTCTCCATAAAGAGGACCTGTCACGCACCATTCCGGTTACAAGGCATGTTTACATTCCTTGTAATAGGAATAAAAGTGATCGAAAAAAATTTTTTAAAGGGAAAGTGTAAAAAAAAAATAGTAAAAAAAAAAATTAAATCATAAAAAAAATAAAAATAAAGCGCCTCCGTCCCCGCGAGCTCGCACGCAGAAGCGAACGCATACGTAGGTCGCGCCCGTATATGTAAACAACGTTCAAACCACACATGTGATATATCGCCGCGTGCGTTACAGCGAGAGCAATAATTATAGCACTAGACCTCCTCTGTAACTCTAAACTTGTAACCTGTAAAAAAAAAAATTAAGCGTCGCCTATTGAACGAAGTTTGGCGCCATACCACACGTGTGTGCGCAATTTTAAAGCGTGACATGTTAGGTATCTATTTACTTGGCATATCGTCATCTGTCGCATTATACAAAAAAATTGGGCTAACTTTACTGTTTTTGTTTTGTTTTTCTATACATTTTTAAAAAAAAATTGCGTTTGAAAAATTGCTGCGCAAATACCGTGTGACAAAAAAAGTTGCAATGACCGCAAATGTAATTTGCCAGGGTCTCTGCTAAAAAAAAAAGACATATAATATGTTTGGGGGGTTCTGAGTAATTTTCTATCAAAAAAAAAAATGATGATCTTTACATGTGGGAGAGGAGTGCTGGAATTTGCCCGGTGGGCAAGTGGTTAATATAATTACATACAGGGGGTCCCCGAGTTACGAACTCGTTAGGGACTGCCCGCCTGTTCTTATGTCGGAATTGTTCGTAAGTCGGCCGCGCATGCGCAGACCGACAAATACGGACAATTACGGAAATTTTCGGACATTTCCGATGTTCCGTCTAATGGCGTTCTGCGCATGCGCGGCAAATTACGGACATTTCCGAAGTTTGCCGGCATTTTCGGAGGCTCCGTATGGCCGCGCATGCGCAGAACGGCCGGAGGACGGCGGAAAATGGCGGAGGGTCCCCGCAGCCCCCGGTTCGTAAGTAGGGGATGTTCGTAGGTCGGGCTCTCGTAAGTCGGGGACCCCCTGTAGTTAATCTGGCTGAAAAAAGTCCATTTAGTTTAACCAATAAAAAAATAATATTATATATATATATATATATATATATATATATATATATATATATATATATATATATATATACACATGTATAGTCCTATATATAAAATCGGATACCCACAGTTGATCCAGAGGAAGGCAAAAAACCCCAATAAAACATGATCCAAAACCCCCAAATTTTTGGTCACAATAACTCCACTGTCTGACGGGAAGCGATTTTTTAGCGATTATTTCTGTGGCGTCCGGCGGCCGCCCTTTAAATCTGATACAGTTGATTTGGGAACAGGTGGCGTTTTTTTTTTTTTTCGTTTTTTTGCATTGTCTCCGCATTCCGCGGCGTCCCGATCGCCCTGATAATACTGGGGGGGTGGGGGGCTGTGAGCCGGGAAGTGACCTTGAACAGAGGCGAGCGTGTAACGGGCACAGCTGCAGGCTCTGCTACCCCCTTCCCATCGCACACACCCCCCCCCCCCCCTCTGTGAGTCCCCCTCCCACCCCATGGAGTGGAGTAAAGTTACACTTCACAACACTTGTGCTGTCAGTCACACACAGGCGGAGAGCAGCTCAGTCAGTCACACAGACAGAGGATATCCTCGGAGCCGGCTGGGATGGAGGGTCTGATGCTGCTGGTGGCCACGTGCGTCTTCGTGCCCCTTTGGTGCCAGGTAAGTGCGCCCGCTGATTGCACTTTGTTCTTCTTCTACTTGTCTCAGGTTTGTGTGGATTTATTAGGACGTCTTTACTGCGCGCTACAATGTAACTTTCATCCTGCTTCTTCTGCGGCTCCAAAGTCCAGCGACTTTGGAGTGCAACTTTGATGCAACTTTGGATGGATGTGACTTGTTGTCCCTCTGTAAAGTTGGACCCAATGTTGCATGTAAAACATTCAGATACGACTTCCGTGTAACTTTTTTAACATTGTTCATAAGTCTATGACCCTCAAGTTGCATAAAAGTCACACCAAAGTATTGCATGAATTACTTTGTATTACAGAGCCTTGAAAAAGTATTCATACCCCTTGACATTTCCCACATTTTGTTATGTTACAACCTAAAATGTATTTTATTGGGATTTTATGTGATGGACCAACACAAAGTGTCACATAATTGTGAAGTGGAAGGAAAATGATACAAATAAATATGTGAAAAGTGTGGGGGGGGGGGGGGGGGGGGGGATTTGTATTCAGCCCCCTTTACTCTGATACCCCTAACTAGAATCTAGTGGAACCAATTGCCTTCAGAATCACCTAATTAGTAAATAGAGTCCACCTGTGTGTCATTTAATCTCAGTATAAATACAGCTGTTCTGTGAAGCCCTCAGAGGTTTGTTAGAGAATCTTAGTGAACAAACAGCATCATGAAGGCCAAGGAACACACCAGACAGGTCAGGGATAAAGTTGTGGAGAAGTATGAAGCAGGGTTAGGTTATAAAATAATCTCCCAAGCTTTGACCATCTCACGGAGCTCTGTTCAATCCATCATCGGAAAATGGAAAGAGTATGGCACAACTGCAAACCTACCGAGACATGGCCGTCCACCTAAACTGACCGGGCCGGGCAAGGAGAGCATTCATCAGAGAAGAGCCAAGAGGTCCATGGTAACTCTGGAGGAGCTGCAGAGATCCACAGCTCAGGGGGGAGAGTCTGTCCACAGGACAACTATTAGTCGTGTTCTCCACAAATCTGCCCTTTATGGAAGAGTGACAAGAAGAAAGACATTGGAGAAAGAAAGTCATAAGAAGTCCTGTTTGTAGTTTGTGAGAAGCCATGTGGGGGAGGGGAGCAAACATGTGGAAGAAGGTGATCTGCTCACATGACACCAAAATTCAACTTTTCGGCCTAAAAACAAAACGCTATGTGTGGGGGAAACTAACACTGCCCATCCCCCTGAACACACCATCCCCACTGTGAGACATGGTGGTGGTGGCAGCATCATGTGGTGGGGATGGTTTTCTTCAGCAGGGACAGGGAAGCTGGTCAGAGTTGATGGGAAGATGGATGGAGACAAATACAGGACAATCTTAGAAGAAAACCTGTTAGAGTCGGCAAAAGACTTGAGACTGGGGGGGAGGGTCACCTTCCAGCAGGACAACGACCCGAAACATACAGCCAGAGCTACAATGGAATGGATTAGATCAAAGCATATTCATGTGTTAGAATGGCCCAGTCACAGTCCAGACCTAAATCCCATTGAGAATCTGTGGCAAGACTTGAAAATTGCTGTTCACAGACGCTCTCCATCCAATCTGACAGAGCCTGAGATATTTTACAAAGAAGAAGAATGGGCAGAAATGTCCTCTCTAGATGTGCAAAGCTGGTAGAGACACCCCCAAAAAGACTTGTAGAGAAAGGGGGTTCTACAAAGTATTGACTCCGGGGGGCGCCATACAAATGCCCCTCCCCCCCACACTGTTCACATATTTATTTGTATCATTTTCCTTCCACTTCACAATTCTGTGACACTTTGTGTTGGTCCATCACATAAAATCCCAATAAAATACATTTACGTTGACAAAATGTGGAAAATGTCAAGGGGTATGAATACTTTTTAAAGGCACTGTAGCTACAACTTTAAGTCGCACATAAATGATTGATTATCATTGGAAAACATGGGGTACCACTTGTCATGTGACTTTGATGTCCAAAGTCACATGACAAGTCTCACACATGTAAATGGGGTGTTAATTAATGGTCGGAGAAACCCAGCAGGTTTTTTTTTTTTTGGGGGGGGGGGCTCCCCATGAGATTTTTGAGCCCCCCAGTTTTGTCCCCTCACAGTCGCTTTTAGAGAACCCTTTTCCCCCTGCTGACTTTTACATTTATTTTACAATATTGAGATTGCAGCAGAAGAAGTGAGACTCTGCTACTATCCGGGGAGCGGCACTCCAGGGCAGTGCAGCTCCGGCACCGAAAGCCGCATTAAACCCAAAAGCAAACATTTATTATATTGATAACAATTCTTAGATGTGACCAGTGGCGGTGCGTCAAAGGGCGTGGCCCCCCCCCCCTTCTCCTGCACCGCTCTAATCACCATAGATAGATTGCAATGCATGAATCTATGGTCACTGCTGACACCCCCTTTTCAGGCACCGGGCATCTGAATTACACCGGCGGGGGTGTTTTTTGGAAGCACCTGATTAGAGCCATAGGCTCTAATAGGTGCCCAAAAATGTGAGAAGCGGTCGCAACGCTGAGCGTTCGCTTCTCACTCAGCTGTATGTCAGCAAAGTGAAGGAATTCGCTTTGCTAACATTGAACTGCCTCTCAGCCAATCAGGTTGCCTGGTCTGTATTACCTGTCACCTGATTAGCTGAAATGACAGGCGCTGTGATTGGAGCGGGCAGGAGAAGACACCGGGGTCGGGGAAGAAATGGAGGACACCGGACACCGTTCGCTGGCAGGGGGCACAGTGGCAGCATTTAATGGGCACAGTGGTAGCATGTAATAGGCACATTGGCAGCACTTGGGGCACAGTGGAAACATTTGGGTCACAGTGGCAGCATTTAATGGGCACAGTGGCAGCACTTGGGGCACAGTGGCAGCATTTGGAGCACAGTGGCAGCATTTACTGGGCAGAGTGGAAACATTTGGGGCACAGTGGCAGCATTTAATGGGCACAGTGGCAGTGTTTGGGGCACAGTGGCAGCATTTAATGGGCACAGTGGCAGCATTTAATGGGCACAGTTGAAACATTTGGGGCACAGTGGTAGCATTTAATGGGCACAGTGGCAGCATTTGGGGCACAGTTGAAACATTTGGGGCACAGTGGCAGCATTTAATGGGCACAGTGGCAGCATGTAATGGGCACAGTGGCAGCACTTGGGGCACAGTGGCAGAATTTGGGGCACAGTGGCAGAATTTGGGGCACAGTGGCAGCATTTGGGGAACAGTGGCAGCATTTAATGGGCATAGTGGCAGCATTTGATGTTTTTTTTTTTCAGAATTTTTCAGTTTGTTTGCCCCCCCCCAAAAAAAAAATTTGAGCACCAGCTGCCACTGGATGCGACGGCTGCATTAGTTTTCTTTTTTGCAAGAGGAGTACCCACAATCCCGGGCATAAGAGGTGCTGCTCGCCCTACTAATTATTACAAGTACCAAAAAAATGACCCCCCAAGGGCAGCAAAAACAATGACTGTACAAATGATTAGAACATTAAGATTTTTATTGGTATAAACATTCATTCAAATCCATATACAGGTTAGTAATAGGAGCTCCGGGACGCCCCAATTTACGAAACGAATGACGTCCTATCAGCAAATGGCAGGTGAATTTCCAATAATTATTACTCCTGTCCAAGAAAAAAACAAAACAATTCTTAGATGTGGTGGCTGCATTTGTTTTCTTTTTTTTTAGGCATTATTTTCATTTGGCCATCCTCCCATTAAGTCTGTTTTTTTCAACAGAACAAGCTCTCCAGCAGATGTAGCAGTTACAGGGATGAGACAAACCATTTAGGGGTGATTCCAGTGATCGGCTTTTATTTATTGATGTGAAGCCTTTATCCCAAAAAGAACAAAACTGTAACTGATTATAAAGTGTGAGGTGGAGTTTGTCTTCAATCTGCTGGTGTATCTAAATCTGCCAGTCCGTCTAACACTCCCCCCCCCCCCCCCCCCCCCCCCAGACTGATAATGCTGCCGTATAAAGGTGCTCCTTCCTCCAGAGTGCGGGGGGGGGGGGTCGTTCTTATACAGGAGGGGTGTTACTGGCCGGATCACCAGGTGAAAACACAGAGGGAAAAGCATAAAAAGAAAACGAATGCAGCCGCCACATCTAATGATCGGTAACCGGCAATATGTGACATTTCTGGTTTGGGGTTTTCTCTGGCTGCTCATTGTGTAGTCAGGAATTGTTCCCTATGGAATAGAAAATAACCGACCACCAAACAGGAGATTCCTGTGAGCTGGAAAGTCCCTTCAACTTTTGGTTGTCATTGGTTACGGCACATCGAAAAAAAAAGAACAGCCCGACAGATGCTGAATTCTGGAGGCTAAAAATAATATTCTTGCGGCATTCCTGGTGAGCATTTGCCGGGAGACGGATCTGTGTGGGAATATTCTGGTCCTGTATGAATATCTGATATCTCCCTGGAATGAGTGCAGGGAGCTCACTGACTGCACAATTATTATATATATATATATACTGTATCTCACAAAAGTAAGTACACCCCTCAGTCACATTTCTTCTCTCTTTTCATGTGACAACACTGAAGAAATGACACTTGTCTACAATGTAAAGTAGTGAGTGTACAGCTTGTATAACAGTGTAAATTTCCCGTCCCCTCAAAATAACTCAACACACAGCCATTAATGTCTAAACCGCTGGCAACAAAAGTCAGTACACCCCTAAGTAAAAAATGTCCAAATTGGGCCCAATCAGCCATTTTCCCTCCCCGGTGTCATGTGACTCGTTAGTGTTACAAGGTCTCAGGTGTGAATGGGGAGCAGGTGTGTTAAATTTGGTGTTATCGCTCTCACTCTCTCATACTGGTCACTGGAAGTACAACATGGCACCTCATGGCAAAGAACTCTCTGAGGATCTGACAAAAAGAATTGTTGCTCTACATAAAGATGGCCGAGGCTATAAGAAGATTGCCAAGACCCTGAAAGTGATCTGCAGCACGGTGGCCAAGACCATCCAGCGGTATAACAGGACAGGTTCCCCTCAGAACAGGCCTCGCCATGGTCCACCAAAGAAGTTGAGGTCACGTGCTCAGCGTCATATCCAGAGGTTGTCTTTGGGAAATAGACGTATGAGTGCTGCCAGCATTGCTGCAGAGGTTGTAGGGGTGGGGGGTCAGCCTGTCAGTGCTCAGACCATACGCCGCACACTGCATCAAATTGGTCTGCATGGCTGTCGTCCCAGAAGGAAGCCTCTTCTAAAGATGGTGCACAAGAAATTCCACAAACAGTTTGCTGAAGACAAGCGGACTAAGGACATGGATTACTGGAACCACGTCCTGTGGTCTGATGAGACCAAGATAAACATATTTGGTGTCAGATGGTGACAAGCGTGTGTGGGGGCAACCAGGTGAGGAGGACAAAGACAAGTGTGTCTTGTCTACAGTCAGGCATGGTGGTGGGAGGGTCATGGTCTGGGGCTGCATGAGTGCTGCCGGCACTGGGGGGCTACAGATCATTGAGGGAACCATGAATGCCAACATGTACTGTGACATACTGAAGCAGAGCATGATCCCCTCCCTTCAGAGACTGGGCCGCAGGGCAGTATTCCAACATGATAACCACCCCAAACACACCTCCAACACCACCACTGCCTTGCTAAAGAAGCTGAAGGTAAAGGTGATGGACTGGCCAAGCATGTCTCCAGACCTAAACCCTATTGACCATCTGTGGGGCATCCTCAAACGGAAGGTGGAGGAGCGCAAGGTCTCTAACATCCACCAGCTCCGTGATGTCGTCATGGAGGAGGGGAAGAGGACTCCGGTGGCAACCTGTGAAGCTCTGGTGGCCTCCGAGCCCAAGAGGGTGAAGGCAGTGCCGGAAAATAATGGCGGCCACACAAAATATTGACACTTTGGGCCCAATTTGGAGATTTTCACTTAGGGGTGTACTGACTTTTGTTGCCAGCGGTTTAGACATTAATGGCTGTGTGTTGAGTTATTTTGAGGGGACGGCAAATTTACACTGTTATACAAGCTGTACACTCACTACTTTACATTGTAGACAAGTGTCATTTCTTCAGTGTTGTCACATGAAAAGGTTTACACAAATGTCACTGAGGGGTGTACTTACTTTTGTGAGATACTGTATATATACACAGTCTATACAGTGACTGTGTCAGTTTCCTGCTCAAACCGAATTGATCAAAGAACGAAGAATTGGTCACATCTATAGATGTTGGGAAAACGCGCGTTCCCGACACGCACAGACACTCGCTGCCTTTTTAGTAGATGCACCGGGGTGTTCCCAAACCTGTGGCCTGGGGGCCCTATGTAGCCCTTTGACATATTGTGTGTGGCCCTCGGGGCCCCTGCATACGCTAATCCTGTGTTTCCTTTTTACCTTGTTATAGTAGTGATATCCAGCAGCCTCACATAGTGTGCATCTCATACTAGCACATTATAACAGACTTGGCTGTCTCTAGACATGTGCAATTCGTTTCGTTTTTTTTCGTTTTCCGTTAAAATTCGTTATATTCGTTCATTCGTTATCGCACGAATGATTCGCTAAAAATTTTAACGAATTATCGAATCGAACGAATACGAAAAACAACGAAAATCCGAAATAACCAAGTTACAAACAACGAAACTACGAAAGAAGAAAAATCCGAAAAACGAAAACAACTTTTTTTTTGCGATTCGTAATTTTCCGTGTCCCTTACAATGGCGCTGCTTAACGTGCTTCAAATGGATTGATCGAAAAAATTCGTACATTCGTAACTTTTTTTTTTTTTTTGCGATTCGTAATTTTCCGTGTCTCTTACAATGGCGCTGCTTAACGTGCTTCGAATGGATTGAACGAAAAAATTTGTACATTCGTAACTTTTTTTTTCGATTCGTAATCTTCCGTGTCTCTTACAATGTAATTAATAGCATACACATTACATAACATTATGAATTATGCTCCGATTACGAATCTACGAAAACAATCTTACGAAAGTACGAATGTAACTAAATCTACGAAAATACGAATGCGTCCGAATTTCGAATAAACGAAAATTAAACTAACGGAAAAACGAATCAACGAAAAAATAACTTACGAAAATACGAATCGTTACGAATCAACGGAAATGAACAGAAACGAAAATAAACAAATTTTTCTATTGTGCACATGTCTAGCTGTCACCAGTGCACTGCGGTGTCATATAATTGGTGGGGCGGTGATCAGGGACACGGACTGGTGACAGTATGTAAAATAATATTTTTTTTTTAAATGTAATACTTTATTTATTTTCTTCAGTATTTGATGATGATTTTTTTTTCTTCTTTCTTTTTACACACTATGACTGCTGATAACTGGGCATATTACAGTTATAAGCCACCATTTTTACCGAATGAAAACGACTCATTCAGTCTTTACTATTGTAATCGGCTGTGATTGGTCCTGTCTGTACCATGTGCTGACTGTGACCAATCGCAGAGCTCATCACAACAGTACACAATGAAAGGCGTTAACCACAGCCATTGATTGTGTTTTAACTGTCATGTGATTGGCCACAGCGATCACATGGCACCAGCGGCGGGCTGGTACAGTGATCTGTCATCGGCCACGTCCTGCGGACACAGCGGGGGTGACGGATTGGGCCCGGAGCAGTGCCCGTGGGGTGTGTGCGTCCTCCCAACTTTTTGAGATGGGAATGAGGGACACCTATCGGCAAAAGTATGCAGGCATAGGACACACCCCCTTGCCACGCCCCCTTAAAGGAGAATTGTACAAAAAAACAAGATTGGTTAAAACCACAAGTGCTTTTTTGTACCACTAATATTCCTTTATATTGGCTTTTGGAATTTACAAATGTAGCGATTTAGAGATCAGATGAAAGGTTTAGCGCTGGGAAACACATTTTGATAGATAAAACGTGCATTTTATTTATATCTCTATAGATCAGACCAAAATGAGGGACAAATGAGGGGAATGAGGGACAGAGGGGCTATCCTGTTTTTTTTGTACAATTCTCCTTTAAGGGGGCGTGGCAAGGGGTGTGTCCTATGTCTGCATACTTTTGCTGATAGGTGTCCCTCATTCCCATCTCAAAAAGTTGGGAGGTGTGCCCCGTGACAGGACAGATCTCTGCAGTGTTTTACGTAGGCAGATCCCCAATCCAGCCTCTCCCCTCAACAGTCAGCGGGTGCCGGTGGACATCCATTGGCCGGCACCCGCCGATCGGCTTCTGCTGTGACTAATCACTGACGCACCGGTGGTTCACGTGCACCGCATCCCTGGAAGTGCAGAATTATGTATATATACTGTATACAGGATTCTGCACAGGCTGTTTGTGGTGCTCAGATACAGTTAAGTTCCCTTTAAGAGGAACCACACACCATGCAATGACTCAGAGTCTGTGATTGGCGATGAACCCGGAACTCCGGTGCTGCAAGGTTGCCGAGCTTCGAGCCAAGAAATCACAAATTAACAAAACGGCTTTATTTTCATCCTGAAATGGTTCATATTGTATTCTCTATGTAACACATATGACGAAGTGAACCAAAAATGAATTGTGCAGACTGATATTTGGGATATGCAGAGCACATACAGTGCCTGGAAAAAGTATTCATACCCCTTGACATTCCCCACATTTTCTCATGTTACAACCAAAAACATAAATGTATTTTATTGGGATTTTATGTGATGGACCAACACAAAGTGTCACATAATTGTGAAGTGGAAGGAAAATGATAAATGATACAAATAAATATGTGAAAAGTGTGGGGGGGGGGGGGCATTTGTATGGCGCCCCCCGGAGTCAATACTTTGTAGAACCCCCTTTCTCTACAAGTCTTTTTGGGGGTGTCTCTACCAGCTTTGCACATCTAGAGAGGACATTTCTGCCCATTCTTCTTCTTTGCAGAATATCTCAAGCTCTGTCAGATTGGATGGAGAGCGTCTGTGAACAGCAATTTTCAAGTCTTGCCACAGATTCTCAATGTGATTTAGGTCTGGACTGTGACTGGGCCATTCTAACACATGGATATGCTTTGATGTAAACCATTCCATTGTAGCTCTGGCTGTATGTTTCGGGTCGTTGTCCTGCTGGAAGGTGACCCTCCTCCCCCCAGTCTCAATTCTTTTGCAGACTCTAAAGCCCCCGTACACACGGTCGGATTTTCCGATGGATTCTGTCCTGTCGGACAATGTTGTCGTAAATTCCGACCGTGTGTAGGCACCATCGGACAGTTTACGTTGGATTGTCCGACGGACAAAGTCCTATCTCCTGCTGGATAGATTTTTCGACAACAAAGTCCGATCACACCAAATCCGATCGTGTGTATAGAATTCCGACGGACAAAGTGCTACGCATGCTCAGATCACATTACAAGACCAAAGCTATTGGCTACTAGCCTCTACGTAGTCCCGTCGTACCCAACGAACGTCACCGCGTTCAGAATGATCGGATTTTCCGACAACTTTGTCCGACCGTGTGTACGCAACACCAGCGTCGGACAAAGTACGACGGACATGATCCGACCGACCTGGTCCGCGAATAATCCGAGCGTGTGTATGGGGCATAACAGGTTTTCTTCTAAGATTGTCCTGTATTTGTCTCCATCCATCTTCCCATCAACTCTGACCAGCTTCCCTGTCCCTGCTGAAGAAAACCATCCCCACCACATGATGCTGCCACCACCATGTTTCACGGTGGGGATGGTGTGTTCAGGGGGATGGGCAGTGTTAGTTTTCCCCACACATAGCGTTTTGCTTTTAGGCCAGAAAGTTGAATTTTGGTGTCATGTGACCAGATCACCTTCTTCCACATGTTTGCTCCCCTCCCCCACATGGCTTCTCACAAACTACAAACAGGACTTCTTATGACTTTCTTTCTCCAATGTCTTTCTTCTTGTCACTCTTCCATAAAGGGCAGATTTGTGGAGAACACGACTAATAGTTGTCCTGTGGACAGACTCTCCCCCCTGAGCTGTGGATCTCTGCAGCTCCTCCAGAGTTACCATGGACCTCTTGGCTCTTCTCTGATGAATGCTCTCCTTGCCCGGCCCGGTCAGTTTAGGTGGACGGCCATGTCTTGGTAGGTTTGCGGTTGTGCCATACTCTTTCCATTTTCCGATGATGGATTGAACAGAGCTCCGTGAGATGGTCAAAGCTTGGGAGATTCTTTTATAACCTAACCCTGCTTTATACTTCTCCACAACTTTATCCCTGACCTGTCTGGTGTGTTCCTTGGCCTTCATGATGCTGTTTGTTCACTAAGGTTATCCAACAAACCTCTGAGGGCTTCACAGAACAGCTGTATTTATACTGAGATTAAATGACACACATGTGGACTCTATTTACTAATTAGGTGACTTCTGAAGACAATTGGTTCCACTGAATTATAGTTGGGGGTATCAGAGCTGAATACAAATGCCCCCCCCCCCCACACACTTTTCACATATTTATTTGTGTTTATCATTTTCCTTCCACTTCACAATTATGTGACACTTTGTGTTGGTCCATCACATAAAATCCCAATAAAATACATTTAACATGACAAAATGTGGGGAATTTATTTTTTATTTCAGTTACTTACAGTGGTGTGAAAAAGTGTTTGCCCCTTTGCATGTTTGTCACACAGTGTTTCGGAACATCAAACCAATTTAAACAATAGTGTTTTTTTTTGGTAAACACAAAATGCAATTTGTAAATGAAGGTGTTTATTATTAAAGGTGAAAAAAAATCCAAACCATCATGTGTGAAAAAGTGATTGCCCCCCTTGTTATACTATAACTGTGGTTGTCCCCACCTGAGTTCAATTTCTCTAGCCACACCCAGGCCTGATTATTGCCACACCTTCACAATCAAGGCATCACTTAAATAGGAGCTGCTTGACACAGTAAGGTCCACCAGAAGATCCTTAAAAGCTACACATCATGCCGAGACAAAGAAATTCAGGAACAATTGAGAAAGAAAGTAATTGAGATCTATCAGTCTGGAAAGGGTTATAAAGCATTTCCAAAGCTTTGGGAATCCAGCGAACCACAGTGAGAGCCATTATCCACAAATGGCGAAGACATGGAACAGTGGTGAACCTTCCCAGGAGTGGCCGGCCGCCCAAAATTACCCCAAGAGCGCAGCGACGACTCATCCAAGAGGTCACAAAAGACCCCACAACAACGTCCAAGGAACTGCAGGCCTCACTTGCCTCAGTTAAGGTCAGCTTCATGCCTCCACCATCAGGAAAAGACTGGGCAAAAATGGCCTGCATGGCAGAGTTCCAAGGAGAAAACCACTGAGCAAAAAGAACATCAAAGCTTGTCTCAATTTCTCCACAACACATCTTGATGATCCCCAAGACTTTTGGGACAACATTCTGTGGACCGATGAGACAAAAGTGGAACTCTTTGGAAGGTGTGTGTCCAAGTATATGGCGTAGAAGGAACACTGCATTTCACATGGTGGTGGTAGTGTGATGTCTGGGGCTGTTTTGCTGCTTCAGACCTGGAAGACTTGCCGTGATAAAAGGAACTATGAATTCTGCTGTCTACCAAGAGATCCTGAAGGAGAATGTCCGACCATCTGTTCGTGTACTCAAGCTGAAACGAACTTGGTTCTGCAGCAGGACAATGATCCTAAACACACCAGCAAGTCCACCACCGAATGCTGAAGAAAAACAAAATGAAGACTTTGGAGTGGCCTAGCCCTGACCTGAATCCTATTGAGATGTGGTATGACCTTAAAAAGGCCGTTCATGCTCGAAAACCCTCTAATGTAACTGAATTAGGACAATTCTGCAAAGATGAGTGGGCCAAAATTCCTCAGGACGCTGTAAAAGCCTCATTGCACGTTATCGCAAACGCTTGGTTGCAGTTGTTGTGCTAAGGGTGGCCCAACCAGTTATTAGGTTTAGGGGGCAATCACTTTTTCACAGGGCCATGATGGTTTGGATTTACAAATTGCATTTTGTGTTTACTTGTGTTGTCCTTGACTATTGTTTAAATGTTTGATGTTCCGAAACACTTAAGTGTGACAAACATGCAAAGGAACAGGAAATGAGGAAGGGGGCAAACACTTTTTCACACCACTGTATATAGCGCCGTCAATTTTTTTACACAGAGCTTTACATATACATTGTACATTCACATCATTTCAAGGGGTATGAATACTTTTTCAAAGCACTGTATATATCTATCTATATGGATATACAAAGTAATCCGTCACTGGCAGATACAAGACTGTGTAGTTATAATTGGCCTTTAAAGTGACAGTACCGACATAAATAACATCCCTGTGATTGGCTTCTGGCCCTCCTGGTGGTAACAATTTGATTAATGGGAATCTTTACGATAATTTCGCCGTATCTGGTGGTAGCTTGTGAACTGAAACAGATGTGTCCCGGCTTTTATCTGTCGGAGCAGATGAATGATACCGCCGTATTATTACCTCATCAACCGCGCCGAACAAACAAACAACAACGCACATCATCATCTTCAATTGTGTTCTGTGTTCTCTCCCGCGACGGAGGAAACCATGCAGGTGAAACGGCATCGCGGGAAGGAGCTCCGACATCTTATTATCATCATTACTACAAAGTATTATCCACATTTTTCGAAGATAAAGTCAGTATAGAGTTCAGAATCCGGTCATAAAAAGGATTATTAGGCAGTGTAGAGATTGTTTTTTTTTTTTTTTTTCATAAAGATTTTTATTGAAAAATTTTTTTTTTTTTAACATAACAAAGCCAATACAGCATCATATCAAAGATGACTACAATACATGCATCCCATGACATGTCAGAAATAAAACAGTAAGGTCACAGTGGTATCCACCAACATAGGCTGTGAATTCAAAAACATCCTAACATATGGTTTGGCAGTAGCGGTCCCTGCGTGAATCTGTTATTCGGCCCTTCTCAGTAAAGTAATTTGGCGGGGGCCCTCCCGCTTTTAGTTCCGAACTGCCTGTTTTGGGGGGGCAATATGGTTCCGACCTACTGGACCCGAGACAGGCACGTCTTCACCATAGTTGTCGCATAAGTGGCTTCTGGACCTGTTTGTAAAGATGCACATGCCCGGGACCTGTATGCTTAGTGACCTATGTCGCTTCCAGAGGTCGCGTCTAGTATGCAAACCGTGGGGGCAATTTAGGAAAAAGGTCGACACTCTGATCTGGAGCATCTAGTGTTCATGGATAGGGCTGAAGATAGAGTAGATGAGAAAAGGAAAGAGAAGGAGAGGGAAAGAAGGGGGGGGGGGGGTGGGAGAGGGCAAGGGAAGTGAGGGGGTGAGAGGGAAGGGACTGGGGGAGGCACTGTCTCAGCTACGTCCTAGGAGGGGGTGGGGCTACCACCAACTACCCTCCTCAGGGTGTTTTAAATATGCTTTTCATTCATCCTTGCCCTACGCGGGGTTGTTCTGAGTCAAGTCTTGACAGCTTTGCGACTGGCGATAGTCAAACCAGGGTGTCCAGATTGCAGAGTACGTATCGATCCTGTCATGAGCTGTGCTAATTAGCTCCTCCATTGTTGCTATCTGGTTCATCCTGACTACCCATTCTTTTAAGGACGGGGGTGTCTTAGACCTCCAGTGTACTGGGATACATAATCTTGCCGCATTGATCATTTGCAACGCAATTGACTTAAGATACTTTTTACGAGGGATTTTGGATATATGTAGGAGATATTGGGCTGGGGAAAATTCTAGCGGCAGAGAGGAAACTTCCAGCGCAATTTCGTGGATTTTACGCCAAAACGGGAGAATTAGCGGGCAGGACCACCAGATGTGGAGGAGCGAGCCAAGGTTATGCTCACACCTCCAGCACCGGTCGGAAACACTCCGCATATATTTATGGATAATTTCCGGTGTCCTGTACCATCGCGCTTTGATTTTGTACCCGTTTTCTTGTATGAGAGTATTCATAGAACCTTTGTGGATGTACAGGTGTACCCGTTCCCATGTTTTGTTGTCAATCTCTATGCCAAGCTCCGACTCCCAGTACTTATGGTCCGACTCTAGAGAAGTATATGACTCCCCGAACATTGTGGCATATAACCCAGAAATCAAATGGTTCTGGGGGCCGGAGCTGGAGCACAAGGATTCCAGTGTTGTGGGGGCTCTGGCAAAGCTCTCTCTGTTGGAGGTGTTGTCTAAAAAGTGCTTTAGCTGCAAGTACGCCCAAAATGGGAAGGTTTTTGTATTTGAACGTGACGCCAGTTCCCCCTGTCTAAGGAATCTACCCCTGAGGAAAAAGTGTTTTGCCATCATTTCCGTATGTGGCCATTCTGCTTGAAGGAATCCACTCTCTAGTCCCGGAGGAAAGGCAGGATTGCCTTTCACTGGAGTGATCGGGCATAGTGGATTGGAGAGTGAGTGCACTTTACATGCTCTGTCAAATTCAAATAGAGTCGCCCCAATCAGCGGGTGGGACTGGGCCTCCTGCGTCACGTGCTGTTTGGATAGCCATGGGGCATGCTGTGGTTCCGAACCCGCAATCCGCTTTTCTAATGGCACCCAACCTTTACACTTGGCATGTAGGTTCCAGTCTACAACCCGGCTTAAGTGGACTGCCCAGTAGTACCTCTGAAGATCTGGGAGCCCAATCCCTCCCCCCGCCTTCGGGAGAACCAACTTTGCCCATCCTATGCGTGCCGCCTTAGCACCCCAAATAAATTTTCTGCACATGCGTTTGTATGTGGTAAAGAAGGATGGTGGGAGGCGTATTGGGATTGTCTGCAGCTTATACAATAGGCGGGGTAGTACCGTCATTTTCAAGATAGAGGCCCGACCAAACCAGGATATAGTGGGAGCATCCCACTTGAGCAAGTCTTGTTGTATAAGCTTCAACTCCTTTAGGAAGTTGCTATCGTAAAGGTCTTTGAGATTGCTCGGAAGTTGGATTCCCAGGTATGTTATTGCATCTGGTTTCCAGGCGAAAGGGAAGTTCTCCTGGCAGCTTTTGACTGTTTTGGAAGGTAGGGAAATGTTTAAGGCGTACGATTTTGAGAAGTTTATTTTCAGGTTCGAAAGGTTCCTAAAGTGTTCTAGCACTGGCAATAGGTTGGGTAGTGACGTCAGTGGGGACGAGAGGAAGAGCAAAATGTCATCCGCGAATGCGGCGATTTTATATTCCCTCTGGTGCACCTCTATTCCCTTTATGTCCGGGTGTGCCCGGATACACCGAAGTAGAGGCTCCAGAGTGAGGATGTACAGTAGGGGGGATAGAGGGCAGCCCTGTCTAGTCCCATTATGGATGGGGAAGGCGTCCGACAGGTGGCCGTTAACACGGACTCTCGCTCCGGGCTCAGTGTACAGGGCTTTAATAAGTGCACGCATTCTGCTTCCCAAGCCAAGGGTTTCCAGGACCGCTTCCATGTAGTCCCAAGCCACCCTGTCGAACGCCTTCTCCGCATCCATAGCAAGAAAACAACCCTCTCGTCCTGTGGACGTGAGCCAGTGGTGCAGGTTAAGGGCCTTGGTGGTGTTATCCCTAGCTTCACGTCCAGGGACAAAGCCCACCTGATCTAATCCCACCCATGCCGGAACATGAAAGGATAATCGAGTGGCCAGGATTTTAGCAAATAATTTGACGTCAACATTCAGGAGGGATATGGGTCGATAGTTAGCTACGTCAGTCGGGTCCTTATTGTCTTTGGGAATTACTGTTATATAAGCTTCCAGTAGGCTCTTGGATTTAGCTGGAGTGTGCGCCAGGGTGTTAAATGCCTTCAAAAATCTGGGTGCCAGTATATCCGCAAAGCACTTATAGTATTGGGCGGAGAGGCCGTCAGGGCCCGGGCTTTTACCCGGTTTCATGGCTTTCAAGGCCTTCTCCCATTCCTCCAAGGAAAGGGGTTCCTCTAGGGCTTGCCAGTCAGTGGTGGAAAGTGGCCGGGGGCAATATTTGCGGAGGAAGTCTCTCATGAGCTCTCGTCTGGCCTCTGTCGGAATGGGCCTATGTTCGTTCTGCTCTATATTGTAAAGGTTACTATAGAATGAGCTAAATTGCTTGGCTATCTCCTCATTTTTAGAGTGGGCAACACCTCGTGAGTCCACAACATGATGAACTGTGTTGGCAAGGGTACGTCTTTGTGTGAATCTGGCTAGCAGCCTACCGGGTTTATTGCCCTGTTCATAAAAGAGTTTTTGTGAAAGGACCTGCCTCTTCCGTGCCCGTTTGAAAAGTTCCTCTAGGAGCGTCGCCCTCGTGTCCGCCAATTCCCTGGCTACGCTAATTGCCAGAGAGCGTTTATGTTGGGTTTCAAGGGTGGCTATTTTGCAGGTCAGTTCCTTCAACCGGGCCTGGTAAGCCTTTTTTTCCTAGCTGCGATAGCTAGGAGCCTACCCCTGATGACACATTTGTGTGCTTCCCACTGAGTCATAGGGGATACGTCTGGGGTGTCGTTCTGTTGGAAGTATTCTGTCATGGCTTCCGTAATGGTCGCCAGGTCTCCTGGGTCTGTGAGAATGGAGGCGTCAAGTCTCCAGGTCCTGGTCTTAGCTTCTCGCTGCGGGAACTGTAAGGTCAGGGTCACTGGGTGATGGTCCGAAATGAACATGTTCTCTATGGTCGCGTCAATTAGATAAGTCAGGTCTGTCTGGTGAATGAATAAGTAATCGAGCCTAGAGTATCTGTTGTGTGGGGGTGAAAAAAATGTGAAGTCCTTCTCCTGGGGATGTAGCGTTCTCCAAGAGTCATGTAGAGCAAGGGATGCCAGCGCCTTCTTAGCTTGACGTAAGGCTGCGAAGGGTATAGATGATGTGCCCGAGGATGTGTCAAGGAGTGGGTTGAGCGCCAAATTAAAGTCCCCTCCTAGGATCAAAAGACCCGACGTGAAGAGGGTTAATTGGGTCAGAGTCTCTTTTAGGAAGGACACCTGTCTGGTGTTTGGGCAGTAGATGTTTGCCAATGTAATCGGCCTGTCTTTCCATGTCCCTTTCAAAAAATAAATCTGCCTTCTGGGTCCAGTACTTGGTCCGTGAGCTGGAATGGGAATGATTTGGCCATAACTACAGAGACCCCTTTGGTTTTGGAGTCGGGACAAGTCGCATGGTGGGCTACCGGGAATCTACTGTTAGTTAGGCGGGGGACCGAGCCCGATTTAAAATGTGTTTCTTGCAGGAATAGTATTTGGGCCCTAAGACGGTGTGCCTCAGCTAGAACACTGCTCCGTTTTTCCGGGATGTTGAGGCCTTTTGCATTTAGGGATAAAAGTCAGTATAGAGTTCAGAATCCGGTGATAGAGAGCAAGGTATAAAGGGAGGAGGGGTAAGGGCGCAGGCAGATAGGCTGCTAGATAAAGAAAAAGAAAAAAAAAAGAAAGATTGAAAAGAGGAGGAGGGGTTAGGCAGATAGGCTGCTAGATAAAGAAAAAGAAAAAAAAGCCGGGGGGGGGGGAAGGAAAGAGGGGGTAGAGATGAAACTAGTTTCTGCTGAGGAGGAGCAAGTAACAGCAATGCTACCCCTTAATGGGGGTCACAATTTTTTTTTTTTTACCGGAGGTAGAAGCAGACCAGCTGATCTACCTAATGGGGTTCCCAGTAAAGATGATAACAATATAACATTGTAACATTGTACTGAGACATTTCCCGAACCCTCCCTATCCCTAATGCATAGTCACCGTGTTATGAGGGGAGATCATCCGCTAGACCCCATGTCGCCCCTGCATGTTTTCTAGACCATGCTCTCCCACTCCTCCCTCCCTCCCAGTAAAACTACGTGGGCATGGGGAGTCGCAGCTGTAGAGATTGTTTTGCTCCCCCAAGTGGGGGTGGGAAACAAGAGCCTATGCCCAAGTGGCTGAGGGGCCCTGGCACCTGGTGTGGAGGAAGATTCCTAGAGGCCTTCTCCTGCCTCTGTTTTAGATCCAATGCGATGGGCCATCATGGGTCATGTGTCATGGGTAGTGATCCAGCCCTAGGGAAAGCAGGGGTGTGTCCCCACAGCCGCAAGCCAAAGAGTGACGTTCAGCACAGCCCTAAGCTCCCTGGGTGGGTCAGTGTCCTCTACCCCTAGGCCGCAGGGCTCTATGGCAGCGCTCCATCTCCACAGGGGTATCAGGTGGTCTGCCCAGAAGGGTATTAAATATGGCCCATAGTTGGGGTCCCTCCACTGTCTCCGGGATCCCCTGACCCGCAGGTTCCGCCTGCGCCCCCTATTGTCCAAATCCTCCATATGTCTGTGCATATCTATCAGGTGTTGGCTGTGTACTGAATGGCTGCTGTCAGCGTGTTTTTGATAGGTCCGTATGTCTACAGTCCCCGGCTTGTTGTGCTTGGTAGCAGCCGGAATATTCCTGCTCAGCTGCGTCGAGGGGTCCATCTCTGTGACGGGCAGCAGTGACTGAAAAATAATGTTACAGAGGTACTAAGGCCACGAAAGTGAAGGTGGAATGGAAATGTGTGTGCTTTAGCACCTAATGAAAGTGAAGGTGGAATGGAATGTGATCAGGTGTGAAATGGAGACTCCGGTATAAAGTCTCCTATAGGCCCGCACACACCATCGGACTTTTTGACAACAAACGTGCAAATGAGCTGTTTTGGACCAACATCCGACCGCGTGTACGCTCCATCGGACCAACTTTTTCAGTTTTCATCTGACTTTTGTTGGCTGTGCGAACGGACCAACTTTCTGCCAACAAAAGTCCAATGGAGCAAAGTCCGACCGTGTGTACACAAAACCATCGGACTTTTGTACAAAGTACAAACGCGCATGCTCAGAACCAATGCAAAAGATCAGACAACAATACAGAAGTTGACCAAAGGTGGCGCTGGAGTATATGAACGTCCTCTTTTGAAGTGTCGTCAGTACATTGAAACATCACTACGTTCGTGTTTGTTGCCTAAAAAGTCAGATTGTGTGTATGCAATACAAACTTGGGGCCAACGCCCTTTGTACAAAAATCCACGGGAAAGTTGGTACAAAGTCCGATCGTGTGTATTAGGCTTTAGACTCTCTTCTAATACGGTCACATCTGCTGTCTATCTGTTATGGTTGCATTGATGCTCTGCAGTGGTGGGTCCTCACCCAACTGATCCCATTGGGCAAGTGTACCTCAAACTGATGAAGCATGGCCTTATGGGCGCAGAGCGTAACCATAATAAGAGATACTTTTCTATTCAATACATTTTTATTGAGTTTTGAAAAGTATCTCTTATTATGGTTACGCTCTGTGCCCATAAGGCCATGCTTCATCAGTTTGAGGTACGCTTGCCCAATGGGATCAGTTGGGTGAGGACCCACTTCCAAGCTCCAATTTCCAGATGGCCATCTCCAATCCAGTGTAGTGGCCTACCTGATATCAGACCGGTCACTAACATTGAAATAATATCTCATCATCTGTGCCGGAAGATGACCCCATGGCGAGTCTCCATTTCATATCACATTCCATTCCACCTTAATTTTAGGACCGCTGTACTTATTTTTCAAAACTCAATAAAAATGTATTGAATAGAGAAGTAGCTCTTTTTATGGTTACGCTCTGCGCCCATAAGGCCATAATTCATCAGTTTGAGGTACGCTTGCCCAATGGGATCAGTTGGGCGAGGACCCACTTCCAAGCTCCAATTTCTAGATGGCCACTAAAATGAAAATGAAGATGGAATGGAATGTGATCAGGTATGAAATGGAGACTCTGGTATAATGCCTCCTAAGACTCTTCTAATACGGTCACATCTGCTACCTATCTGTTATGGTTGCATTGATGCTCTGCAGTGGTGGGAATGATGTTCTTGTCATGGGGTCATCTTCCGGCACAGATGATGATATATCATTTATATATCATTCATTCATCAGTTTGAGGTACGCTTGGCCAATGGGATCAGTTGGGTGAGGACCCACTTCCAAGCTCCAATTTCCAGATGGCCATCTCCAATCCGGTGTAGAAGCCTACCTGATATCAGACCGGTCACTAACATTGAAATGATATCTCGTCATCTGTGCCGGAAGATGGCCCCATGGCAAGAACATCGTTCCCACCACTGCAGAGCATCAATGCAACCATAACAGATAGACAGCAGATGTGACCGTATTAGAAGAGTCTTAGGAGGCTTTATACCAGAGTCTCCATTTCATATCACATTCCATTCCACCTTCATTTTAGGACCTCCGTACTTACTTTTCAAAACTCAATAAAAATGTATTGAATAGAGAAGTATCTCTTTTTATGGTTATGCTCTGCGCCCACAAGGCCATAATTCATCAGTTTGAGGTACGCTTGCCCAAAGGGATCAGTTGGGTGAGGACCCACTTCCAAGCTCCAATTTCCAAATGGCCATCTCCAATCCAGTGTAGCGGCCTACCTGATATCAGACCGGTCACTAACATTGAAATGATATCTCATCATCTGTGCCGGAAGATGACCCCATGGCAAGAACATCGTTCCCACCACTGCAGAGCATCAATGCAACCATAACAGATAGACAGCAGATGTGACCGTATTAGAAGAATCTTAGGAGGCTTTATACCAGAGTCTCCATTTCATACCTGATCACATTCCATTCCACCTTCATTTTCATTTTAGTACCTCTGTACTTCCTTTTCTATTGAATATATTTTTATTGAGTTTTGAAAAATAAGTACAGAGGTACTAAAATGAAAATGAAGGTGGAATGGAATGTGATCAGGTATGAAATGGAGACTCTGGTATAAAGCCTCCTAAGATTCTTCTAATACGGTCACATCTGCTGTCTATCTGTTATGGTTGCATTGATGCTCTGCAGTGGTGGGAACGATGTTCTTGCCATGGGGTCATCTTCCGGCACAGATGATGAGATATCATTTCAATGTTAGTGACCGGTCTGATATCAGGTAGGCCGCTACACTGGATTGGAGATGGCCATTTGGAAATTGGAGCTTGGAAGTGGGTCCTCACCCAACAGATCCCTTTGGGCAAGCGTACCTCAAACTGATGAATTATGGCCTTGTGGGCGCAGAGCATAACCATAAAAAGAGATACTTCTCTATTCAATACATTTTTATTGAGTTTTGAAAAGTAAGTACGGAGGTCCTAAAATGAAGGTGGAATGGAATGTGATATGAAATGGAGACTCTGGTATAAAGCCTCCTAAGACTCTTCTAATACGGTCACATCTGCTGTCTATCTGTTATGGTTGCATTGATGCTCTGCAGTGGTGGGAACGATGTTCTTGCCATGGGGCCATCTTCCGGCACAGATGACGAGATATCATTTCAATGTTAGTGACCGGTCTGATATCAGGTAGGCTTCTACACCGGATTGGAGATGGCCATCTGGAAATTGGAGCTTGGAAGTGGGTCCTCACCCAACTGATCCCATTGGCCAAGCGTACCTCAAACTGATGAATGAATGATATATAAATGATCGGTCTGATATCAGGTTGGCCGCTACACTGGATTGGAAATAGTCATTTGGAAATTAGAGCTTGGAAGTGGGTCCTCACCCAACTGATCCCATTGGGCAAGCGTACCTCAAACTGATGAATTATGGCCTTGTGGTTGCAGAGTGTAACCATAATAAGAGATACTTTTCAAAACTCAATAAAAATTTATTGAATAGAAAAGTATCTCTTATTATGGTTACGCTCTGCACCCATAAGGCCATGCTTCATCAGTTTGAGGTACGCTTGCCCAATGGATCAGTTGGGTGAGGACCCACTTCCAAGCTCTAATTTCCAAATGGCTATTTCCAATCCAGTGTAGCGGCCTACCTGATATCAGACCGGTCACTAACATTGAAATGATATCTCATCATCTGTGCCGGAAGATGGCCCCATGGCAAGAACATCGTTCCCACCACTGCAGAGCATCAGTGCAACCATAACAGATAGACAGCAGATGTGACCGTATTAGAAGAATCTTAGGAGGCTTTATACCAGAGTCTCCATTTCATACCTGATCACATTCCATTCCACCTTCATTTTCATTTTAGTACCTCTGTACTTATTTTTCAAAACTCAATAAAAATATATTCAATAGAAAAGGAAGTACAGAGGTACTAAAATGAAAATGAAGGTGGAATGGAATGTGATCAGGTATGAAATGGAGACTCCGGTATAAAGCCTCCTAAGATTCTTCTAATACGGTCACATCTGCTGTCTATCTGTTATGGTTGCATTGATGCTCTGCAGTGGTGGGAACGATGTTCTTGCCATGGGGTCATCTTCCGGCACAGATGATGAGATATCATTTCAATGTTAGTGACCGGTCTGATATCAGGTAGGCCGCTACACTGGATTGGAGATGGCCATTTGGAAATTGGAGCTTGGAAGTGGGTCCTCACCCAACTGATCCCTTTGGGCAAGCGTACCTCAAACTGATGAATTATGGCCTTGTGGGCGCAGAGCATAACCATAAAAAGAGATACTTCTCTATTCAATACATTTTTATTGAGTTTTGAAAAGTAAGTACGGAGGTCCTAAAATGAAGGTGGAATGGAATGTGATATGAAATGGAGACTCTGGTATAAAGCCTCCTAAGACTCTTCTAATACGGTCACATCTGCTGTCTATCTGTTATGGTTGCACTGATGCTCTGCAGTGGTGGGAACGATGTTCTTGTCATGGGGCCATCTTCCGGCACAGATGATGAGATATCATTTCAATGTTGGTGACCGGTCTGATATCAGGTAGGCCGCTACACTGGATTGGAAATAGCCATTTGGAAATTAGAGCTTGGAAGTGGGTCCTCACCCAACTGATCCATTGGGCAAGCGTACCTCAAACTGATGAAGCATGGCCTTATGGGTGCAGAGCGTAACCATAATAAGAGATACTTTTCTATTCAATAAATTTTTATTGAGTTTTGAAAAGTATCTCTTATTATGGTTACACTCTGCAACCACAAGGCCATAATTCATCAGTTTGAGGTACGCTTGCCCAATGGGATCAGTTGGGTGAGGACCCACTTCCAAGCTCTAATTTCCAAATGACTATTTCCAATCCAGTGTAGCGGCCAACCTGATATCAGACCGGTCACTAACATTGAAATGATATCTCATCATCTGTGCTGGAAGATGACCCCATGACAAGAACATCGTTCCCACCACTGCAGAGCATCAATGCAACCATAACAGATAGACAGCAGATGTGACCGTATTAGGAGAGTCTTAGGAGGCTTTATACCGGAGTCTCCATTTCATACCTGATCACATTCCATCCCGTGAGTCAGACATTCGTCCTGTGCATATAATACATGACCGCGGCAAACCTGTCATTGTCTACATCTGCCAGTGTTCTCAGTGTGTGCCTTATCACCGAACAGCGTGAGAACATCCTGTCCATAGAGAAGGGCTTCAAGGCTGTGCGTCCTCCGCGCCCGAGGACAGAACCACCCCACCGCTTCTTCAAAAGGAATGTGTGAGAGCTTTGTATCCTTCATTTCCTATTTATCTTTGTTTTTTTAAATGAAACATTTCCCTTTTTAATAATCAGGTATTAAATTATTTTTATATATATATATATATATATTATATATATATATTATATATATATATATATATATATATATATATACACACACGCTATATTACCAAAAGTATTGGTACGCCTGCCTTTACACACACACATGAACTTTAATGGCATCCCAGTCTAATGCCCCGTACACACGGTCGGATATTCCGATGGAAAAAGTCCGATCGGATTATGTTGTCGGAAAATCCGATTCGTGTGTGGGCTCTAGCGGACTTTTTCCGTCTGAATTTTATGCAGGATCTCAAATTTTCCGACAACAAAAATCCGATCGGACTTTTTCCGATCGTGTGTAGAGGATTCCGACGGACAAAGTGCCACACATGCTCAGATCACATTACGAGACCAAAGCTATTGGCTACTAGCCTCTACGTAGTTCCGTCGTAGGCAACAAACGTCACCACGTTCGGAACGATCGGCTTTTCCGCCAACTTTGTCCGACCGTGTGTATGCAACACCAGTGTCGGACAAAATCCGTTGGAGAAAAACGGACAGATTTTGTGGTCGGAATTTCCAACCGTGTGTACGGGGCATAAGTCCGGAGGGTTCAATATTGAGTTGGCCCTTTGCAGCTATAACAGCTTCACCTCTTCTGGGAAGGCCGTCCACAAGGTTTAGGAGTGTGCCTATGGGAATGTGTGACCATTCTTCCAGAAGAGCATTTGTGAGGTCAGGCACTGATGTTGGACGAGAAGGCCTGGCTCGCAGTCTCCACTCTAATTCATCCCAAAGGTGATCTATCGGGTTGAGGTCAGGACTCTGTGCAGGCCAGTGAAGTTCCTCAACCCCAAACTGGCTCATTCCATGTCTTTATGGACCTTGCTTTGTGCGCAGTCATGTTGGAACAGGAAGGGGCCGTCCCCAAACTGTTTCCACCAAGTTGGGAGCATGAAATTGTCCAAAATGTCTGACGCCTTAAGAGTTCCCTTCACTGGAACTAAGGGGCCAAGACCAACCCCTGAAAAACAACCCCCCACACCATAATCCACCCAAAAATTTTGTCCAGCCTTTTATCTGATTTTGGTCTGGGGTTCCTTTCTATATTTTTATATTTTTAAATGGATAACCTCAATCATGTACTTTTCCTGTTGGTTAAAGGAAGGCTTCTGTAATGCCGCGTACACACGGTCGGAATTCTCCTCGGAAAAAGCTCTGATGGTTTTCCCGTCGGAATTCCGCCCAAACTGTCTTGCCTACACACGGTCACACCAAATTCCGACCGCCAAGAACGCGGTGAGGTACAACACTACGACGAGCCGAGTTCAATGCTTCCGAGCATGCGCCGAATTGTTTCCGAGCATGCGCCGAAATGTTTCCGAGCATGCGCCGAAATGTTTCCGAGCATGCGCCGAATTGTTTTCGAGCATGCGCCGAAATGTTTCCCAGCATGCGCCGAATTGTTTCCGAGCATGCGCCGAAATGTTTCCGAGCATGCGCCGAATTGTTTCCGAGCATGCGCCGAATTGTTTCCGAGCATGCGCCGAATTGTTTCCGAGCATGCGCCAAAATGTTTCCGAGCATACGCCGTATTGTTTCTGAGCATGCGCCGAAATGTTTCCGAGCATGCGCCGAAATGTTTCCGAGCATGCGTCGAATTGTTTCCGAGCATGCGCCAATTTTGCGCGTCAGAATTGCTACAGACGGAATTTCCGATAGAAACCTTTTCCGTCTGAAGTATTGAGAACATGCGCTCAATTTTTTTCTGTCGGAAGTTCGGCCAGCAAATTTCCGATGGAGCCTACACACGGTCGCATTTTCCGATGAAAAGCTCTCATTGGTCTTTTTCTGGCCGGAATTCCGTTTGCGTGTACGCGGCATTAGGGTTTCTTGGAAAGGGAGAGGAAATGTTCAGTAGCGACGGATGAAAAGACGGTGATGTGAAGTATAAATATAAAGTATTTCTTCTGACGCTCGCCCTGCCCCCTATGACTTGTAACAATGGCATTGCCCGCGACCAGCGAGTCTGAACCTTCTCTAGAAGCTGTGAATGTCTCTTCCACCTCTCCTTCCTCATCTATAAGAAGCTCACAGACAGACAGACAGACAGACAGACAGACAGACAGACGTGGCCCCCGGGAATGTGGGGCAGCCGTGAAATGTCAGGAATGTTTTGTGTTGGTGACTCGGTGAGGACCAAATGTGTGTCTATTTATCCACGGTGGGGATGGCCGGACCCCGAGTGTCCTGGGAGAGGTCCGATGGATGGAATCTGGAATGTTTATTACGGCTACCAACATTTCAGGTGTCCCATACAGAGCGGAAAATAACGATCGTCTCCCCCAAAGATTGTGTAAGTTTGCCCACTTACAAAGAAATGAAGGGTCTATAATTGTTATCATAGGTGCACTCAAAGGCGGCACTGATAGGTGGCACTGGTGGCCACTCATAGGCGGCACTGATGGGCAATCATAGGCGGCACTGATGGGCACTCATAGGTGGCACTGATGGCCACTCATAGGTGGCACTGATGGGCACTGATAGGCGGCACTGATGGCCACTGATAGGTGGCACTGATGGGCACTCATAGGCGGCACTGATGGGCACTCATAGGCCGCACTGATGGCCACTCATAGGTGGCACTGATGGCCACTCATAGGTGGCACTGATGGGGACTGATAGGCGGCACTGATGGCCACTGATAGGCGGCACTGATAGGTGGCACTGATAGGTGGCACTGATAGGCGGCACTGATGGGCACTGATAGGCGGCACTGGTGGCCACTGATAGGCGGCACTGATGGGCACTGATAGATGGCACTGATGGCCACTGATAGGTGGCACTGATAGGTGGCACTGATGGGGACTGATACGACATTCCAGTGCAGAAAATTGCAGAATGTTCTACTTTTTTTTACTGGAACTGGAACTGCAAGCTCTGGTGTGAACTGTGCCATTGGAAACCATATAACCTACTTTCTATGCGTTTTTGATGCAGAATAAAATAAACGCGTTGGACTGCATGTGGTGTGAACTGGTCCTCAATTCGGTGCGCTCGGGAGAGAAGTGATTGGGTAGAAAAAAAAAGCTCTAATGTGTATAAACGAGCGCAAAATGCGGCTTTTACAACATTTTCTAATTAGCTATTTTCCTGCCAGGAGCGATCGCTCGGAGTGCATGGAAAGGGAAGCGAACATTTCATTGGCAGTGCTGGGACTTGTAGTTCCACAAGGTGGACTGTGAGGGAGTTGTATGAAGCGAGCGTTTCATTGGGAGTGCTGGGACTTGTAGTTCCACAAGGTGCACTGTGTGGTAGGTGTGGTTAGTATGAAGCAAACGTTTCATTGGGAGTGCTGGGACTTGTAGTTCCACAAGGTGCATTGTGTGGTAGGTGTGGTTGTATGAAGCGAGTGTTTCATTGGGAGTGCTGGGACTTGTAGCCCCACAAGGTGCACTGTGAGGTAGGTGTAGTTGTATGAAGCAAGCGTTTCATTGGGAGTGATGGGACTTGTAGTTCCACAAGGTGCACTGTGAGGTCGGTGTGGTTAGTATGAAGCGAGCGTTTCATTGGAAGTGCTGGGACTTGTAGTTCCACAAGGTGCACTGTGAGGTAGGTGTGGTTGGTATGAAGGGAGCGTTTCATTGGCAGTGCTGGGACTTGTAGTCCCGCAAGGTGCACTGTGAGGTAGGTGTGGTTGGTATGAAGGGAGCGTTTCGCTGGGAGTGCTGGGACTTGTAGTTCCACAAGGTGCACTGTGAGGTAGGTGTGGTTGGTATGAAGGGAGCGTTTCGCTGGGAGTGCTGGGACTTGTAGTTCCACAAGGTGCACTGTGAGGTAGGTGTGGTTGGTATGAAGCGAGCGTTTCATTGGGAGTGCTGGAACTTGTAGTTCCACAAGGTGCACTGTGAGGTAGGTGTGGTTAGTATGAAGCGAGCGTTTCATTGGCAGTGCTGGGACTTGTAGTTCCACAAGGTGCACTGTGAGGTCGGTGTGGTTGGTATGAAGGGAGCGTTTCATTGGGAGTGCTGGGACTTGTAGTTCCACGGGGTGCACTGTGTGACGTGAGATGTAGGTCACGGTAGAGGTATGTGTGGTGTGGATTATCCCAGTTCTCCCAGTACTGCCCCACCCATCGATCGAATTCTCTGCCATCCATCTGACAACGCTCCGTATATCTGAGCACCTGACAGCTGGACATATTTGAAATGCCCCGGGGGGGGGGAGGGGGGGCTGGGAACCACATCCTCCGCTGTACCCACACCGATGACAAATCACTTCCAGCTCCTTCATAAGACAACGCCAATGTACTAAATCCGGCTTCCAAATATCCAACACTGAGAAGAAACGGCCAAAGACCGAACACAGCTGCCAACCGTGACATGTTACGGGCCCCGGGGGCCCACGTCCGAAATAGAGAATATAATATAGTACGCTGCGCTATCAAAATTAAAATCCAAATACTGAACTATGCTACATAACAACAGCAATAAAGTGATAGTAGTGCTTAAATATACAATATTGCAAATAAAGGGCTTTCATGTGAGATATGATGGAACGTCCATATAGTGAAATAGAAAAACAATCGAAATCCTTGATAAAATGTTATATATATATATATATATATATGTGTGTGAATAAATAAAAATAAAAAGTGCTGCAATGTGCTGTGCAATCTTCAAGGTGTCAGTTCATAGGAGCTCCAATTGAATCCATGCGATTCAGTGGTTGCTGTGTTTGCACTCAGGTCCCCCCCCCTCCCCAGGTATTGGCCGCTCACCGTAGAGCGTGGGACCTCGCTGCTTAGGCTTGGTCAGCACGCGCATTACAACCTATAAATCAGGGGTGCCCAACCTTTTGAGGAGCGAGGGCCACTTCAGTGTCTTGGTAACCGGTCGCGGGGCCACAATGAGCGTTGCGGGCGGATGGCAGGTCAGGTCAGACGCAGCCTGTTCTACCCTAAGGGCCCTCCGATCTGCCCAGACAGTAGGGGACGGATCCCCTTCTGTTTTTTAAGCAGATCGGATTGCAGATAGGCGGGTGTATGCGGACACAAGTCAGTTTACATCTGCCGCTCTATAGAGGTGAATGGAGGGTCCGCCTTAAAAACAGACATGCAGACCCGATCGGACCGATCGTGTGAAAGGGGCCTAAGGCTGCCTTCACACTGATGCACAGCAGTTTACCTGCATCTCAACTGACCGCAATCTTCACTTCTTCCTCAGGATTCCTGCAGCTGGTTGCTGCTGTCCCCCAGGTGGTTATAACTGGAGGCTGTCCTCCACGGCTGGTACTGCTGTTGGGTACTGCTGGCAGATACCGCTGGCTGGTACTGCTGGCTGGTACTGGTACTGGTGGCTGGTACTGCTGGCTTGTACTGGTACTGCTGGCGGGTACTGGTGACTGGTACTGCTGGTGGGTACTGGTACTGCTGGTGGGTACTGGTACTGCTGGTGGGTACTGGTACTGTTGGCTGGTACTGCTGGCAGGTACTGGTACTGTTGGCTGGTACTGCTGGCGGGTACTGGTACTGCTGGCTGATAATGGTACTGCTGGCTGATACTGGTACTGCTGGCTGATACTGGTACTGCTGGCGGGTACTGGTACTGCTGGCTGATACTGGTACTGCTGGCTGATACTGGTACTGCTGGCTGATACTGGTACTGCTGGCGGGTACTGGTACTGGTGACTGGTACTGCTGGTGGGTACTGGTACTGCTGGCTGGTACTGGTGGTTGGTACTGCTGGTGGGTACTGGTACTGCTGGCTGATACTGGTACTGCTGGCTGATACTGGTACTGCTGGCTGATACTGGTACTGCTGGCGGGTACTGGTACTGGTGACTGGTACTGCTGGCTGGTACTGGTGACTGGTACTGCTGGCAGGTACTGGTGACTGGTACTGCTGGCTGGTACTGGTGGCTGGTACTGCTGGTGGGTACTGGTACTGCTGGCTGATACTGGTACTGCTGGCTGATACTGGTACTGCTGGCTGATACTGGTACTGCTGGCGGGTACTGGTACTGGTGACTGGTACTGCTGGCTGGTACTGGTGACTGGTACTGCTGGCTGGTACTGGTGACTTGTACTGCTGGCAGGTACTGGTGACTGGTACTGGTGACTTGTACTGCTGGCAGGTACTGGTGACTGGTACTGGTGACTTGTACTGCTGGCAGGTACTGGCACTGCTGACTGCTGTCTGAGATCGCAGGAAGCATGCGGCTGCAGTAGAGAGCAGAGCCGATGCTTCCTGTCACAGGCGGAGTACATTTGGTATCACTCCGCCTGTGAAGGAGCCGGCGCTATACAGGAAGCATCGGCTCTGCTTTATTTAGCGGCGGTTCCGTTGTGCGCGCTGATGCTCGAGATGGCGGGTCGGGAACCCACGATCTGGGCTTGCCGACCTGCCATCTCAGAGCAAGACGTGGCGGGCCACATGTGGCCCGTGGGCCAGCGGTTGGGCACCTCTGCTATAAATGGTTCAGCAGTAAATCCGGATTCCTGGGGTGGCCTCCCTTTATGTCTCAATTAAAGGCCAATTTGTCCTGTAAAATAACCCGCGGTATAACCCACCTGGCACAGAGCAGTTGGGATGATATGTACGGATTTACTAACACGTGTCATATTGTGCTCAGGCATTAAGATTTGTTTTGCCCCTAGAAAGGAAGGGGTTAATTTCCGAAAACTGGAGCAAAATGAATTGTCAGCAGCAACACCCGTGATTGGCTGTATAAACTCAGCAAGTCATCCCTATATAATAACCTGTATACTGTACACTAGTATACAGATTTTTGAAACAATGTAGCGCCGGGTGTGAGGTTCTAGAAATGTCGCACAGATCCGGCGAGCTTTAATGACCTTTTTTCTTTTATTGCGCGGTAATGGCGGCTCTGTGCGCACATTCCCAGACACGGCACATCACATCGCTCTGTATCAGAGGCGGCCCGGCACCCCTTGGCACCGGCCCTGGGAAAGATGCATTTAGCAGCTCATCAGCTTGCCAGTGCCCGCCTCTCTGCCCCTCCCCCAGTCTCTGGCTGGAAAGGAACGACGGAATATTATTAGATGAGGGATGATCGTGTAGCCATTATTAAAGCAGAACTCCAGCCTACCCCACAGTTGTACCGGCTCCTCTCCTGGACTGAAATAGCTTTCTCTGATTTCACTGCACACTGTGAGCTCCTCGCAATGTGCATTAGAAGCCGCAGCAAGTCAGAGCCCCGCCTCTTCCCTCCCCAGCATGGCTGCCCCTGGGCCTTTTATTTATTGAATGCAGTTCTTTCAGCATCCCATGGGGGCGGTCTGCAGGGGCGGCACATCCATTGTGGGGGCACAGGTGCCGCCTCCCCTATCCACTGACGCCGCCGCCCTCCCTATCAATGCGCTCAGCCCCCTTCAGGATGCCGGGCACATGAATTCCTATTGGGGGGAGGGGGTTGAAGCACCTGATCAGAGCCAGAGGCTCTAATAGGCTTCAAAATAGGGTGGGCTTGGGGCGCAGAGTATTGCACCTGGAGCCCACCCAGTTATATCGCAACAGCAAATTAATATTCGCTGTTGCAACGCTGATCCTCCCCCCGGTCCACTTGGAAAGCGGGTCTGATACCCATCACCCGATTGGCTGAAAGGATAGGCAATCCTATTGGATGCCTAGGAGGAGGGGAGGAGACGCACGGCAGAAGCGAGGAGAAGACACAGAAGCCTCTGCCCGCCGCAGCCTGATGTCCGCCGATGCCCTGATCCCTGCCGCTGCCCGATGTGCCCACCGCTGCCCGATACCCACTGCTGCCCGATGTGCCTGCTGATGCCCAATCCCCACTGCTGCCTGATGTGCCCACTGCTGTTTGATCCCCACTGCTGCCCGATCCCCGCCGCTGCCCGATGTGCCTGCCGTTGCCACGATTCCCGCTGCTGCCTGATGTGCCCGCTGATGCCCAATCCCCACTGCTGCCCGCTGATGCCTGAAAGCCACCGCTGCTTGATGTGCCCGCCGATGCCTGATCCCCACTGCTTCCCGATGTGTCATCCGATGCCCGATCCCTTTAAGCGCAGTCATGCAATACTGTACCAGAAAGCTTCTCCTTTCGGGCCAATCGGGAAATGGGTCTCAGACCCGCGCTTCCTGATTGGCCTCTGCTCGGTGATTCAGTGTGGGAATAGGGATATTTATTCGCTATTCTCACACACATGGGTGGGCTCCGAGCGCATTCTCAGTACCCCGAGCCCACCCTATTTTGAAGCCTATTACAGTCTCTGGCTCCAATCAGGTGCTTAAACACCCCCCCCCCCCCCCAACCCCCCTGCGCGCATTGGAATTCATGCGTCCAGTGTCCTGAAAGGGGCCCAGGTGGCTGGATGGGGGGTGGTGGCAAGGGATAGGGGAGGCGGCGTCCATGCACCCTAAATAAACAGGCCGCCCCTGACTTTAGTCCTCATTGGCTCACCTTTACATAGACTATCCCCCTTCAGTCCATCATGAAAGCTGCTGTCAGACTCATCCACCTTACCAACCGCTCAGAGTCTGCTACAACTCTCTGCCAATCCCTCTACTGACCTCCATTCAGTGTCCTCCACCCCTCTCTGCCAATCCCTCCACTGACCTCCATTCAGTGTCCTCCACCCCTCTCTGCCAATCCCTCCACTGGCCTCCGTTCAGTGTCCTCCACCCCTCTCTGCCAATCCCTCCACTGGCCTCCATTCAGTGTCCTCCACCCCTCTCTGCCAATCCCTCCACTGGCCTCCATTCAGTGTCCTCCACCCCTCTCTGCCAATCCCTCCACTGGCCTCCATTCAGTGTCCTCCACCCCTCTCTGCCAATCCCTCCACTGGCTTCCATTCAGTGTCCTCCTCCACCCCTCTCTGCCTATCCCTCCACTGGCCTCCATTCAGTGTCCTCCACCCCTCTCTGCCAATCCCTCCACTGGCCTCCGTTCAGTGTCCTCCACCCCTCTCTGCCAATCCCTCCACTGACCTCCATTCAGTGTCCTCCACCCCTCTCTGCCAATCCCTCCACTGACCTCTGTTCAGTGTCCTTCACCCCTCTCTGCCAATCCCTCCACTGACCTCTGTTCAGTGTCCTTCACCCCTCTCTGCCAATCCCTCCACTGACCTCCATTCAGTGTCCTCCACCCCTCTCTGCCAATCCCTCCACTGACCTCTGTTCAGTGTCCTCCACCCCTCTCTGCCAATCCCTCCACTGACCTCCGTTCAGTGTCCTCAATCCCTCCACTGACCTCCATTCAGTGTTCTCCACCCCTCTCTGCCAATCCCTCCACTAACCTCCATTCAGTATCCTCCACCCCTCTCTGCCAATTCCTCCACTGACCTCTGTTCAGTGTCCTTCACCCCTCTCTGCCAATCCCTCCACTGACCTCCGTTCAGTGTCCTCAATCCCTCCACTGACCTCCGTTCAGTGTCCTCAATCCCTCCACTGGCCTCCATTCAGTGTCCTCCACCCCTCTCTGCCAATATCTCCACTGACCTCCATTCAGTGTCCTCCACCCCTCTCTGCCAATCCCTCCACTGGCCTCCATTCAGTGTCCTCCACCCCTCTCTGCCAATCCCTCCACTGGCCTCCATTGTGCCCTCCACTGGCCTCCATTCAGTGTCCTCCACCCCTCTCTGCCAATCCCTCCACTGACCTCCATTTAGTGTCCTCCACCCCTCTCTGCCAATCCCTCCACTGACCTCCATTCAGTGTCCTCCACCCCTCTCTGCTAGGAGTAGCAGACACTGAGCGGTTGGTAAGGTGGATGAGCCTGGCAGCAGCATTCATGATGGACTGAAGGGGGGAGGAGTCTATGTAAAGGTGAGCCAATGAGGAGGAAGTTGCAGTAGTCAAGGTGAGACATGACAAGGGAGTGAACTAGGAGCTCTGCAGTGTCATTGGTTAGGAAAGGAGGGGGGGGGGGGATTCTGGAGATGTTGCGGAGGTTGAGACGGCAAGATTTGGACAGTGATTGGATGTGGGGCTGAAAAGATAGTTTAGAGTCCAGGATTACACCTGGAACCTTGGCTTGTGATGACGGGCTGATAGTAGTCCTATCAATCTTGACAGAGAAATATTATGAGCTCATTTTTGGATAAATTTGAGGACGTGGTGTGACATCCAGGCTGATATGTCTGTTTAGTAAATTAGTGATAAATGAGGAAACTGATGGGGTGAGCTGAGGAGTAGAGAGCTAGAGCTGAGGAGTAGAGAGCTAGAGCTGAGGAGTAGAGAGCTAGAGCTGAGGAGTAGAGAGCTAGAGCTGAGGAGTAGAGAGCTAGAGCCGAGGAGTAGAGAGCTAGAGCCGAGGAGTAGAGAGCTAGAGCCGAGGAGTAGAGAGCTAGAGCCGAGGAGTAGAGAGCTAGAGCCGAGGAGTAGAGAGCGAGAGCCGAGGAGTAGAGAGCGAGAGCCGAGGAGTAGAGAGCGAGAGCCGAGGAGTAGAGAGAGAGAGCCGAGGAGTAGAGAGAGAGAGCCGAGGAGTAGAGAGCGAGAGCCGAGGAGTAGAGAGCGAGAGCCGCAGAGTAGAGAGCGAGAGCCGAGGAGTAGAGAGCGAGAGCCGAGGAGTAGAGAGCGAGAGCCGAGGAGTAGAGAGCGAGAGCCGAGGAGTAGAGAGCGAGAGCCGAGGAGTAGAGAGCGAGAGCCGAGGAGTAGAGAGCGAGAGCCGAGGAGTAGAGAGCGAGAGCCGAGGAGTAGAGAGCGAGAGCCGAGGAGTAGAGAGCGAGAGCCGAGGAGTAGAGAGAGATAGAGCTGAGGAGTAGAGAGATAGATGTGGGTGTCATTGGCGTAGAGTGGTATTGGAAGGCATGGGAAGCTATCAGCTGACCCAGGGAGGAGGTGTAGCTTGAGTATAGGAGAGGTCCAAGGACAGAACCTTGGGGGACCCCCACAGAGAAAGGGAGAGGAGAGGAGGAAGTAGAGTTGTAAGTGACACTGAAGGTGCGTTTTGGATAAGTAGGTGGAGAACCAGCAAAAAGTACAGTTATGGAGACCAAAGGTGTGGAGATTTTCGAGGAGGAGGGGGGGGTGGTCCACTGTGTCAAAGGCAGCAGAGAGGTCCATGAGAAGGAGAACAGAATAGTGGCCATCAGATTTAGCTGAGTTTTAGGAGGGCAGTTCCAGTGAAATGTTGAGGGTGGAATCCAGACTGAAGGGGGTCAAGAAGGTTATCTTGATGAGGTGGTCACTCAGTCGGTTGTAGACCAGACATTCAAGGAGTTTGGCTAAGAAGGGGAGCAAGGAGCTAGGGCGTAGGTTGTTAAGTCCAGTGAGGGCTTTTTAAGTATGGGGGTGACCAGTGCATGTTTTAGAGATTTGGGGGAGATGCCAGAAGAGAGGGAGAGATTGAAGATGTGAGTTAGAGAGTGTAGAATGGGTTCAGGAGACAGGTGGTTAGATGGATGTTAGAGAAAAGTTTAGCACCTTGGTCTATAGTGGTGGGGTTGAATGAGGGGAGTTATAATTGTACCTGTAGGCATGAAGTGTTAAGTGGGGGAGGTATCGGTACAGCGGAGATCTCCTCGCGAATCGTATGAATCTTATGCTTGAAGGGATTGGCGATCTCCTGGGCAGTAGACGTAGAGAAGTCACGGTGGTGGGCACCAATACTATAGTGATTAGTGCTAGCTTCCGGGTTCCATGCTGGCGTTCCTGCTGCTTGGTGAACACAGGAGGATTCTCATTTGGAATGGGCTCCATTCAGTGAACACTTCACATTTTGTCAATGAATGTGTTCTCTGCTTGAAAAGGGGGGGGGGGGATTGAGGTGTCACCGACCCGCCTCTGCATCTCATCCAATCAGAGAATGCTTTGCATTCATTGGCAAAATGCAAAGTGTTCTCTGATGGGTGCCCGTGCCGAGCAAACAACCTCCTGTGTTCCCAATGCAGCAGGGCGACGGCTTGGCATGGGACCCGTAAGCTAGTGGAGATCCCTGGAATAGCGGTGCCTGCGATTTCCAGCTTTCATGGGGATCCCACAGTTACGGCGCACAAGTACAACATTGATACAGGTGAACCAATAATATAACTTTGTAAAAACTGCCAAACCTAAACAGCGCAGCTTACATGGAGAAGGTCAGCAGAAGCCCTCATTAGATCCCAGGAGCTGAGATTTATTCTGGTTTTGGTCCAGTATGACAAGCTGAGTGGGACGGGTGGTTCTCTTTAAAGCAAAGGAAAGTTTCCAAATTGTGTATTTCTGGAACGCAAAAAAAAGAAAAGGGCTTCTAGAAACTATTTGGATACGTAAGAGATTATTTTTGCCTTTCGGATATTTTTCTTAAATAGATTTAGCTCATGGGAAAGCACCAGCTCTCCTCTTTAAAGCGGAGTTCCACCCAAAAATGGAACTTTAAGTGATGGTGACCCCCTGACATGCCACGTTTTAGACATGGGAGCCATCCAAAAATTTGTTTAGTTTCGTATAAAAAAAAAAAATCGTAATCCGTGTACGAAATTTAATTCGGATTCGTACAAAATACGAATTTCGTACGAATCGTTACAAATGGTTAATATCGTTACGAATAGTTACAAATCGCAACGAATATCGACACTCTACGAATAATAACGAATTTCCCTAAAACGTATTAACGTTACATAAGTAACACAAGTCTATTTATTGTCTATTGTTCACCAATCACTCAGAGGAAGTACGAAATCCGAAATTTCGTTTACGAATACGAAATTTCGTATTTCGTACTTCCTCTGAGTGATTGGTGAACAATAGACTTGTGTTATGTAACGTTAATACGTTTTCGGATAATTCGTTATTATTCGTAGAGGGTCGATATTCGTTATACTGAATCTCGAATTAATTCGAATCATTCGTTATATCCGCTATAATTTCTTTCATATTAGTTGAAATTCATCATTTGGTAGTTTGGATTCGGATAATTTGGATCCGAAATTCGTAAACGAAATTTCGTATTTCGTACAGAATTCGTATTCGTAAAAATTCATAATTCGGATTTGTACGAATTTCGAAAAATTCGTACGAATTTTCGATTCGTACGAAACGAATCGCACATGTCTACCACATTTGGCATGTAATTTTTTTGGGGGGGGGGGGCGAATACCCTCTTTTTACAGGCACCCAGCTCCCACTTCCTCCTGGGGCTCCACGGCGCCGGAAGGAAGTTCCCCTCTCCCCCCCTCCCCCCCTGCAATCTTCTGGGACACGTCACAGGTCCCAGAAGGATGCCCGGCCATTCACAGCGCGCAGTGCGGCTCGTGCATGTGCAGTGCTTCACAGCCGGGCGCCCACCGTTACAATGCCTGCGCGGCAGAGAGGAGCGGAGCTTCGTACGCCCGCATTGGTGGACCGCGGGACAGATGAGTGTCCGATTATTAAAAGACTTTTTGTAGCTGCTGACTTTTAAATGGGTTTAACTTCGCTTTAAGGCAATGGAGGACAGAGGGGGCGCTATACTCAGCCCCAGAGTCAGGGAAGGCAGGAATGATTGAATAAGGTTGGCTAAAATATTTTCATTGGTTTTCAAGTTGTGTAATATAGATTGAGTATATTTGTATGAATTCTCACCCATGCGTCCTCCACAGGTTACTGGGGGTTCCTGGTGCTGTGGCTGATTGACCTCAGTAGGGAATCACAGGACAGGAAGTGTGGGGGAATATTCCCAATGGGGTCACAAACACAAGTAAAAATTCCACACAATTTAGAAACTTTACCCCAGCATATCCAAAACAATAAAAGCCAATTCAGACCATGGCGTCATGGTGCGCTACAATAACGCATGTGCGTTAGATCAAGTTGCATTAAAGTGATAATAAACACACGCTGTGTATTGTACATTCCCCCTTCTATTTCTGTATGAAGATGGTGGCGCTGTCATTTTTTCCTAATCAATATCCAGCTGTCACATGACCCAGCTCTCTCCCAGCCTGTCTGCAGGGAAACATAAGCAGGAGGAGCTTCTAGTCCTCTGCTGCTGGTCACATGTTCAAAAAAAAAAACTTTGGAATACAGAGTAAAAATAAATAATTAATATCAATAAACTGCTTTAAATTGTCATACAAATATATTTTTGAAATCAAATCTTTATTATTTGTGGCAATAACATGGTGTGGGCAGATTTCTGCCAGTCACAGGTTGTGTCACGCCCCCTCCAGCCTGTGTCTTGGAACAGGGAGGTGAAGCCTCCATCAATCCACATGAAATATCCCACCCCCCCCCCCCATTGTGTTTTGCTAGTTAGTGGGCATGGAGGAGGAGGGGGGAGTGGGCTAGCACTGTGTAGGAACCCACATGTGTGACTCTATAGTCACATGGGCTGCTCGGATGTGATGGGGAGGAAATGCTCAGCATAGAAACTCACCGAAAACTGAGCATGTGCAGAGCTGACAACACTGCTCTGCAAAATCCCTAGCTGAATTGGGGACATGGACAGAAGGGGGAGATAGAGAGCAGAATACAGAAAAGGAATCTCTATAGTGATGAGTAAGGATGAAGAGCATTGAATACGCCATTTATTCATCGTTTTTTTATGATGGGGGTTTAGTGACACTTTAAGGCACACCAGTCACAGGCATCGCACCATTAAAATAACAATATGCACCATTCTGGCGACTCATTGCACCAAAACGTATGGTAGTGCATTACCGGGTGTTGGGGTGCGTTGTGTGTTGGAGCAGCTTTTTCAAAATGAATGGCACCGCGTGGCGGCAATGTATCATACTGATAAGGTGTGAATGGGTTCTAAAAAAAAGTAACTGGAATTAGATATATGTAAAAGTATCAAAATTCTGCAGAGTTGCTTGGAAATGGTGGCTTAATAACGCCTGAATCCTGCGTTTACAAGGCCTCGCTCCCGGCTCTGGATTTATAGGAGTTTATCACCCGGTATAAATAAGTGTCTGGGCTGTACAGTACATACAGCGCATACCTCCGCCTTTGTCTTGTTTAGGAATGAGGTAAATTCCCGGGACGCCTGTAACACGATCGTACCCCAACCATACATGGGGAGGGGGGGGGCAGCAGCTGGTACTTACTGGGTCACTGGGGACTGGTAAAGTCAAGTTAATCCCCACACTTGTTCCCCTCCCATTCTGGACAGCTGGATAATCAGTTACCACACTAAGCGGGGGAGGCAGCTTTCACACCTGCCCGCCAGTCCATCAAGGGTTAACGCGGCCAGGCCATAAATCCACTTCAGTTTGTGTTTTCCTGCTGGACGGTTTTCCTGGTTGGGTTGGTCAGGAGAGGAACACAGACAGTCCATGTGCAGAAATATCAACCCACCTGCGCTTTCATCAGCCTACAGCAACCATCTCCCTGTCAGTTCTTTTCTACCTTTTAATGCTCTTCTTCGTCCTCCATTACCTTCACCCACTAACCACTTTCAGCCCCGGACCAATTGGCAGCCAAAGGACCAGGCCCCTTTTTGCGATTCGGCACTGCGTCGCTTTAACTGACAATTGCGCGGTCGTGCGACGTGGCTCCCAAACAAAATTGACGTCCTTTTTTTTCCCCACAAATAGAGCTTTCTTTTGGTGGTATTTGATCGCCCCTGCGGTTTTTATTTTTTGCGCTATAAACAAAAAAGTGCGACAATTTTGAAAAAAAAAAACGCATTCTTTTTTTTTTTTGCTATAATAAATATCCCCAAAAATATATAAAAAAAACATTTTTTTTCCTCAGTTTAGGCCGATACGTATTCTTCTACATATTTTTGGTAAAAAAAAAAAAAATCGCAATAAGCGATTTATTGATTGGTTTGCGCAGAAGTTATAGCGTTTACAAGATAGGGGATAGTTTTATAGCATTTTTATTAATAATTTTTTTTTATTAGTAATGGCGGCGATCAGCGATTTTTATTGTGACTGCGACATTATGGCGGACACATCGGACATTTTTGACACATTTTTTTGGGACCATTGTCATTTATACAGCAATCAATGCTATTTAAATGCATGATTCCTGTATAAATGACACTGGCAGTGAAGGGGTTAACCACTAGGTGGCAGTGTAGGGGTTAAGTATGCCTAGGGGTGTGTTTCTTACTGTGGGGGGGCGTGGCTGTCAGCTAGTGAATGCTGATCTCTGCTCCAATCACAGGGAGCAGAGATCGGCGTCACTAGTTGCTAGGCAGAACGGGGAGATGCTGTTTATTTCCGCATCTCCCCGTTCAGCCTTCGCGTGAGACGATCGCGACCGGCCTCAGGGGGTCCCGACCGGTGCGGGAGCGCGGCGCACTCCTGATGGCACGGAGGCATTTTAAAAGGGACTTATATATACGCCCTTATGCCTGTCCGTGCCATTCTGCCGACGTACATCGTCGTGCGCCGGTCGGGAAGCGGCTAATATACTCACTACCCAGAAAGATTGCTAATCACTTCAAAAATAAGATTGATACAATTCATCTCCACTCTACAGATATCTCCCTCACTTTACACTCTTTTGCCGCGTACACACGATCGGAATTTTCATCGGAAAAACCTTGGATGGTTTTTCCGACGGAATTCCGCTCCAGCTTGGCTTGCATACACACGGTTACACAAAAGTTCTCTGAACTTTCGACCGCCAAGAACGCGGTGACGTACAACACTACGACAAGCCGAGAAAATGAGGTTCAATGCTTCCGAGCATGCGTCAAATTGTTTCTGGGCATGCGTAGGAGTTTTGCGTGTCGCAATTGCTACAGACGATCAGAATTTCCGATCGGAACTTTTTTCCGTCGTAAAAATAGAGAACCTGCTCTCAATCTTTTGCTGGAGGAAATTCCGCCAGCAAAAGTCCGATGGAGCCCACACACGGTCGGAATTTCCGACCAAAAGCTCACAACGGACTTTTGCTGGCGGAATTTCCGATCGTGTGTACACAACATTTGTCCTCCTGCACAACCAATACTCTTGTTTAACCCAGCTACTTTAGAGGAAGTCACAAAACATTTTTATAACGCCCACCTAACCCCGTGCCCCATGGACCCTGTTCCTTCTCAAATACTACGGTCACCCTCTGACTCTATCCTACACTCCTTTAATCCATATCTTCAACCTCTCCCTCTCTACTGGCATCGTCCCCAACCCTCTAAAACATGCACTAGTCACTCCCATACCAAAAAAAAGGCCTCTTTGGACCCCACCAATCTTAACAACCCAAGACCCATCTTCTTACTCCCATTTTCCTCCAAACTCCTTGAACGTTTGGTCTACAACTGACTGAGTGACCCCCTCATTGAGAATAACCTTATTGACCCCCTTCAGTCTGGATTTCGTCCACAGAAACTGCTCCCCTAAAACTCACTAACAACTTACTAACCTCTATACCCAATGGTCATTATTCCGCACTCTTACTCTTGGACCTCTCCGCCTTTTGATACAGTTGATCACCTCCTCCTCCTCAAAAAACTCAATTTGCTTGGTGCCCATGGCTGCGCTCTCTGTTTGTTTGAATCTTACCTATCTCACCGCACCTTCTGTGTCACTTACAACTCCACTTCCTCCTCTCCAACTCCCCTTACCGTTGGGGTCCCCCAAGGGTCTGTCCTTGGACCATGGGCGTCCGCTGAACTTTTTTCAGGGGGGGGCATCATTTTAGGGTCACCCATGCACCGCCCCTTTTCAACAATGTCATTATCACATTATCATGGTCAGAGACTGCAGACGTAGTACAGTCTCCCTAGGATAGGTAATGGATAATGGCCAACAGGCCCTCTTACCAGACCCAGCAAAAATACAGCAGTAATCCCTCCAGCTGGAGGATAGCTCACTCTGGGTTCCTCGGGGGCCACTAGTAGTGTAGCATGTCTGTACCCTGGCAGTGGCTCAGTCTTTTCTCTCTCTGGTGGTGCTTAGCAGCGAGGCTCTCTTTGGTGGCGCTGGACAACATGGCTCTCTCTGGTGGCACTGGGCAGCGTGGCTCTCTCTTTGGCTTCCGCCCAGCACACTCCTCATTCTTGTCCTGTAGCGCTCTCTCCCTCAGCTTTTTTCTAGGCTGCAGTCTCTCAATCTCTCTCTTGATCAAGCTGTAGCCTCCTCCCTGTGGAATCTTTGGGACTACATGTCCCATGATGCTCCCCTTTCCTAGTCTACTTTGATTGGCCCTCAGTTATGGCCAATAGGGAAGGAACGGAGCGGGCAGGAAGCTGGACGGGGAACCTGGTGAGAGCCACCGTCTCTTCTCCCTGACAGGAGAAAAGGGGTGCGAGCGGGGGAAGTCTCTGAAAGCACACAGCTCACCTTTCTCCTGTCACAGCGCCGCTGAGTTCTCTGCTGGACTGAGCAGGGAAAAGAGCCGAAGTCACACTACACTGATGGGAGCTTGACAGCACCTTGATGGTGGCACCCCGATAGCGACGCAACTGTGCTGAATTTATTATCCGATCCCTGATTCCAGGGGGGGGCACTTGACCCCCATTGCCCCTACCTGCGGACGCCCATGCCTTGGACCTCTACTATTTTTGATCTACACGTCTTTCCTGGGTCAGCTGATAGCCTTACATGGCTTCCGCTACCATTTATATGCCGACGACACCTAAATCTATCTCGCTACCCCTCAGCTCACCCCATCAATCTCCTCACACATCACTGATTTACTAACAGGCATATCGGCCTGGATGTCACATCAATTCCTCAAACTGAATCTATCTAAAACCAAGCTCATAATATTTCCTCCCCCATGTGCCCCTTTCCCGGACTTCTCTGTCAAGATCAATGGCACATCTATCAGTCCATCCCCACATGCCAGGGTACTAGGAGTAACCCTAGACTCTGAACTGTCCTTTCAGGCCCACATCCAATTCCTGTCCAACATCATGCCGCCTCAACCTCCGCAACAGCTCTAGAATTCACCCCTTTTGTAACTAATTACACCACCAAGTTTCTAATTTACTCCCTGGTCATCTCTCGCCTCAACTACTGCAACTCCCTCCTCCATTGGACACCTTTACATAGACAATACCCCCTTCAGTCCATAATGAATGCTGCTGCCAGACTCATCCACCTTACCAACCGTTCAGTGTCCTCCACCCCTCTCTGCCAGTCCTTCCACTGGCCTCCATTCAGTGTCCTCCACCCCTCTCTGCCAGTCCTTCCACTGGCCTCCATTCAGTGTCCTCCACCCCTCTCTGCCAGTCCTTCCACTGGCCTCCATTCAGTGTCCTCCACCCCTCTCTGCCAGTCCTTCCACTGGCCTCCATTCAGTGTCCTTCACCCCTCTCTGCCAGTCCTTCCACTGGCCTCCATTCAGTGTCCTTCACCCCTCTCTGCCAGTCCTTCCACTGGCCTCCATTCAGTGTCCTCCACCCCTCTCTGCCAGTCCTTCCACTGGCCTCCATTCAGTGTCCTCCACCCCTCTCTGCCAGTCCTTCCACTGGCCTCCATTCAGTGTCCTTCACCCCTCTCTGCCAGTCCTTCCACTGGCTTCCATTCAGTGTTGAATAAAATTCAAAGTACTCACCCAACGAATAAAATTCAAAGTACTAACAATAATTTACAAAGCCATCCATAACTCTGCCCCCAGCTACATCACTAACCTGGTCTCAAAATACCAACCAAATCATTCTCTTCTGTCCTCCCAAGACCTCCTGCTCTCTAGCTCCCTTGTCACCTCCTCCCATGCTCGCCTACATGATTTCTCCAGAGCGTCTCCCATCCTTTGGAACTCCCTACACCAATCTGTCCGACTGTCCCCTAATCTATCCCTCTTTAGACAATCCCTGAAAACACTTCTCTTTAAAAAAGCATATCCTGCTTCTAACTAATACACTGTTTTACTTCCTCCATCAGCTCACCCCCCAAAGATATTACCTTTTGTATCAATTGACCCTCCCTCCTAGATTTGTAAGCTCTGAGTAAGGCCCTCTGATTCCTCTTGTACCAAATTGTAATGTAACTGTAATGTCTGCCTTAATTTTGTTAAGCGCTGCGCAAACTGTTGGCGGTTTATAAATCCTGTATACAAATAATAATCTCCTGTATCATGTCTGCACTCTCTGATCATCTCTTGTATCATGTCTGCACTCTGATCATCTCTTGTATCATGTCTGCTCTCTCTGGCCATCTCTTGTATCATGTCTGCAGTCTCTCACCATCTCCTGTATCATGTCTGCAGTCCCTGACCATCTCTTGTATCATGTCTGCAGTCTCTGATCATCTCTTGTATCATGTCTGCAGTCTCTGACCATCTCCTGTATCATGTCTGCAGCCTCTGATCATCTCTTGTATCATGTCTGCAGCCTCTGACCATCTCCTGTATATGTCTGCAGTCTCTGACCCTCTCCTGTATCATGTCTGCACTCTCTGACCATCTCCTGTATCATGTCGGCACTCTCTGACCATCTCCTGTATCATGTCTGCACTCTCTGACCATCTCTTGTATCATGTCTGCAGTCTCTGACCATCTCCTGGATAATGCCTGCAGTTTCTGACCATCTCTTGTATCATGTCTGCAGTCTCTGACCATCTCTCGTATCATGTCTGCAGTCTCTGACCATCTCCTGTATCATGTCTGCAGTCTCTGACCATCTCTTGTATCATGTCTGCAGTCCCTGACCATCTCTTGTATCATGTCTGCAGTCTCTGACCATCTCTTGTATCATGTCTGCAGTCTCTGACCATCTCTCGTATCATGTCTGCAGTCTCTGACCATCTCCTGTATCATGTCTGCAGTCTCTGACCATCTCTTGTATCATGTCTGCAGTCACTGACCATCTCTTGTATCATGTCTGCTGCAGTCTCTGACCATCTCCTGTATCATGTCTGCAGTCTCTGACCATCTCTTGTATCATGTCTGCAGTATCTGACCATCTCCTGTATCATGTCTGCACTCTCTGACCATCTCTTGTATCATGTCTGCAGTCTCTGACCATCTCTTGTATCATGTCTGCAGTCTCTGACCATCTCTTGTATCATGTCTGCAGTCTCCGACCATCTCTTGTATCATGTTTATAGTTTTTACTATATCTGTTGTGTGTCTGCTGTCTCTGATAATGATTATTCTCTGAATTTTATCTGTGGCCCTTTGGTGATGTTGGGTGGGCCACACTTGAGCTCCTCCCCCCAAATCAAGAAAGTTGACCACCCCTGAAGACAAGGGCTGACTCAGCCCTCCAGACACCACCTATAAATAAAATATCAGTTGTGGGTGGACTGATGCTTTAAAAGGAAGCTGCCATCTTGGCCTCTAATAATTCTTCAACTGCCATAATGCTGCACATGTGATCAGTTATGACACCAGCCATTGGATGGTTTGAAAGAATGGTTGAGAGCACAACCAATGTGAAAGTTAGCATTTCTGGCATGCCGGAAAGGTAAGTGTTTTTTTGAAACTGGGTTTACTCCCACTTTAAGTAGGAGTGATAACCAGATGACTGGACGGAGCGTTTACAATTTTTTGTATGAAAAAAAAAAGACAGCGAGAATGTGAATAGTGAATTTGGAGTAATTGTTAGAAAGGTCGATGTTCCCCTCCACTCTGTTATCTCCATCAGGAGGGATTGGATGTGGGAATGACCGTCTGATGACGGGTCGGTGGATCAGATCCAACAGATGGACCTTCCTGCATTCCTGACCTCTCTGACTCGGCCATTTGGCTCTATTGGCTGACGGCAGTGTAAATATCTGTATGAGGGACACATAATGACATGGACAGGGTGGGACATCAAAGGTAGACGTGCTACACCCAACTACAGCCAGCAGAGTAGGAGGGGGTTAGAACCTCCATCAGGTTTTGTAATTCATTTCCCCATGAAGGAGATTTAACCTCATTTTGGCCCCATTCACACCCGTTTTATATTGTAGCTTCACATCTCCACTCCAAAAAGAGCTACTTTCCTAGTTGGATTTGGGCAGATTGGTGCTTTTTTTTCTCCCCCCCATTTAAATGCATGATTTGTGCGTTATGAGCGTTTTTGCACATTTTGTCACACATTTATTTGCGCTTTTCTGCTTAAATAAAAAAAAAAAAAAATTAAAATAAATAATAATAAATAATTTCCCTAAAATAAATAAAAATACATTAACCCATAACCCTAACCCTGGTGTTTATTAAATTATTATTATTTATGTATTTGTTTATTTTGTTAAGGTTAAACCCCTAACCCTGGTGTTTATTTATTATGACTATTATAAATATTATTATTATTTATTTATATGTTTTGTTAGAGTTAGGCTTGGTTCACATATATGCGAATTGCATGCATTTTTATCCGCATGCGATTTGTATAACATGTGAACCGGACCGGCTAGCAATGGAGCCGTTGCACACATGTCCGGGACAGTCCGTTTTTAAAATATGTCCTGTGAGATTTTAGGTCCGTTCAGGTGCAAATTCAAGTAAGAATTCACACCTGAATCGGTGAACAATTCACGTAGCCGAACATGTGTGAACCTAGCCTTAGGGTTTAGGGTTAAACCCCTAACCCTTGTGTGTATTTATTTATTATTTATTATTATTATTATTATTATTATTATAATAATTATTATTATATATTATTTATTTACTTTATTGTTTTTTTTGTTTTTTTTTTGTTAGGTAGGTAGTATAGTAGGGAGGGGTTGGGATATATACATCATTTTCTCTAGGGGAGCCCCACTGCAGTACTTTGGTGCTCTTTTGAAGAGCGAATCATGATTTGCATTATAAGCAATGTATGTAAAGGAGCCAGGAATCCTGCCATTGGTTGTCTGCATTACCCAAAAACCATCCAATCAAAATATTCCTTTAATTGTGTGTTCATGCACTGGGAAAATAAAAGGGGGGATAAATTGGGAAATCTGATCAATTATCCCTTAATAATAACGTTGATCGGGGTGACCCCCCATCATTGTGTCATTTATGTAAGGCTGATTATGTAGGATTATTGGATTTGTAATGTCTCGGCTGTTGTTGAGGTTGTTTCTGATATATCAGATCCGTGTACATCATGGACCTCAGCGCTGCTTCTGTTTGGCTTTGTTTAATCCACTTATTTGGCCGCAGCGTCCACCTGGGCTGCATTAAGGGAGGACTCCAGTCTGACTATAAAACTTTACACAGCACTTGGGAAGCCCATAATGTGCCCTGTAGTCACGTCTGGGACTCGTAACTCCACAACAGCTGCTGCGTCTTGCAATGCCAGAGCCAGGAGCAAGCCATCAATATTGGAGCAGTTTGGGAATTTTCTCTAGGGGAGCCCTCCACCCTCATGAGATGGAGAAGAGAGATGACTTTTTAGTAAACCTGGGCAATGGCGTACAAATACCTAAGCAAAGGTTAATGTCTATAAAATCACAGGATGAAAACCCCAGTAGATCTGAAGATATACGATGAAACCCTGAGTAGATTTGAAGATTTATGATGAAACCCCCAGTAGATCTGAAGATGTATGATGAAACCCTCAGTAGATCTGAAGATATAGGATGAAACCCTCAGTAGATCTGAAGATATATGATGAAACCCTCAGTAGATCTGAAGATATATGATGAAACCCTCAGTAGATCTGAAGATATAGGATGAAACCCTCAGTAGATCTGAAGATATTTGATGAAACCCTCAGTAGATCTGAAGATATATGATGAAACCCCCAGTAGATCTGCAGATATATGATGAAACCATCAGTAGATCTGAAGATATATGATGAAACCACTAGTAGATCTGAAGATATATGATGAAACCATCAGTAGATCTGAAGATATATGATGAAACCACTAGTAGATCTGAAGATATATGATGAAACCCTCAGTAGATCTGAAGATATATGATGAAACCCCCTGTAGATCTGAAGATATATGATGAAACCCTCAGTAGATCTGCAGATATATGATGAAACCCTCAGTAGATCTGAAGATATATGATGAAACCCTCAGTAGATCTGAAGATATATGATGAAACCCTCAGTAGATCTGAAGATATATGATGAAACCCTCAGTAGATCTGAAGATATATGATGAAACCCTCAGTAGATCTGAAGATATATGATGAAACCCTCAGTAGATCTGAAGATATATGATGAAACCCTCAGTAGATCTGAAGATATATGATGAAACCCTCAGTAGATCTGAAGATATATGATGAAAACCTCAGTAGATCTGAAGATATATGATGAAACCCTCAGTAGATCTGAAGATATATGATGAAACCCTCAGTAGATCTGAAGATATATGATGAAACCCTCAGTAGATCTGAAGATATATGATGAAACCCTCAGTAGATCTGAAGATATATGATGAAACCCTCAGTAGATCTGAAGATATATGATGAAACCCTCAGTAGATCTGAAGATATATGATGAAACCCTCAGTAGATCTGAAGATATATGATGAAACCATCAGTAGATCTGAAGATATATGATGAAACCATCAGTAGATCTGATGATATATGATGAAACCCTCAGTAGATCTGAAGATGTATGATGGAACCCTCAGTAGATCTGAAGATGTATGATGGAACCCTCAGTAGATCTGAAGATGTATGATGAAACCCTCAGTAGATCTGAAGATGTATGATGGAACCCTCAGTAGATCTGAAGATGTATGATGGAACCCTCAGTAGATCTGAAGATGTATGATGAAACCCTCAGTGGATCTGAAGATGTATGATGGAACCCTCAGTAGATCTGAAGATATATGATGAAACCCTCAGTAGATCTGATGATATATGATGAAACCCTCAGTAGATCTGAAGATGTATGATGGAACCCTCAGTAGATCTGAAGATATATGATGAAACCCTCAGTAGATCTGATGATATATGATGAAACCCTCAGTAGATCTGAAAATATATGATGACACCCTCAGTAGATCTGAAGATATATGATGAAACCCTCAGTAGATCTGAAGATATATGATGAAACCTTCAGTAGATCTGCAGATATATGATGAAACCCTCAGTAGATCTGAAGATGTATGATGAAACCCTCAGTAGATCTGAAGATATATGATGAAACCATCAGTAGATCTGAAGATATATGATGAAACCCCAAGTAGATCTGAAGATGTATGATGAAACCATCAGTAGATCTGAAGATGTACGATAAAACCCTCAGTAGATCTGAAGATATATGATGAAACCCTCAGTAGATCTGAAGATGTACGATGAAACCCTCAGTAGATCTGAAGATGTACGATAAAACCCTCAGTAGATCTGAAGATATATGATGAAACTCTCAGTAGATCTGAAGATATATGATGAAACCCTCAGTAGATCTGAAGATATATGATGAAACCCTCAGTAGATCTGAAGATGTATGATGAAACCCTCAGTAGATCTCAAGATGTATGATGAAACCCTCAGTAGATCTAAAGATGTATGATAAAACCCTCAGTAGATCTAAAGATGTATGATAAAACCCTCAGTAGATCTGAAGATGTACGATGAAACCATCAGTAGATCTGAAGATGTATGATGAAACCCTCAGTAGATCTGAAGATGTACTATGAAACCCTCAGTAGATCTGAAGATATATGATGGAACCCTCAGTAGATCTGAAGATGTATGATGAAACCCTCAGTAGATCTGAAGATGTATGATGAAACCCTCAGTAGATCTGAAGATGTACGATGAAACCCTCAGTAGATCTGAAGATGTATGATGAAACCCTCAGTAGATCTGAAGATGTATGATGAAACCATCAGTAGATCTGAAGATATATGATGAAACTCTCAGTAGATCTGAACATTATATGATGAAACCCTCAGTGGATCTGAAGATCTGAAGATATATGATGAAACCATCAGTAGATCTGAAGATATATGATGAAACCCTCAGTAGATCTGAAGATGTATGATGAAACCATCAGTAGATCTGAAGATGTATGATGAAACCCTCAGTAGATCTGAAGATATATGATGAAATCGTCAGTGGATCTGAAGATAAATGATGAAACCATCAGTAGATCTGAAGATATATGATGAAACCCTCAGTAGATCTGAAGATATATGATGAAACCCTCAGTGGATCTGAAGATATATGATGAAACCCTCAGTAGATCTGAAGATATATGATGAAACCATCAGTATATCTGAAGATGTATGTAAATAATGACTTTCTCTTTAAAAGTCAAGCTTTTACCTCCACCCCTTATACTCTAAATTAGAGAATAGCTTGGGCACGTTCGGACTAGGATCCAAACTCATGTGGGCAAGCCCGCCAGGAAGCTGTCACCTGGGGCATTCCATGCCCCATAGCCATACATATACAAGAGGCATGTACATGGGCGGAGCTTGAGGGGTTGCCATGGCGACCCAGCCCGTGCTCCAGGGGGCCCATGCGGCCTCCCTGTCACACTAGGTTTTACACTGTGTTGCTTGGTAAAAGCACTTGCCATATCACCCTGCATAGGTGATTCAGTAAGGGGCCCACCCAGGCCCGCCTTAGGCCCTCTGAGTTTCCAGTTGCACCTACACAGGGTGATAGGGCAGACCCTTTACTTCAGCAGCACACTCTCTGCTCAGCATCACCATAACATGCAGAAAGACTGAATATACCACATCACCCCGCCACCCCTGGCTGGTTTCCACCAATAGAAATAAGAGACCCACTTGCTTATCAACACTTTACGGGAATGCCAGGTACTTGGCAAGCTACATGTCTGGTAGAGAAGCCCCACCAGGACCATGGTGGCCAGTCCCGACCTGAATCCTGCTTCTTCTATGCCAGAACGCTCTACTTCTGATGTAACTATTATATGTCTTAGGGGAGGGCATCACCTAGTGGTCAAAAACAAGAAGTTCTCCTAACACCCCCTTATAGATTGGCCCATACAGGTGACGGCTTCATGGCAGGCGTGCACACGTAGGTTTGGATCCTAGTTCCAGCTCATCACTGCTCTCAATCCTCCTATATTGGTCAGTATGGCTGCCTATTACATTAAATACCAATGGGAAGGCTTGGGGGGGTTGGGGGTCAGGATGGTTGGGGCCAACTTTTACAGTAGAAGTTGAGATTTGCGTGTAACTTCAGCTGTCTTGTATACTGTATATCTACTCATTGCATCAACAAGCAGTTTTCACCGAAGGAGCTGATGGATTTTTTCATTATATTCTCAGTACGAATCGCCTAAATAGGAATCCGATTCTGGCTTCTTATATCTCCTGGACACTCCAGCGGTGAGATACCCCTACAGAATGTATTGCCATTTTTCCCGCTCATCATAAAGCAAAATGATGGCATCACACCCCTCTAATGGGTTCTCTATAACAAATATTGAAAAACTACAGGGAGCTGCTTAAGGTTCACATCTCCAGTCCTGGTGGTTCACAAAAAAATGGGGGGGGGGGGGGGGGGTTGCTGGCGTGGAAACAACTCATCCTGGCTTGATACATACAGTCAGCGGCCGGAAAAAGACCCAATCCATGCAACAAGACCCAAATGTACTATGAATGAAGGCCGGGCTCTGTCCTGGCCACGTCTCTGGTGCGTTTCACCCAAACCCCCCACCCAAGAGCGAAAGAGTAGAGGGGAGAGTAGCCAGGCTGAAGCCGCTTTCATTCATAGTCTTGTTGGTGTGCGACGATTGGGTCTTTTTCCTTACTTTGACTAGAGAGATCTCTCCTGTGAAGTCTCTGAAAGATTATTAAAAAACAAAACAAAAAAAAACACAAAAAGACCAAATACTGTATACCAGACTCCGCCCACAAACTGCACCGCACATCACTCCAGCATTGTGGGGTGAACGGGGCACACAGAAACCAAGCTGGCCATACACCAGTAGAATTTCGCAGGACAATTTCCGCTCTGTGGATTTTCTAAGGGTTGGGGGGGGGGGGGGGTCAAGTCAATGTACGTTTTCAACCGTAGTGATGAAATACATTTAAAGGAGCGGGATGGAAAAATTTTCTCAAACAAACAAAATTCTGAACAACTGAATTCTGTTCTGTTCCACCCTGAAGACGTGGCGTTGCTGCGAAATTGTTATAGACATCGCTGTAAAGCCCTGTAACTATGTGATTATCTAAGCTATATTTTTATCTTTTTTATTATATATATGTGTGTGTGTGTGTGTATATGTGTGTATATATAATGTAATTTACATAATTTGGGTAGTAATATGTATTTATCTTTTTTAGATATATTTCTAATCATTTTTATATGTGTGTGTGTGTGTATATATATATATATATGTGGAAGGCCAACATGGTGGCCTGAATTTATGGGAGGAGCCCGGGAGGGTATTTAACCGGCCCACTCACCTGTGGTCTTCGTCGGTTCCGGTGCGCGATATACTACGTCACTAAGCCGACTACTCGATTTCGCTAGCGTTCGTGAGTGCCAGACGTCTCGTGGATTGCTCTCGTTCGAAGGTTTTGTACACTGTAGCTGGCTCGGCTGCCGCAGGTAAGGGGTCTCGTTTGACCACCATTTCACTTATGAACGTTACTTACCTTGTCACGAATCTCGCTGTTCACATACGCACAAGTCATTCCATTAGTACCCGTACGTTGCATCCGTACCGCTATCTGCATACAGTAGCCGGTCGCTTACGCATCACCTGATTCGGAATCAGTCGCAGTATCATGCCATACGGTCACATTTCAGCCATTTCAAAAACATTTCAGTCATTTCACCATTTCACGGTCCTGCACCGACACGCCGTTCGAATCTAGCCACATCCGATTCGTCCCGGCATGTCCCAGCAGTGGAACCCCATTTCAATACATGACCCAGGGAGCGGCCGTTAGCCGCAATTTCTCGACTCACCGGTCGAAAAAACACCTCTGTCATGGCATCATTTCACTGTCACGTATCACGTTCCGATTCAAGTCTAGGCGCACCCCGGTGCCTCGATTCGTACCGGCACGCCCCAAGATGCTCCCAGGCCCCATTTCATTCCGTGCTCCAGAAGTACGGTCGCTGTCAGTCGAAAAGTTTTTAGGCTCACCGCTCGGGCCTCTGTCACGAGGAAAACATTTCACCTCACGAGTCACGTTTTTGATTCGAAACCGGTCGCACCTTTGCGGATCGGTCTTCGCCTCCAACGTACCCCAGGTTTGTCGGCCCCATTTCAGTAACCACCCCTGAGTCTGCTCGTCGTCGGTCGTGAGACCCGACCGACCGTTCAGCACCTCAGGGAATGGTTCCCCTCATTTCTCTCACCGCCAGGCCGCACCTCGCTTCGAACCCAGTCGCGCTGCGCACCGGTTCGGACCGATGCGCCCTGAACATCCGTTGGCCTCATTTCAGTACATGCTCCAGAAGTCTGGTTCGTCTACAGTCGCCATCGCGGCTCGACCGTTTCATACTTCTGTCATGCCGATCAGTTCGCTGTCACAACAAAAACGTCCTGATCCGAATCCGATGGCATCTACCATGCTTCAGTTCGCCTCAACGTACCCCAGTCGAGTTGGCCTCATTTCATTCCCAAATTCTCGGCAATCAGCAGTCACACTCATAAAACGACACCTTGCGCCCACGACATGGCACAAACGTTTCTCATTTCACTCAAAAAAAAAAAAAAAAAAATAATAATAAGTAGTGTATATGCACAGACGGGGGACACACCCCACGAGGCACACCCCACCAGTTCTCTTTATTTTTCTTCCCTAGGTCAGTCCAAGTTCAGTAGGTCCACCCTGCACAGGTTGGACGGTGTTTCTCCAGGTAAAATATAAAAACTTACCGTGTACGCACGTCCACGTACGTGCGCACACTTGTCCTTTCCAGAGCACAGCAGTTGGGTACGTATGTTTACACAAGGAAAGAAACAGTCTTGGCTTATCTCATCCCCTTGAACAGCTCCGGTCGACCTTCTTACGACCTTAGACGCCTCAAGACATCGCCTCAGGGCACAGCCCATCCGAGGACCATGTCGCAAGCGGGCAGCGAGGATCTCACCGCCCCCTTGTCACGTTCCCCAGTGTCCATGAGTGACAGCATCCAGTCCTCAGGGGATGGACCATCCCCAGACTGACGGCAGAACTTAGACGCAGGGGCGTGCCGTTCCCCGCCACGGCCAGGAAGGCGGAGCTCTTCAGGCTCTTGTTTCCTCCTCCTGCCATGGCAGGGCCCAGCACTCAGCAAGCCTCCCTCCAGTCTATATCTGCGGCCATAACACAACTCCACACCATGGTGTCGTCCTTGGCGAACACAGTCACGGACGTCCAAGCCAGAGTGACTCTCCTCGAATCTCACCCGGCCCCGGCCGTCCCCGGCCCCGCCGCGATACAGCCACCTACAACAGTCGCCACAGGTACCGCAGGGACATGTCCCCTGGTCTGCCCAGCACACCTGGTTCCAGCCAGCATTAAGAAGGACATACTGGATGGCAAGGACGTCAACCTCGCCTCCCTTCTCATTTCAGTCCACGACCTAGCCGAAAACAAGGCCTATACCTGGGGAGATGTCTCGGTGGTCCTCAAAGCTAAAGACCCCAGACTCAACCGCAAATTGTCCGTCCCAGAATTCGCGTTGTCATTTGGGATGCTTAGAGACATCATATGCTCAGCTTCCCCGGCAGAAGGGAAGAGCTGGATTTATATCTCCACACCGTGGTAGATCTGGGCTACAAATACGGCGGGTTCTCATTTTATGACTACCACCGCTCCTTTTCCGCAAAAGCAGCCGCCAGGATGGCGCAATTCCAGTCACCCACAGATTGGAGCCTAATGGACACAGAATTATTCTGTCGCCATTTCGCCGGTCTGCGCTCACCATTGTGCGCAGTCTGCCAATCCTCCACGCACACCGCCGCCTGGTGCTCCAGTGCAACACTCCGCCACTCGGTCGAGTTTCCCTCGACCTCGGCTCCAGCACAAAACCCGCCAGCACCGACACAGAAACCCCAGCTCGACAAACTCGGACGCCCCGTCCGGACCATGGGAGGAGCGGCCATCTGCAATAATTACAACTACGGCTCGTGTAACTTCAGCCAATGCAGGTTGCTCCACGTGTGCGTCGTATGCCACAGGGCGCACCCGAAAAATCTATGCGAGCTCAAACCGAAAAATCTGTGACTGAGCCGCATAAACATCCTATGGTTAGGAGTCTATCTGGACTCACACCCCATCCCCTCACTAGCCACGTTCCTCATACAAGGATTCACGGCGGGCTTCCATACCGGCCTTGTCTCCCTGCCCCACACTACTTACGAGTGTGGGAATCTCAGATCAGCGGCCACCGACGAGCAGGCCATAGACCAACTACTCCTAGCCGAGCTGGAGCGAGGTTTCGTCATTGGACCCTTCACACAACCCCCCTTCAACACCTGGAGAGTCAGCCCTATTGGGCTTGTCAAGGGCAAATTCTCAAATAAAGTTCGCTTGGTGTACGACCTGTCTGCGCCTCATTCTTGCCACGTCCCCAGCCTCAACTCCCTAATTCCCTCCGAGGAGTTCTCCTTAAAATACGCCTCCGTCGACTTGGCGATCCAGGCCATCCTCAAAGCAGGCACAGGGGCCTGGCTGTCCAAAGCCGACATATCGGACGCCTTCAAACTTCTGCCGATTCACCCGTCTCTTTGGTGTTGGCACGGTATCAAGTGGAGAGACAGGTACTACTTCGCCACCAAGCTCACGTTCGGCTCCAAAAGTAGCCCCTGGCTCTTCGACACGTTCGCTCAATCCCTCACCTGGATTCTCCTACACAAGGCCCAATGCACAGAAGTCATCCACTACCTAGATGACTTCCTACTGATAGAGCAGCCTAACGTTTCACCAGTAGACCTCGACAAATTAAGAGTCGTCTTCCAGAATATCAATGTCCCCATAGCCGAGCACAAGGTCGACGGACCCGCACACTCCATCACCTTCCTCGGAGTTGTCTTGGACACATGCTCCATGCAGGCCAGCCTACCCCTCGACAAAGCTGACCCGCATCAGGGCAGTTCTTCAGGACTTCACCCGCACGAGAGGGTGCACAAGACGACAGCTCCAGTCACTACTTGGCATGCTCAATTTTGCCATGCGGATCGTCCCTCAAGGTCGTTCCTTCATTTCACGACTCTTAGTCCACCTGTCACAGGCACAAGACCCCGATCAGATCCTCAAACTGGACGCCGCGGCCATAGCAGACCTAGCGATGTGGGAAGAGTTCCTTTCCTCGTGGAACGGGATATCCATGTTTATCCCGGCCGTCTCACCCTTCTCACCACAGGTGGTGACAGATGCCGCGGCCTCAACGGGCTTCGCAGCCATATTTGGCCTCCATTGGTTCGCGGGCCCTTGGCCCCCGCAGATACTTTCAATTCCAGGTTTCAGCCGGACTTCCCCCCTTTTCGAGCTCTACCCAATCGTGGCAGCTGCCAAACTTTGGGGTCACAGCTGGACCGGGCAGACGGTAAACTTCACAACGGACAACCAGGCCACGGCAGACATCATCAACAAAGGCAGGTCCAAGTCACTCCAGGTGATGTCCTTCTTACGCAGGCTGGTCCAACTGTCGCTACGGCTCCAATTCAACGTCCATTGCTCTCACATCCCAGGTAAATACAACGTGGCAGCAGACGCGCTGTCACGCTTTAACTTCATCTCCTTCTTTCGACAGATACCAGAGGCCGATCGGGTGTCCGCCCCTATCCCCGCTTGGTCTCAGCTGACCCTAGACTAGACCGATACCTACGTGGGGCCACCCAGCTCATCAACCAGTCCCTGTCTCACAACACACTCAAAGCCTACCACGCAGCCTGGGACACCTTTAACAAGTTCCTAACCACCAACGCCGTGCCAACACCCACAGACACCAGGCATATTTTGGCCTTCGTCTCACATTGTCACACACAGCTAAACCTATCCTACAACACCATCCGCCTATACCTGGCCGGCATACAGCACTTTTTGGCCCTTCAAGATCCTACTAGACCGTCTGTCTTCTCGTCCCACGCCGTCCGAGCCGTCCTACGCGGCGTCCAGAAGCAGCAACCAGCAAACAGAACCAGACGTCGCCCCATCACTGGCGCCATCTTCCGCGAGATGTCCGCCATACTCGCTGGTTCCCCCTTTGGTGTCCTCCTCAGCCAGGTCATACAAGCCGCCATCTACCTGGCCTACTATGGGTTCTTACGTCCCAGCGAATTCACCCGTAACAGCTCGACCAGCCAAACCCTGTGCAGACACCACCTAGTTCGCCATCAAGACCACTTCGTGCTCCACCTCAACGTCTCCAAGACTCAGCAAGCTGGCCACGGGGTGGACATCCATCTATACAGAACCGGCAATGCCTGGTGCCCAGTAACGGTTCTCAACCGCCTGCTCTCACTCCTGCCAGAACAAAGGGACACCGATCCCCTTCTGCCTTTTCCAGTCAAACCCTTGAGCACTTGTCAGTTCATGACACACGTAAGAATTCTCCTCCGCAACCTACGCCTCAACCCCAGCGAGTACTCCGGTCACTCTTTTCGGATCGGGGCCGCCTCAGCCGCCTCACAGCAGGGGGTCCCAGGCCACATCATCCAGAGACTCGGCAGATGGAAGTCAGCCTGCTTCACCCGGTATATACATGACCCACAGGCGGAAATGTCACGGGCCTTCGCCCAGCTCACGCAGTAGTCAATACTAAAAGGCAATAAATATCTTCAAACCCTACCTCAGTTTTTGCCCCCTTATTTCTGGCGTACCGGCCATAGACCAAGGCACACTTCAGGTCTCCCTTTTCATGTTATAGATCTTATTGGTTAAGTTATTTCCCTTCAGATACGTGTCGGCCATAGGGCTTCAACCATAAGTGGAAGGCCAACATGGTGGCCTGAATTTATGGGAGGAGCCCGGGAGGGTATTTAACCGGCCCACTCACCTGTGGTCTTCGTCGGTTCCGGTGCGCGATACCCACCCTCCCATTCCCCCTTTTAAGGGCATTTCTCACAACATCACCCCCATCAAATACTCATTTCTAATCAGGGTATGCCCCCTTATTTCTGGCGTACCGGCCATAGACCAAGGCACACTTCAGGTCTCCCTTTTCATGTTATAGATCTTATTGGTTAAGTTATTTCCCTTCAGATACGTGTCGGCCATAGGGCTTCAACCATAAATATATATATATATTTATATATATATATATATATTATATATATATATATATTTTTTATTTTTGTTTGTATGTTTGCATTTTGTTTATAGACCCTTGGAAACATTGTTTTAACAAGATATAATAAATTATTTGTTTTTATACCAGTTCTGTTAGACTCGGATTTAAAGTCCGACTTTGTGGAGTAACATTTTTTTTTTTTTTTTCTCTGCCATTTTGAGATCTAACTGAAGAGGGGGAAATTGTACAAAAAAAAAAAATCACACATATTGTAACGAAATCTGTTTAATGCATCTGGGATTCCATTCAAATAGCAGTTGGAAGGGCTTTTGAAGTAAATGATTTGACTCAATGATGGCAGTGTATGGCCTGCCTAAGGGTCAGTGTGCCGCCAGAAGATCTGGTAAGAGAAATTCTTCCTGTTCCAGTTGTCGTCGTAAGATTAGAGTAGGCTCCCGCTCTGCACTTGGTATGGAGGGAGTCTGGGAGCACCTGGCTACACTCAGTCTAAGAGGTTCATGTGGTCCCCTGGGTACCAGTGTTGTGACACCTGGTGGCTCCAGCAGCTGTTCCCTCAGCATATGGTGCCCCCTGTCCTATACTGTACTTAATGCCATTAAGACAACCCAGCTAACCTGAGATTGCCAAGACTCCTCAGATACTATGTGACAGTGCCAGTCATTGAAAGCAGATTTACCAACTGGCTATACCCAGGTCAGTCGCTGGTCATGTACCTGCAATATACCCGACCTCAGGAAATTTCTCCTTCATTTGCTGGTAGATTCAGTTCTCTTCTCCTAGTAATCAAATCTGCTTCAGGCTGATATTTATTTATAACCAGAAAATTAAGTGAATCTGTCTACAAACACTAGGGTCATGTCATGCAGCTGCTCCCTAATGAGAGTAGATACAGTAGAAGGGCTACATGATGGACACTAGAGCAGGGGTTCCCAACTCTTGCCTCAACCTGGAAGGTCCTGGTTGAGGCAAGGTATCACTTTGGGGGGGAGGGTGGGGTTTCTGGAGGGGGGTGAGGAGACTTGGTGGCACTGTCGGGATGAGGTTTCTGGAGGCGGTTGGGAGACATGGTGGCCTGTTGAGGATGAGGTTTCTGGAGGCGGTTGGCACACTTGGTGGCTCTGTCGAAGATAAGGTTTCTGGAGGGGGTTAGGGAACTTGGGAGCTCTGTTTGGGATGATAGCTCTGGAGGGGGTGGAGGGGGGTTAGGGATGAGAGCTCTGGAGGGGGTGAGGAGACTTGGTGGCACTGTCAGGATGAGGTTTCTGGAGGCAGTTGGGAGACATGGTGGCCTGTTGGGGATGAGGTTTCTGGAGGCAGTTGGGAGACATGGTGGCCCTGTTGAAGATGAGGTTTCTGGAGGTGGTTAGGGGACTTGGTGACTCCTGTTGGGGAGGAAGTTTCTGGAGGGAGTTGGGGGACTTGTTGTATTTGACTGATCCTATTTTTCTACATTTCTTCTCCTGTAGGTCCTTTGCACGGCGTCACAGGAAGAGCTTACACAAGATGTGCCCCTGCTTCATCCATGGAGACATCACATTGCTGGGGCACAGAGGTTTAGGAGAGCCTGGGTGATCCCTACTATCTCGGTGTCAGAGAATCTGAAAAATATCCCCTCGCAGGTCGTACAGGTATGAAAAGCATGGGTGAGCTGTATGGGGGGGGGGGGGGGGGGGGGGGGGGGGGGGGGGGACGACAGCATTAACTTGGGTCTGGTGCTGCACTATAAAGACCAGACTTTATCAACCTTTTTACCTACGATCAGAGGAAGAATGCCCTTACATTGATAAATTTTGTTATAAATATGCCCCTTTCATTCGTTACATTGGGTGGGTCAGTAGGAAGAGTGCCCTTTGCAGTAGGTACATTGGTGGTAAATGGGACCAATGCTCCTTTAATTAGGAAGCATGCCCATTATTGGTTGCATTGGGGGTCAGTGGGAAGCATGCCCATTATTGAATGCATTGGGGGTCAGTGGGAAGCATGCCCATTATTGGTTGCATGGGGGGTCAGTGGTAAGTATGCCCATTATTGCTTGCATTGGGGGTCAGTGGGAAACATGCCCATTATTGAATTCATTGGGGGTCAGTGGGAAGCATGCCCATTATTGAATGCATTGGGGGTCAGTGGGAAGTATGCCCATTATTGGTTGCATGGGGGGTCAGTGGTAAGTATGCCCATTATTGCTTGCATTGGGGGTCACTGGGAAACATGCCCATTATTGAATTCATTGGGGGTCAGTGGGAAGAATGCCCATTATTGGTTGCATTGGGGGGTCAGTGGGAAGCATGCCCATTATTGGTTGCATTGGGGGGCAGTGGGAAGCATGCCCAATACTGTACTGTGGCCTAATCAGTTGGATTAATGCCCCTTATATTGGTTACACTGATGGTTAATGGGAAGTATGCACCTTACATTGGTTGTATTGTGGTGGTCAATGGGAAGAATGTCCCTTATATTAATAATCAATAGACTAAATTCTCCTTGCATTGGTTATATTGGTGGTCAGTGGGAAGAATGCCCCTTACGTTGGTTACATTAAGTGTCAGTGGGAGGAATGTCCCTTAAATTAAGAATCAATTGAACAAATGCCCCTAACACTGGTAATAGGGAGAATGCCCCAGTTATATTGGTTATATTGGGTGTCAGTTGGAAGAATGCCCCTAACATTAGTTGCACTGGGGGTCAGTGGGATGAATGCCCCTTATATTGGATACAAAAGTGGTCAGTGGGAAGAATGCCCCTTATATTGGATACAATAGAGTGGTCAGTGGGAAGAATGCCATTTATATTGGTTACACTGGTGGTCAGTGGGACGAATGCCCCTTACGTTGGTTACACTGGTGGTCAGTGGGAAGAATGCCCCTTACGTTGGTTACATTGGGTTTCAGTGGGAAGAATGCCCCCTAAATTGAGGATTAGTAGAAAGAATGCTCCTTTCATTGGTTGCGTTGGGGATCAGACGGAAGAGTGCCCCTTAAATTAAGAATCAATTGAACTAATACCCCTAACAATGGTAATTAATGGTGAGGATGCCCCTGTTATATTGGATACAATGGTGGTCAGTGGGAAGAATGCCCCTCATGTTGGGTAAATTGGGTGTCATTTGGGAGAATGTCCCCTATATTTAGGATCAGTAGAATGAATGCTCCTTTCATTGGTTATGTTGGGTGTCAGTGGGAAGAATGTCCCTTAAATTAAGAATCGATGGAAGTAATGGGGCTGGTGATCAGTGGGGAGGACACTGCGTTACAGACAACTATAAAGATCATTGGTTGTCAGTGGTCATATAACAGTCACTGGTCTGGCTGAACAGAAATGACACTCGTCAGCCTCATGCTGCTCCTCCATTGTCCAATCACGGGCTGGAAATGACAAATCCTTAGGTAGGTACAACTGATTTAAGGCGTCTTATTCCCTTTTCTTATTTTTTTTGTAGATAAAGTCAGACAAGCAGTACTTGGGAAGTGTCATATACAGCATCAAGGGGCCGGGAGTTGATGAGGAACCCAAAGGATTTTTTAATATCAATAAAACAACTGGAATTGTCTACCTGAATGCAGTGCTGGATCGTGAGAAGATGGAGCGCTTCAAGGTAGGAAATATATTTCCAGCGTCAGTCATTGCAGTGTGTCAGTTATTACAATGTGTCAGTTTTTGCAGTGTGTCTGTCACTGCAGTGTGCCCGTCATTACAATGTGTCAGTTATTACAATGTGTCAGTTATAGCAGTGTTTCAGTTATTACAATGTGTCAGTGATTGCAGTGTGTCAGTACAATATGTCAGTTATTGCTTGTATAGTACGAAGGCTGAAGAAAAGCAGTGATCCTTCGTAGCCAATTACATTTCAGTTGTCAGTATTCTGGTGCAGCAATGGAAGCTGACGACAGATTGGTTACAATGTGGCTGATTCTAGTTTGTTCCGGAGCGCTCCCCTGCAGCGGACTGGTCGGTTCTCACCCGTCCTCACCTCCTGCTTGTTGGCCGCTCCCCGGAATCCGGAGGTCCATTTTTACCCCCCTTTTCTGCCTGTTTTTCCTCCCCAGCTTCGTGCGTTTGCATTGGACAGTGATGGCGTTCCCCTTGAAGAGCCCACAGATCTAGAGATTGTTGTTCTGGACCAAAATGACAACCGTCCCGTCTTTTCTCAGGCAGTCTTCAAAGGATACATCCTGGAGAATGCAATTCCTGGTAAGTTAGGATTAAAGCGCATGTCTGGACAAAATAGAGAAAAATAAATGCAATCCATGGGCATGCACATACAGGTTTCGTCTGTTTAACCCCTTCCCACCCTGGTGGCAGACTTCCCGACCACTGATTGGTTGTCAGTTACGGTGGTCACATGATTGGGGACCCATCCCCCCGTCTCCTGATCATGACTAGAAACCCAAGAGTTGTCACTTTGCTTGGAACATGTTGTGAGCGCGCTCTCAGCCATCCGAGGGCACATATGTGCCACGTGTGGGCATTAAAGCCAACCCCTATTTGCCGCTGAACACATAACACTATGTGGGCGGCAGGAGCTTCCAAATGCTGCAGGTGCAAAAATACCCATTGATTTGATTTGCCAGAAATCCAGTGAGCTCCTAACTCTTCCTGTAGTGAGCTGACACCTCTGACTCTGCTGCACTGAAACCCCAAACAGGGTTGTCAGCCCTGACAAGTTCTCCACATTCTCTCTCCTCATCTCCATACCATTGGGGAGATGGTCTGTAGTCCAGGTGGGGGGGGGGGGGGACTCAAGCAGGACTGACAACACAACACTTTTTGTGATTTTAGTGCTGTAGAATCGGCTCACTACAGGAAGTTATTGGGAGATTCATTCTGAGCACTTACCTACTGGGGGCTCTGTGCTTGTAAGATTTAGGGGTTGGTTTACTAAAGGCAAATAGATTGTGCACTTTGCAAAGTAGCCATTTTCCAAAGTAGTCAATGACGCAACTTCATCCTTGGAAATTATTGTTTAAGCATCATAGCAGTACAGAATCCAAAACTGACGCATTTCAGCCCAAGCCTTCATCATAGCATAATGAAGGCTTAGGCCAGTGGTTCTCAACCTGGGGGTTGAGAACCACTGACAACCCACGCTACGAAACAAATTTTACTGTTAGGGGTTCCCACAACTTGGGAAAAATTTTATCAAGGGGTCACGGCACTTGAAGGTTGAGAACCACTGGCTTAGACTGAAACGCGTCAGTTTGAATTCTAAACTGCTATGATGCTTAACCGACTGGCGCATGCTGATATACGTCGGCAGAATGGGTCTCCTGCGCAAAGTGGCGTACCTGTACGTCCCTCTGTAAAAGCAGGCAAGCGGGTGCACGCATGCCGCCATGGGCACGCGCACCTGCCGTGGGAGCGTGCCCGCGGGTCCAGAGGACTCGATGTCCACCAGCAGTGGCAGAATAGGGAACTGCCATTTCCCTGTTCTGCCTAGTGACATGACAGAGATCTGTTTCCGGTGATCGGGAACAGTGATCTATGTCATGTTTCATGTTTCATTAAGCCCACCCCCCCCCCCCCTACAGTTAGAACAAGTTTGTGTGGCCACCATTATTTTCCAGCACTGCCTTAACCCTCTTGGGCATGGAGGTCACCAGAGCTTCACAGGTTGTCACTGGAGTCCTCTTCCCCTCCTCCATGATGACATCACGGAGCTGGTGGATGTTAGAGACCTTGCGCTCCTCCACCTTCCGTTTGAGGATGTCCCACAGATGATCAATAGGGTTTAGGTCTGGAGACATGCTTGGCCAGTCCATCACCTTTACCCTCAGCTTCTTTAGCAATTTGATGCAGTGTGCGGCGTATGGTCTGAGCACTGACAGGCTGACCCCCCCACCCCTACAACCTCTGCAGCAATGCTGGCAGCACTCATATGTCTATTTCCCAAAGACAACCTCTGGATATGACGCTGAGCACGTGACCTCAACTTCTTTGGTGGACCATGGCGAGGCCTGTTCTGAGGGGAACCTGTCCTGTTATACCGCTGGATGGTCTTGGCCACCGTGCTGCAGATCAGTTTCAGGGTCTTGGCAATCTTTTATAGCCTCGGCCATCTTTATGTAGAGCAACAATCCTTTTTTTCAGATCCTCAGAGAGTTCTTTGCCATGAGGTGCCATGTTGTACTTCCAGTGACCAGTATGAGAGAGTGAGAGTGTGATTTAACACACCTGCTCCCCATTCACACCTGAGACCTTGTAACACTAACTTTCTTGGGGGGTGCAAACAAACTGAAAAAATACTGAACCCCCCCCCATCATATGCAGCCATTGTGCCCATCAAAAGCAACCACTTGTGCCCATCAAAAGCAACCACTTGTGCCCATCATATGCAGCCATTGTGCCCATCAAACGCAACCATTTGTGCCCATCCAATCAAATGCAGCCATTGTGCCCATCATATGCAGCCACTCGTGCCCGTCAAATGCAGCCACTGTTGTGCCCTTCATATGCAGCCACTGTGAAAAACCGACCCCCCCCGCGCGCACTCACGGCTCGCGGCTTTGGCAGCACAATCCAAATCCCCCCGTGGCTCTGACATTATGGCACTTTCTGCGACCTCTGCTCCAGCGTGTGTCTCCGAGTCCTCTGCTCCTCTTCCTAAGCGCCAGGTATCCAATAGGGTGGCCTGGCGCTTTGGCCTACCAGGAAACGGGTCTGACGCCTTGCCTCCTGATTGGCGGAGAGAAAGGTTTAGTGTGAGAATAGCGAAAATGTATTCGCTATCGTCACACAATTGGGTGGGATCAGGGCGTACTCTCCAAGCCCACCCTATTTTGAAGCCCCCTCCCGCCCCCGCCATAGGAATCCATGTGTCCGGCGTCCTGAAAGGGGCCGGGCGCATGGATTTACTCTTGTTACTTTGCAACGTGATCCAGAGCTTAGTAAATAAAGTGAAGCTTCACTTTGCAAAGAATACCCAATCACATGCAAGGAAAAAGAAAAAAACGCAACATTTTTGCTTGCACATGATTGGATGATGGAAGTCAGCAGAGCTTCCCCCCCTCATTTACCAAGCTCCAGAGCAATTGCACAGTCTATTTGACTTTAGTAAATCAACCCCACAATGTTCTGTGTGTAACTCCCACTTTCTGACCAGCCGGCACACTTCATGGGCCAGTGTCAGGGATTTACAATGTCAGGACCATGGAAAGCCAATGTGCAACCGGATGGTTGTTATGGACAAATAAATTCTTTGGTAAATGTCTCCCTCTAGTGGTCACATTTGTGAACATCATTTTATATGTAATCCCCCCCTATAGACTGATTAGAGTCATGCTGGACCTGTTAAATTATCATCCATGTGGTATGGATTCTTCTCAATGTGCTCCATTCAAAATATGACATTTCACTTTGTGGTGGAGTATTCCTTTAAGACAAGTACCACCCTGTCACCATATTCTGATCTCTGTGTTCCTCAGGCACCCTGGTGATGAGGGTCATGGCTACTGATGCTGATGATGTAACCACGGACAACGCACAGCTCAAGTACTCCATTGTCCAGCAGGAGAGTCCAGAAATGTTCAGCATTAACCAGGACACCGGCGAGATCAGGACCGTTCAAGTGGGACTGGACCGAGAGGTAAGAGTTATATACACACTGTATATAGACCGGGTCACCTGTACAGGGCAAAGGTGTGACTGAGCTCATATAGATCATTGAGCAGTGTTGGGACACTACTGTGGAGGAGGGGACACTTCCTCATCATAGGTGTGCACAGCCTATTGGATTAGGGTGTACACCCCAAATCTTAAACACACATATGCGTGCGTGTGTGTGTGTGTGTATATATATATATATATATGTATATATATATATATATATATATATATATATTATATTATATATATATACATATATATACACACAGGGCTTTTTTTCAGCAGGAACGTGGGGGGAACGCAGTTCCAGCACCTCTGGCACTAAATGTATGTAATGGCTGGGAGGTGCTGGAGGGTCTATTGCTGGCGGCTGAGGGATCTGTTATCTCTGGAGGAGATCTATTGATGCTGGTGGGGGATCTGTTATCTCTGGAGGAGATCTATTGTTGCTGGTGGGGGATGAACTATTAAGGGAGGAGTCTATTGATGCTGGCTGCTGGGAGATCCATTGTTGCTGCGGTGGATCTATTTTGCTGGGGGTGAGGTATTGCTTTTGACGGGAGGTGTATTGTTGCTGGGGGGGGGGGTCTATAGTTGCTGGAGGATCTATTATTTGTGGGGTGTCTATTGCTGCTGGCTGCAGGGAATTTATTTTACTGCTTTCCTTGTTATCAATAACAAATTCCATACAAATTACTCAACACCACAAAATGATACTTTGTTCTGTATTTTCCCCAAAAGTGTTGATGCTAGGAGGTGGGTAGGGGGTGGAACCAAGGAATGGTCCTTGGAGGTGGGTAGGGGGGTGGAACCAAGGAATGGTCCTTGGAGGTGGGTAGGGGGGTGGAACCAAGGAATGGTCCTTGGAGGTGGGTAGGGGGTGGAACCAAGGAATGGTCCTTGGAGGTGGTAGGGGGTGGAACCAAAGAATGGTCCTTGGAGGTGAGTAGGGGGGTGGAACCAAGGAATGGTCCTTGGAGGTGAGTAGGGGGGTGGAACCAAGGAATGGTCCTTGGAGGTGAGTAGGGGGTGGAACCAAGGAATGGTCCTTGGAGGTGGAACCAAGGAATGGTCCTTGGAGGTGGGTAGGGGGGTGGGACCAAGGAATGGTCCTTGGAGGTGGGTAGAGGGGTGGGACCAAGGAATGGTCCTTGGAGGTGGGTAGGGGGGTGGGACCAAGGAATGGTCCTTGGAGGTGAGTAGGGGGGTGGAACCAAGGAATGGTCCTTGGAGCTGGGTAGGGGGGTGGGACCAAGGAATGGTCCTTGGAGGTGAGTAGGGGGTGGAACCAAGGAATGGTCCTTGGAGGTGGGTAGGGGGTGGAACCAAGGAATGGTCCTTGGAGGTGAGTAGGGGGTGGAACTAAGGAATGGTCCTTGGAGGTGGAACCAAGGAATGGTCCTTGGAGGTGGGACCAAGGAATGGTCCTTGGAGGTGGGTAGTGGGGTGGAACCAAGGAATGGTCCTTGGAGGTGGGTAGGGGGTGGAACCAAGGAATGGTCCTTGGAGGTGGGTAGGGGGGTGGAACCAAGGAATGGTCCTTGGAGGTGGGTAGGGGGGTGGAACCAAGGAATGGTCCTCAGAGGTGGGTAGGGGGCGGAGAAAAGCGGTGACTCAGAAGCAGGGAGTACCTGCACCTATTCTCCGAGGAAAAAAAAGCCCTGTATATATATGTGTGTGTGTATATATATATATAATAATACCACACAGGCACACACAAAATGCAAACAAACATGAACAGTGTCAGGAGGGCAGTGGATGGTGTCAGCAGTTTTTACCTTTATAATTTTATTTTTTATTTTTATTTTTTACAATATTATTTATTATTACATTTTTTTTTTTTTTTTTACAATTTTTTTAGAACTGCGTTGGGGGGGGGGGGGGGGTGGTCTCTGGTGAAATATTAGGGGTCTAAACAGACTCCTGATGTCTCACTTTTGAGACAGAGAAAGGGACTAAGGACAGAGATTCCTCAGTGTTCTGTGCAAAGCAGTTTTTCTGTTCATTCACAAACTGAAGCATTGTAAACATAGCTTAATATTCTTCAGTTATGAATAGACACAGGAGTGATCAGTACCGATCACTCACTGTATTTATTCAGGAATTCCCCATCCTGAAACATCCCCTGCAGCAGCTGGTAGGAGAGAAGAGGACAGAAGCTGTCAGCACTGCAGGGGATGAGGAAGACACCGGGGGGGGCCTGAGTAACAGGGGGAATCTGCATCACATGGGGTGATTAGGGTGTGCCCAGGCACACCCAGCACACCTTAGTAGCGCACCACTATTACCTCACTGAGCTCATTGCCTACATAAGACACAGGGATTGGCCATGGATTGGCAATGCTATGTTGGTACTCAGGTTTTAATTTCCAGCTTCCTGTGTTTTTGCGGGATCCTCCTTTAGGTCCAAACACATATATACAGGTCGGTGAACTGATTGATATTTCTAGTTGTATTAGGAACATTAGATGGATGCAGATTGCTCTGTACTCTCTATGGAATATGTTGGCGCTATAGAAATGAATACCTCTCTTTGTCTCTGCAGTCAGTGGGATCGTACAACCTTACTGTCCAAGTGGCCGATATGATGGGGGAAGGGCTCGCCAACAAAGCCAGAGTCGTCATTTCTATAGGAGATCTCAATGACAACGCTCCGGAGTTCACACAGAGTGAGGTAAGGCACACCCGGGCTCAGAGGAAGTGAATTAAACGATGCTGGCTGTGACAGACCCAACCAAACAGGGGCTTCTAGAGAGGACTGGGGACAAGCCTCCTACCCACTGATTATGGCCCATGGAGAGAGCAGATCGTTCTCTAATGATGGACACCATGGTGATGAACGCTGAGAGCGAGGTTTGGATTCATTCTCTGGAGTGGATGGAAAGGTGTCATATTAATCTCGTACAGGGTAATGGTCAGAGGGAATATGGCGGCCCTCCTGCAGACTGAGATGGAGAAGTTTCTCCACTTTGGACAGAAATATTTATCAACAAAATCCCTCAAGAAATCTATGAAGATAAATTAATTTGACTTTTCAGACCGCTGGAACATTGTATAAGTTTTGTCTTATGATGACTTTTCTAATGGCTTGTTGCCGGGCTGTCTGGGGTGGGTTGCCGGACTGTCTGGGGTGGGTTGCCGGACTGTCTGGGGTGGGTTGGCGGACTGTCTGGGGTGGGTTGGCGGACTGTCTGGGGTGGGTTGCCGGACTGTGTGGGGTGGGTTGCCGGACTGTCTGAGGTGGGTTGGCGGACTTTCTGGGGTGGGTTGGCTGACTGAGGTGGGTTGCCGGGCTGTCTGGGGTGAGTTGCCGGAGTGTTTGGGATGGGTTGCGGACTGTCTGGGGTGGGTTGCCGGACTGTCTGGGGTAGGTTGGCGGACTGTCTGAGGTGGGTTGGCGGACTTTCTGGGGTGGGTTGGCTGACTGAGGTGGGTTGCCGGGCTGTCTGGGGTGAGTTGCCGGAGTGTTTGGGATGGGTTGGCGGACTGTCTGGGGTGAGTTGCCGGGCTATCTGGGGTGGGTTGCCAGACTGTCTGGGGTGAGTTGCCGGACTGTCTGGGGTGGGTTGCCGGACTGTGTGGGATGGGTTGCCGGACTGTTTGGGATGGGTTGCCGGACTGTCTGGGATGGGTTGCCGGACTGTCTGGGGTGAGTTGCCGGACTGTCTGGGGTGAGTTGCCGGACTGTCTGGGGTGGGTTGCCGGACTGTCTGGGGTGGGTTGGCGGATTGTGTGGGGTGGGTTGCCAAACTGTTTGGGGTGGGTTGCCAGACTGTTTGGGAGGGGTTGACGGACTGTTTGGGGTGGGTTGCCGGACTGTTTGGGGTGGGTTGCCGGACTGTTTGGAGTGGGTTGCCGGACTGTCTGGGGTGGGTTGCCGGTCTGTCTGGGGTGGGTTGCCGGACTGTCTGGGGTGGGTTGCCGGACTGTTTGGAGTGGGTTGCCGGACTGTCTGGGGTGGGTTGCCGGTCTGTCTGGGGTGGGTTGCCGGTCTGTCTGGGGTGGGTTGCCGGACTGTCTGGGGTGGGTTGCCGGATTGTGTGGGGTGGGTTGGCGGACTGTCTGGGGTGGGTTGGCGGACTGTTTGGGGTGGGTTGCCAGACTGTGTGGGGTGGGTTGGCGGACTGTCTGGGGTGGGTTGGCGGACTGTCTGGGGTGGGTTGGCGGACTGTGTGGGGTGGGTTGGCGGACTGTGGGGGTGGGTTGGGCTGGGGTGGGTTGGTGGACTGTCTGGGGTGGGTTGGTGGACTGTCTGGGGTGAGATGCCGGACTGTCTGGGGTGGGTTGCCGGACTGTCTGGGGTGGGTTGCCGGACTGTCTGGGGTGGGTTGCCGGACTGTTTGGGGTGAGTTGCCGGACTGTCTGGGGTGGGTTGGCGGACTGTTTGGGGTGGGTTGCCGGACTGTCTGGGGTGGGTTGCCGGACTGTTTGGGGTGAGTTGCCGGACTGTCTGGGGTGGGTTGGCAGACTGTCTGGGGTGAGATGCCGGACTGTCTGGGGTGAGATGCCGGACTGTCTGGGGTGAGTTGCCAACTTGCCGGGCTGTCTGGGGTGAGTTGCCAACTTGCCGGGCTGTCTGGGGTGGGTTGCCAGACTGTCTAACACCAAAGACACCAAACTGTGGTCACGTAGACGCGTTTCACACACACATCTTGTGCTTAATCATGATTAAGCAGAAGATGTATGTGTGAAACGCGCCGACGTCACCACATAGTTCTGCATGTGCAGCCATTTCTTTCTTTCCCACTTTTTGTCAGCGGTTCCTGGAGAAATGAGGAGGCTGCTATTCATGACCCCTCCTTTTTGAAAATGCTACTTGCTTGGCTGTCACGCTGATCCAATGGTTTCAGTCGTTTCTAAGGCGCTGATCTGGAGCAGATACACAAATCAGGAGCTCCACTCTGACTTTCCAAACAAAGTAAAGTCAGACGTACGGACAGCAATAATAAAAGAGAAGCAGAAAACAGGAGGGGGCACCCTCATTACCTTTATAACATTAAAATGTATTTATGGGTAAAAGTATCAAACTCACAAACGAGTAAAAAAATGAAGCAGATACAAAAGTCCATCAAATGCATCATCCAAAACGATCTGCTGCCCAGTAAACTGGAAAGGAATGAGAGTCCAAAGAAGGCTGACGTGTTTCGAGGTGTATCCCCTCTTCTTCAGAGCTCTTTGGATGATATATTTGCTTTATTTTATTACTAGTTTGTGAGTTTTATACTTTTACCCATAAATACATTTTAATGTTATAAAGGTGATGCGCGAGGCTGGTGTGCCCTCCTGTTTTTCTCGTTTCTTCTGGGTTCCCCCGGACCTGGGTGGCAGCACAGCCGATGCGGAGGTGGGGTTTGGAGAGAGCGTCATCCCTGCTAACCACGCGGCAATCTTTTGAGCGCCGGAGCATTTTTGTTTTCTTTTTTGTATTCAGACATCAATGGAAGTCTCTTTTTTTATATTTTTGTAGTTTTCCCGTCTCATTTCCTTTTTGCTCTTCATTGTCTTTGCAGTTCCTCCTGGAGGTTCCTGAACAGACCAGCGGCGTGGATATCGGCAGAGTGAGCGTCACAGACCGAGACCTCCGCGGCTCCCCCAACTGGCTGGTGCAATTCTCTATCACCGCCGGGGACCCCCAGGGTGCCTTCGCAATTCACACAGACCCCCAGACCAATGAGGGGGTCCTATCTGTCGTCAAGGTAATCGCAGTATCCAAACTTACATTGGGGGGGAGGGGGTCTGTCATCTTTATAGGTTGTATGTTCTGTACTGTCATTGGCAGGCCGGGCCGGGGGTACTCGGGGGAGGGGGGGGGGGGTTTAGCAACAAGATTGCTTTAATATCATTTTCTAGAAAATGTTTTGGATCAATTAGGGGGCCGATATAAAGGGAATGAGGATGTTTCGTATTTCACACAAAGATCTTCCATTCTGTTGGAAACTCGCTGTGTGACCCGCGGCTCATCCTACACATGTGCTCCGGCTTTGTCTGATAGGCCAGCTTCATTAGAAAAGCAGACGCTTTGCTTTTATACATCCGACATGTAGAGGTCTTCCTGCTTGTCATTCTCAGGCAGGGCCGGTGCTACCACTAGGCAAACTAGGCAGCCGCCTAGGGCGCCCTGCTGCTTAGGGCGCCCGGCCACTGGTGTTCCTTCTCTCTCAGCAAGCAAGGTAGCCGTCGTTCCGTTCGTGCATAGTGTCAGAGGCGGAGGACTGTGTCTGTGTCCCAACTCCCGAATTAATGGAAGCAAGCAAACATTCATTGATGGGCGCCGGTGAGGCTGCATTTGATGGGCGCTGGTGAGGCTGCGTTTGATTTGCACTGGTGAGGCTTTATTTGATGGGCGCTGGTGAGGCTGCATTTGATGGGCGCCGGTGAGGCTGTATTTGATGGGCGCCGGTGAGGCTGCATTTGATAGGCGCCGGTGAGGCTGCATTTGATAGGCGCCGGTGAGGCTGCATTTGATAGGCACGGGTGAGGCTGCATTTGATGGGCGCGGGTGAGGCTGCATTTGATGGGCGCTGGTGAGGCTGCATTTGATGGGCGCCCGGTGAGGCTGCATTTGATAGGTGCCGGTGAGGCTGCATTTGATAGGTGCCGGTGAGGCTGCATTTGATAGGTGCTGGTGAGGCTGCATTTGATAGGTGCCGGTGAGGCTGCATTTGATAGGTGCCGGTGAGGCTGCATTTGATAGGTGCCGGTGAGGCTGCATTTGATAGGCGCCGGTGAGGCTGCATTTGATGGGCGCGGTGAGGCTGCATTTGATGGGCGCTGGTGAGGCTGCATTTGATGGGCGCCCGGTGAGGCTGCATTTGATAGGTGCCGGTGAGGCTGCATTTGATAGGTGCCGGTGAGGCTGCATTTGATAGGTGCTGGTGTGGCTGCATTTGATAGGTGCCGGTGAGGCTGCATTTGATAGGTGCCGGTGAGGCTGCATTTGATAGGTGCCGGTGAGGCTGCATTTGATAGGCGCCGGTGAGGCTGCATTTGATGGGCTCGGGTGAGGCTGCATTTGATGGGCGCTGGTGAGGCTGCATTTTATGGGCGCCGGTGAGGCTGCATTTGATAGGCGCCGGTGAGGCTGCATTTGATAGGTGCCGGTGAGGCTGCATTTGATAGGTGCCGGTGAGGCTGCATTTGATGGGCGCCGGTGAGGCTGCATTTGATGGGCGCGGTGAGGCTGCATTTGATGGGCGCCGGTGAAGCTGCATTTGATGGGCGCTGGTGAGGCTGCATTTGATGGGCGCTGGTGAGGCTGCATTTGATGGGCGCCGGTGAGGCTGCATTTCATAGGCACGGGTGAGGCTGCATTTGATAGGCACGGGTGAGGCTGCATTTGATGGGCGTGGGTGAGGCTGCATTTGATGGGCGTGGGTGAGGCTGCATTTGATGGGCGCCGGTGAGGCTGCATTTGATGGGCCCTGGTGAGGCTGCATTTGATTGGCGCCGGTGAGGCTGCATTTGATTGGCGCCGGTGAGGCTGCATTTGATTGGCGCCGGTGAGGCTGCATTTGATGGGCGCGGTGAGGCTGCATTTGATGGGCGCCAGTGAGGCTGCATTTGATGGGCGCCGGTGAGGCTGCATTTGATGGGTGCCGGTGAGGCTGCATTTGATGGGCGCGGTTGAGGCTGCATTTGATGGGCGCCGGTGAGGCTGCATTTGATGGGTGCCGGTGAGGCTGCATTTGATGGGCGCCGGTGAGGCTGCATTTGATAGGCGCCGGTGAGGCTGCATTTGATAGGTGCCGGTGAGGCTGCATTTGATAGGTGCCGGTGAGGCTGCATTTGATGGGCGCCGGTGAGGCTGCATTTGATAGGTGCCGGTGAGGCTGCATTTGATGGGCGCGGTTGAGGCTGCGTTTGATAGGCGCCGGTGAGGCTGCATTTGATAGGTGCCGGTGAGGCTGCATTTGATAGGTGCCGGTGAGGCTGCATTTAATAGGTGCCGGTGAGGCTGCATTTGATGGGCGCGGTGAGGCTGCATTTGATGGGTGCCGGTGAGGCTGCATTTGATAGGCACGGGTGAGGCTGCATTTGATGGGTGCCGGTGAGGCTGCATTTGATGGGTGCCGGTGAGGCTGCATTTGATAGGCGCCGGTGAGGCTGCATTTGATAGGCGCCGGTGAGGCTGCATTTGATAGGTGCCGGTGAGGCTGCATTTGATAGGTGCCGGTGAGGCTGCATTTAATAGGTGCCGGTGAGGCTGCATTTGATGGGCGGGTGGGCTGCATTTGATGGGAGCGGTGAGGCTGCATTTGATGGGTGCCGGTGAGGCTGCATTTGATAGGCGCCGGTGAGGCTGCATTTGATAGGCACGGGTGAGGCTGCATTTGATGGGCGCCGGTGAGGCTGCATTTGATAGGCGCCGGTGAGGCTGCATTTGATAGGCGCCGGTGAGGCTGCATTTGATAGGCACGGGTGAGGCTGCATTTGATGGGCGCGGGTGAGGCTGCATTTGATGGGCACTTCATTAAAAAGGTGGGGTATACATGGGCAGGGAAAACAGGGTGGAGTCAGGGGTGGAGCCAGGGGGTGGCACAATTAGGTTTTGCTAATGGTAATGGTATGTCTGAAGATCAGATTGAAATTAGTTGTTAAATCAGTAAAAGTGGGAACTTCTACAACGTGTGCAAAACAAGACCTTCCACACTTGATGAAGAATATCTCCATTCCACCCACCACATTACGCAGCATGTTATGCCCTGACAGACATGTGTGGAATTCATCCTCCACACACGTGTAATATCCACGGAGACACGCAGAGACAGCTGCTGTTACCATCTCTGAATTCTGTATTCTGTAATTTGACGCAGTACCTAAAAACAAGCAGTAGGTGGCGCCATTTCCCGCATCTGTACAGGCCGAGGGTTCATGTTGTAGCAGAAAAGTGACATTACTAAAGGGAAACTCCACCTTTAATAAAAATAATAAACACTTTGCAGAAAAAAAAAAGGTAAATGTAATGCTTTATTTGCACAGGAGCAAAGCCTTGCACCCGCAACCAGCGGATCACAGGGGCAATGCCAGGCTCTGCAGACTGTCCGTGCCGACTCTGAGGGTGGTGGCAGATGAACTTGTAGTTCATTCATTCACAGATCTCTGTGCAGACGGCCCTGATAATCTGAGAAGTGACAGCGGCTGCGGGAGAAGAAGAACCCCGTACACTGTCACAGGAAGTGTGCTGGGGGGTCCTCCTGGCACCATGGTATATATATATATATTATATATATATATATACCATGCTAAATACAGGTGTAACGTCTGACATGGTGTAAAAGATGGAGTCAGCTGTAATGTATTCTTCCAGGTTTGGGGAAGCAGCCCAGGAGAGGGTTTACCCCCCCCCCCCCCCCCCCCCCACTTCTTGACCAGGCCATTTTTTCCGATAGGGCATTGCGTCGATTTAACTGACAATTGCGCGGTCGTGCGACGCTGTACCCAAACAAAATTTACGTCCTTTTTTCCCCACAAATAGAGGTTTCTTTTGGTGGTATTTGATCACCCCGGCGGTTTTTATTTTTTTCGCTATAAACAGAAAAAGAGCGTCAATTTTGAAAAAAAAAAAAAAAAACATTTTTTATATAAAGTATTTTTTACTTTTTGCTATAATAAATATCCCCAAAAAAATGATAATTTCTTTCTCAGTTTAGGCCAATTTGTATTCTTCTACATATTTGTTGGTAAAAAAAAAAAATCGCAATAAGCGATTATTGATTGCTTTGCGCAAAAGTTATAGAGTTAAACAGGGGATAGATTTATGGCATTTTTATTATACATTTTTTTTTATTTTTTACTACCCTGTTTCCCCGAAAATAAGACCTAGCGTGATTGTCGGTGATGGCTGCAATATAAGCCCTACCCCCCCAAATAAGCCCTACCCTGTTTCCCCGAAAATAAGCCCTACAAGGACTTTAACCCCTTCAATACCCGCCCATAGTCATATGACGTCCTCCCATTCCCGGCCGCCTGGGGGGCGCCCGCGGCGTCGCTCGGGACCCGGTGCGGGTGCCCGGCGGCCTCGATGTCCGCCGGGCACCCGCGATTGCCCGTTAAAACAACGGGACCGTGCGGGACCGTGGAGCTGTCTGTGTAAACACACAGCTCCACGTCCTGTCAGCGGAGAGGAGACCGATCATGTGATCCCAGTACGGAGGAACACATGATCGGTCTTCTCCCCTTGAGTCCCCTCCCCCCACAGTTAGAATCACTTCTATAGGGAACACATTAACCCCTGCAGCGCCCCCTAGTGTTAACCCCTTCCCTGCCAGTCACATTTACACAGTAATCAATGCAATTTTATAGCAACGATCGCTGTGTAAATGTGAATGGTCCCAAAAATGTGTCAAAAGTGTCCGAAGTGTCCGCCGCAATGTCGCAGTCACGAAAAAAAAAAAATCGCAGATCGCCGCCATTACTAGTAAAAAAAAAAATTCAATAAATCTATCCCCTATTTTGTAGACGCTATAACTTTTGCGCAAACAGATCTATATACGCTTATTGCGTTTTTTTTTACCAAAAATATGTAGAAGAATACGTATCGGCCTAAACTGAGGAAAAAAATAGTTTTTAAAAAAAAAATGGGATATTTATTATAGCAAAAAGTAAAAAATATTGTGCTTTTTTTCAAAATTGTCGCTCTTCTTTTGTTTATAGCGCAAAAAAATAAAAACCGCAGGGGCGATCAAATACCACCAAAAGAAAGCTCTATTTGTGGGAAAAAAAGGACGTCAATTTTTTTTGGGTGTAATGTCGCACGACCGCGCAATTGTCAGTTAAAGCGACGCAGTGCCGAATCGCAAAAAGTGCTCTGGTAAGGAAGGGTGAAAAATGGCCCGGTGCTGAAGCGGTTAACTAGGGCTTATTTGGGGGGTATGGCTTATATTGCAGCCATCACCGACAATCACGCTAGGTCTTATTTTTGGGGAAACAGGGTAGTAATGGCGGCAATCTGCGTTTTTTAATGGGACTGCGACATTGCGGCGGACAGATTGGACACTTTTGACACTTTTTTTTTTTTTGGGACCAGCGTCATTTATACAGCGATCGGTGCTAAAAATAGCCACTGATTACTGTATAATTGACACTGGCAGGGAAGGGGTTAACCACTAGGGGGCGATCAAGGGGTTAAATGTGTGTCCCTAGGGACAACCTATGTTTGAATATTGAAAAAAAGAGACGTAAGATAGAAAAAGGGAGGAAAAAGGAAAAAATAAAGAAAAAAAAAAATGGGAAGGTTGGTGGGATCGGAGAAGATGCGCGGCGGGGAGGAAAGAATTTGAGAAAAAAAATTAAGTAAGAAAGGACAAAATTTTAGGTGAAGTTGAAAATTCCATCCAGGCGTAGAATAGTTTGTAAAAAGAAGCCATACCTCGAAGAAGACCGGCAGTGCCGGGTCTCGGAGTGGTAAGTCTGCGGAGTACAGCACTGGATAGGAGGTGAGTATTGCGGCAGGAGCTTCACAAGTCATGTTTTCTCGCACTGTATTATAATATAACCGATGGTATCACAGAACTCAGTAAAGGTCTCTCTCTTGTATTCTGCAGCCTCTGGATCACGAGGGGACGGCCATGTATAATCTGACCGTGTCCGTCCAGAACGAGGCCCAGCTCCTTCCTTCCGTTCCCCGCACTTCCCGCTCCAAAGCGGGCGTCACTGTGATCGTGAAGAATATAAATGAGCCCCCCGTCTTCCTGGAAGATCCCATGATGGCGAGAGTGAAAGAGGGGAGCCCCCCGGGGAGTGATGTCGCGGTGTACGCCGCTGTAGATCCGGACAGCGGTCTGGCCCAGGACATCCGGTGAGACGTTGTCCCACATCCTGTGATGTTGGCTCCATAGATCCATTATTAATGTCTGAGCTTAGCAATGGCAATTAAAGGCTTTCCAATGACAACTTTGGTGCCCGGGCTTTTCCAACATGGCAGTTAAAGGTCTTTAAATGGCAACTTTGGGGCCCGGGCTTTTCCAACATGGCAGTTAATGGCTTTCCAATGACAACTTTGGGGCCGGGGTTTTTCCAACATGTCAGTTAATGACTTTCCAATGACAACTTTGGGGCCTGGGCTTTTCCAACATGGCAGTTAATAACTTTCCAATGACAACTTTGGGGCCCGGGCTTTTCCAACATGGCAGTTAATGGCTTTTCAATGACAACTTTGGGGCCCGGGCTTTTCCAACATGGCAGTTAATGGCTTTTCAATGACAACTTTGGGGCCCGGGCTTTTCCAACATGGCAGTTAATGGCTTTTCAATGACAACTTTGGGGCCCGGGCTTTTCCAACATGGCAGTTAATGGCTTTTCAATGACAACTTTGGGGCCCGGGCTTTTCCAACATGGCAGTTAATGGCTTTTCAATGACAACTTTGGGGCCGGGGCTTTTCCAACATGGCAGTTAATGGCTTTCCAATGACAACTTTGGGGCCCGGGCTTTTCCAACATGGCAGTTAATGGCTTTTCAATGACAACTTTGGGGCCGGGCTTTTCCAACATGGCAGTTAATGGCTTTTCAATGACAACTTTGGGGCCGGGGCTTTTCCAACATGGCAGTTAATGGCTTTCCAATGACAACTTTGGGGCCCGGGCTTTTCCAACATGGCAGTTAAAGGTTTTCCAATAACAACTTTGGGGCCCGGGCTTTTCCAACATGGCAGTTAATGTCTTTCCAATGACAACTTTGGGGCCCGGGCTTTTCCAACATGGCAGTTAAAGGTTTTCCAATAACAACTTTGGGGCCCGGGCTTTTCCAACATGGCAGTTAATAGCTTTCCAATGACAACTTTGGGGCCCGGGCTTTTCCAACATGGCAGTTAATAGCTTTCCAATGACAACTTTGGGGCCCGGGCTTTTCCAACATGTCAGTTAATGGCTTTCCAATAACAACTTTGGGGCCCGGGCTTTTCCAACATGGCTGTTAATGGCTTTCCAATGACAACTTTGGGGCCCGGCTTTTCCAACATGGCAGTTAATGACTTTCCAATGACAACTTTGGGGCCGGGGCTTTTCCAACATGTCAGTTAATGGCTTTCCAATGACAACTTTGGGGCCCGGGCTTTTCCAACATGGCAGTTAATGGCTTTCCAATGACAACTTTGGGGCCCGGGCTTTTCCAACATGGCAGTTAATGGCTTTCCCATGACAACTTTGGGGCCGGGGCTTTTCCAACATGGCAGTTAATGGCTTTCCAATGACAACTTTGGGGCCCGGGCTTTTCCAACATGGCAGTTAATGGCTTTCCCATGACAACTTTGGGGCCCGGGCTTTTCCAACATGGCAGTTAATGGCTTTCCCATGACAACTTTGGGGCCCGGGCTTTTCCAACATGGCAGTTAATGGCTTTCCAATGACAACTTTGGGGCCCGGGCTTTTCCAACATGTCAGTTAATGGTTTTCCAATGACAACTTTGGGCCCGGGCTTTTCCAACATGGCAGTTAATGGCTTTCCAATGACAACTTTGGGGCCCGGGCTTTTCCAACATGGCAGTTAATGGCTTTCCAATGACAACTTTGGGGCCCGGGCTTTTCCAACATGGCAGTTAATGGTTTTCCAATGACAACTTTGGGGCCCGGGCTTTTCCAACATGGCAGTTAATGGTTTTCCAATGACAACTTTGGGGCCCGGGCTTTTCCAACGTGGCAGTTAATGGTTTTCCAATGACAACTTTGGGGCCCGGGCTTTTCCAACGTGGCAGTTAATGGTTTTCCAATGACAACTTTGGGGCCCGGGCTTTTCCAACATGGCAGTTAATGGTTTTCCAATGACAACTTTGGGGCCCGGGCTTTTCCAACATGGCAGTTAATGGTTTTCCAATGACAACTTTGGGGCCCGGGCTTTTCCAACGTGGCAGTTAATGGTTTTCCAATGACAACTTTGGGGCCCGGGCTTTTCCAACATGGCAGTTAATGACTTTCCAATGACAACTTTGGGGCCCGGGCTTTTCCAACTTCGAAAAAAAAAATCGAAAGCAATATAACATTTTCCTTTCGACCGATTCGAAAATGTATCGATTTGAAAGTTATGAGTCGAAAAAAAAATCGGTAAATTTGAAAATTCCAAATACGAATCGAACGACTCAATCGAATTGAACTAAACGAAATAACTAGATTAACGAATCAAAACTAAACAAATTTTTTCGTCATAGACATGTCTGGAAACCAGTCTGATTTTGGGCATCCCCGGAACACAAATGTCATTTTTGGTGAGATACTCCCAAAGGGAAATCATGTCTAAAGGGATGCAGACCCTGCCACTTTCCTCATTGGAGCCCTGCAGGTGCAGCAGCTGATTGATAATTATAACACCACTCCCATTCACATTCACTTTGCACATTTGTCCATCCTGTGTGGGCGGAGCCGGCCCTCCCATGGGTGTACACATCGATACGCCCCGTGTGAACGAGGCCCAGCGCAGGCTAAACCAGGTTACTAACGCCCCAAGAGATCGACAATTCACAGCAAAGATCTGCAAAGTCATTTATAATCCAAATATAGGAGCCTAAAACCCTTCCCCCGGAATATGGGGGACTCTGTGTACCCCAGGAACTGTGAAATGTCTGATATTACAGATCTGTCCAATCATAAATCACCGTCTCCTCCTCCTCCAGGTACTCTCTGGTCTCCGACCCGGCAAATTGGCTGCTCCTGGATCCACAGACTGGAAAGATTTGGACCACCTTCACCATGGACCCGAAATCCCCCTTCCTGCAGGGGGGGTGGTACACGGCGCTGATCAGAGCCACCGACAATGGTGAGAAATCCTAAATGATGGGGCACTATTCCCTTCCACTGACACCAATGATGGGACACTATTCCTCCCACTGACACCAATGATGGGGCACTATTCCCTTCCACTGACACCAATGATGGGGCACTATTCCTCCACTGACACCAATGATGGGACACTATTCCTCCCACTGACACCAATGATGGGACACTATTCCTTCCCACTGATACCAATGATGGGACACTATTCCTCCCACTGATACCAATGATGGGACACTATTCCTCCCACTGACACCAATGATGGGACACTATTCCTCCCACTGATACCAATGATGGGACACTATTCCTCCCACTGACACCAATGATGGGACACTATTCCTTCCACTGACACCAATGATGGGACACTATTCCTTCCACTGACACCAATGATGGGACACTATTCCTCCCACTGACACCAATGATGGGACACTATTCCTTCCACTGACACCAATGATGGGACACTATTCCTCCACTGACACCAATGATGGACACTATTCCTCCCACTGACACCAATGATGGGGCACTATTCCCTTCCACTGACACCAATGATAGGACACTATTCCTCCCACTGATACCAATGATGGGACACTATTCCTCCCACTGACACCAATGATGGGACACTATTCCTCCACTGACACCAATGATGGGACACTATTCCTCCCACTGACACCAATGATGGGACACTATTCCTCCCACTGAAACCAATAATGGGGCACTATTCCCTTCCACTGACACCAATGATGGGGCACTCTTCCTTCCACTGACACCAATGATGGGACACTATTCCTCCACTGACCCCAATGATGGGACACTATTCCTTCCACTGACACCAATGATGGGACACTATTCCTCCCACTGACACCAATGATGGGGACACTATTCCTCCCACTGACACCAATGATGGGACACTATTCCTTCCACTGACACCAATGATGGGACACTATTCCTTCCACTGACACCAATGATGGGGCACTATTCCTCCCACTGACACCAATGATGGGACACTATTCCTCCCACTGATACCAATGATGGGACACTATTCCTCCCACTGATACCAATGATGGGACACTATTCCTCCCACTGACACCAATGATGGGACACTATTCCTCCCACTGACACCAATGATGGGACACTATTCCTTCCACTGACACCAATGATGGGACACTATTCCTTCCACTGACACCAATGATGAGACACTATTCCTCCCACTGATACCAATGATGGGACACTATTCCTCCCACTGACACCAATGATGGGACACTATTCCTCCACTGACACCAATGATGGGACACTATTCCTCCCACTGATACCAATGATGGGACACTATTCCTCCACTGACACCAATGATGGGACACTATTCCTCCACTGACACCAATGAGGGGACACTATTCCTCCCACTGACACCAACGATGGGACACTATTCCTCCACTGATACCAATGATGGGACACTATTCCTCCCACTGACACCAACGATGGGACACTATTCCTCCACTGATACCAATAATGGGACACTATTCCTCCCACTGATACCAATGATGGGACACTATTCCTCCCACTGACACCAATGATGCGACACTATTCCTCCCACTGATACCAATGATGGGACACTATTCCTCCCACTGACACCAATGATGGGGCACTATTCCTCCCACTGACACCAATGATGGGACACTATTCCTTCCACTGACACCAATGATGGGACACTATTCCTCCCACTGACACCAATGATGGGGACACTATTCCTCCCACTGATACCAATGATGGGACACTATTCCTCCCACTGACACCAATGATGGGACACTATTCCTCCCACTGATACCAATGATGGGACACTATTCCTCCCACTGACACCAATGATGGGACACTATTCCTCTCACTGACACCAATGATGGGACACTATTCCTCCCACTGATACCAATGATGGGACACTATTCCTCCCACTGACACCAATGATGGGACACTATTCCTCCCACTGATACCAATGATGGGACACTATTCCTCCCACTGACACCAATGATGGGACACTATTCCTCTCACTGACACCAATGATGGGACACTATTCCTCCCACTGATTACCAATGATGGGGCACTATTCCTCTCACTGACACCAATGATGGGACACTATTCCTTCCACTGACACCAATGATGGGGCACTATTCCTCCCACTGACACCAATGATGGGACACTATTCCTCCCACTGATACCAATGATGGGACACTATTCCTCCCACTGACACCAATGATGGGACACTATTCCTCCCACTGATACCAATGATGGGACACTATTCCTCCCACTGATACCAATGATGGGACACTATTCCTCCCACTGACACCAATGATGGGACACTATTCCTCCCACTGATACCAATGATGGGACACTATTCCTCCCACTGATACCAATGATGGGACACTATTCCTCCCACTGACACCAATGATAGGGATTTGTTTACTCCCATTGGTCACAGTCCGGCCCCCCTAAAGTTTGAAGGACAGTAAACTGGCCCTTTGTTTAGAAAGTTTGGAGACCCCGTGACCTGGGACAAGCAGGACTACAGAGCACCTTTGCTTCGTCTCTTCTCTGTAATACAGGGGTCGGGGGAGGAGGTGTTTTGTAGCCCACAGACAGTAGTGATATTTGCAGCACAGAAAGGTCAGTGGCTCCCAAGATTTCTGGCGGGATCAACCCAATTCTTTTCACATTTATTAATCAGATATAAGAGAATGCTTCTACTGGTCTATTTACCGGAACACAAAGGAGCCACTGATAGTCGATTGTTGGGGTGATAAATACTTTGACATTTACACTTTGTACTATTTATCTCTCACAGCCGCACCCCCGCTCAGTGCCACGGGGACGCTCTCGGTGGAGGTGGTGGAGCTGAATGACCACGCTCCGGTGTTACAGCAGCTTTCCGTGGAGCTGTGCAGTGACCCGCGTCTGGGCCAGGGGGCCCTACTGAGCGCCACCGATGAAGATCTGCCACCCCAGGCCCACCCCTTCCACTTCCAGCTGGACGAGTCCTCCGGGGCGTGGACCCTGAACTGGAGCGTCAGCGACCTCAATGGTGAGAGAGACGGAAAATATACCCAAAGCAATGTGGGGGTTTATTTTTTAGATTTTTTTTTTCACAAAAGCAGAAACTGGATTAAAGTGGTTTTAACCACCTGAGACCCAGAGTACGTCATATGACGTCTTTTTGTTCTCCGGGGTATATCTGAATGATGGGAGGAGCTACAGACATCATTCAGATATTGCCGTCTTCAGCCGGCCATTCCCTGCACCATAAGAACGATCACAGCGGCTGTTCCGCCGCTTGATCGTTCTTACGGGCGGCGGAACAGCCGCTATGATCGTTCTTATGGTGCAGGGAATGGCCGGACTCGGGATCCGCCGGCCCCCGGATGATGATCATAGAGATTTCCGGCGGACCAGATGGGCGCCGGAGTCTCTATGATCTTTCGGAGGCCGGGCGCGATGTTATGACGTCACGCCCGGCCTCTGCATTCAAAAACGGCGGCACCGCGGCTGGGAAGCGGTGATCGTTTTTTTTTTTTTTTTTTGATTTTAGGCTTCCCAGCCTAGAGGTGAGATGTCGGGTCTTATTGACCCCCCCCCATATCTCACTGTAAATAGATCCGATCGTGTCATATTCCTATTACAAGTGATGTTTACATTCCTTGTAATAGGAATAAAAGTAATCAAATATTTTTTTTTTTTTTAAAGGTGTTGAACTAAAAAAATAAAGTAAAATTAACAATAAAAAGAAAAAAAAAAAAATTTAAAGAGCCCTGTCCCCGCGAGCTCGTACGCAGAAGCGAACGCATACGTAAGTCCCGCCCACATATGAAAACGGTGTTCAAATCACACATGCGAGGTATCGCCGCGAACGTTAGAGCGAGAGCAATAATTCTAGCCCTAGACCTCCTCTGTAACTCAAAATATGTAACCAGTAAAAAATGTTAAAGCGTCGACTATGGGGATTTTTAAATACCAAAGTTTGGCGCCATTCCACGAGCGCGTGCAATTTTGAAGCGTGACATGTTGGGTATCTATTTACTCGGCGTATCTTCATCTTTCACATTATGCAAAAAAATTGGGCTAACTTTACTGTTTTGTTTTTTTTTTAAAGCAGGAAAACTGTTTTTTTTCTGAAAAAAACGCGTTTGAAAAATTGCTGCGCAAATGCCGTGCGAGATAAAAAGTTGCAACGAGCGTCATTGTATTCTTTAGGGTCTTTGCTAAAAAAACATATATAATGTTTGGGGGTTCTATGTAATTTTCTAGCAAAAAAATTTGGAATTTTACATGTAGGAGAAAAATGTCAGAATTGGCCTGGATCTCAGGTGGTTAAACCTCAGACATGAAATCTAAACAAAGCACATCCCTCTATAGTGTGTACATGTCTCAGTCCAGAGCACTAAGTTTCATTTCTGTCTGCTGCCTCCTTCCTCTGCTATTTTGTCTGCATTTCTGCATTTCTGTCTGCTGCCACTTCTGACAAGTTTTCCCTGACACCAAGAGATAAAAAGGTGACAGGGGAGGGAGCTCCAGCACACCGTCTGTCATTGACAGCCTCAGCTCTGTTCCTGTGTGCTGTGTGAATGGGGAGGGGGTGGAGTCCCTTCCCTCCCCAATCAGCTCTCACTGAGCTCTGCAGAGTGTAACTTCACCTCTCCTCCCCCTTTTTTCTGAGCTCTCAGACAAGCTTTGTAAATTCAGCACTTTGAACAGATGTAGAGAAGACGGCAGATAAAGAGGTACAACTTATGTAGGAGGATTCATTTAATCTCTGAGTATCACCTGAAGCCAGTCACTACACTGGGGATATGGAGGGTTTACAACCACTTTAAAGTTGAACCCCCAAAAAAAACTTTGTATTAATGTTCAATAAGAGTCAAAACTTCTGTGATTTTTTTTTTTTTTTTTGTTCTCACTGGGGAGATTTCCCCTCACTTCCTGTATTGGTGACACCAGTGCAAGAAACGAGGGTTCTGGTGTCACCAGGACAGGAAGACATAAAGAATTAAAAGCCACGACTGAGACAGACGGGCGCTGGTACTGATTCTGGTCTCTCCTCTCCAGGTACCCACGCCATGCTGGAACTGCTGACCGCGGTGGAACCCGGCCTTCACCCGTTGCCTTTGTTGGTGTCGGACTCTGGAGATACACCCCTGGCACAGCTCTATGTGCTGAATGTGACTGTGTGCCAGTGTGACGCGGTGGGCATCTGTAGTGGCAGCGCAGCCTCTCTCTTCAGCTCAGGATCCGGCATCAGCCTAACCGCCCTCATCATCATCATGAGCAGCATTGCCCTCCTACTGGGTGAGTGCCCCCTGTACCCAGCTCAGGGGTGGTGTCAGCCTAACCGCCCTCATCATCATCATGGGCAGAATTGCCCTCCGACTGGGTGAGTGCCCCCTGTACCCAGTTCAGGGGTGGTGTCAGCCTACTCGCCCTGATAATGAGCAGCATTATCCTCCTACTGGGTGAGTGCCCCCTGTACCCAGCTCAGGGGTGGTGTCAGCCTAACCGCCCTCATCATCATCATGAGCAGCGTTGCCCTCCTACTGGGTGAGTGCCCCCTGTACCCAGCTCAGGGCTGGCATCAGCCTAACCACCCTCATCATCATCATGAGCAGCGTTGCCCTCCTACTGGGTGAGTGCCCCCTGTACCCAGCTCAGGGGTGGTGTCAGCCTAACCGCCCTCATCATCATCATGGGCAGAATTGCCCTCCTACTGGGTGAGTGCCCCCTGTACCCAGCTCAGGGGTGGTGTCAGCCTAACCGCCCTCATCATCATCATGGGCAGAATTGCCCTCCTACTGGGTGAGTGCCCCCTGTACCCAGTTCAGGGGTGGTGTCAGCCTAACCGCCCTCATCATCATCATGGGCAGAATTGCCCTCCTACTGGGTGAGTGCCCCCTGTACCCAGTTCAGGGGTGGTGTCAGCCTAACCGCCCTCATCATCATCATCATCATGGGCAGAATTTCCCTCCTACTGGGTGAGTGCCCCCTGTACCCAGTTCAGGGGTGGCGTCAGCCTACTCGCCCTGATAATGAGCAGCACTGTCCTCCTACTGGATGAGTGCCCCCTGTATCCCGCTCAGGGCTGGCATCAGCCTAACTACCCTCATCATCATGAGCAGCATTTCCCTCCTACTGGGTGAGTGCCCCCTGTACCCAGTTCAGGGGTGGTGTCAGCCTAATGCCCCCTCACAAATTCAATTCGATTAAAATGTGTTATTTTGGATGAAATTTTGTTGGGGTATTTTGTATTTGTTACTATTGTAACTCAGAAATTCAGATACATCCAAATCTCTGAATAACGGAAATTTAGTCCAAATTTCGATTCGGAACAAAACGAAACGCACAAGTCAAGTTCCTCCGCCCCAAACTCGCTCCTCCATGTCTTTATGGACCTTGCTTGGTGGGCAGTCATGTTGGAACAGAAAGGGGCCGTCCCCAAACTCTTCCCACTAAGTTGGGAACATGAAATTGTCCAAAATGTCTTGGTATGCTGATGTCTTAGGCCCCTTTCACACGGACGGACCGTTCAGATCCGCCTGTCAGTTTTTGACGGCGGATCTGAACGGGCGCTCCATGTTAGTCTATGGAGCGTCGGATGTCAGCGGAGACATCTCCGCTGACATCCGACCCGGTCCGATCCGCCAAAAGCAGACGTATGTCTCTACGTCCAGATCCGTCGCTGGCGGATCGGATCGGGTGAGATCTGATGAAAACGGACACACTGTCCGTTTTCATCCGATCTCTCCATAGAGACCAGCGGCGCTCGCAAGCCCCTCCCCGCTCAGTGAGCGGAGAGGGACTTGTCAACCGCCGGTTCAGCGGAGATCAACTGAGAGCTCTCCCGCTGAGCCGGCGGACAGAGGCGGACTCCGTGGAAGCGGAGTCCGCCTCGTGTGAAAGGGGCCTTAAGGGTTCCCTTCACTGGAACTAAGGGGCCAAACCCAACCCCTAACCCCACCTCCCCCCCACACCATACATTTAAGTGGAAAAGATATTTAATGTTGCCGATTTTCTATGTAGAAGCCGGGAGTTTTCTCACCTCTGAGGTCTTCTTCCATGATGTAGGATTGTGTATATGGGATAGATGGACTTGTGTCTTTTTTCAGCCTCCCTAACAATGTAACTATGTAACAATGTAACTATGTAACAATGTAACTTTGTATTTGCAGTGTTGCTCCTGCTGCTTCTCATGTTTCGTTGCAACTCCAGAAATGCAGCCAACAAAGGTTTACTATCCGAATCCGAGGATGACGTGAGGGACAATGTGTTCAACTACAACGAACAGGGCGGAGGAGAAGAGGACCAGGTAGACCAATCACCTACAGACATCGTATTCCCCTTACTGTCATACAGTGCTGATGAGTGAATTCCAGCCGAATTCCAGCCCAAGTCTAACTATGCTTAAATGTCCCCCCCCCCCCCCCCCCCCCTCCTTCTACTTATCCTGCCTACTCTGTGTAAAAAAAAAAAGATGTGCACGCTTACCTATTTTAGTCCGCTCCGGTCTGGTCATATGATCCCCATGTGTCAGTGAGCGGCGGCTGCAGGGGAGAGGAGGGAGCCGTAGAACAACAGCTGGGAATTCCAGGAGCGGTGACGTCACCCATAGTTCCTTGTCCCAGCTGTTGGTGCTTCCTCCTCTCCCCTGCAGCCGCTGATCACTGACACAGTGGGGTCAGGGGGATGCATGGGGGGGAATTCACAAAGTTTTGGAAGCACAAGCTTGCGCCACTCTCCTAAACATACAAAAAATAGGTAACAAAGGGGAGCAAGCACCTTTTATTTATTAGGAGTGATCAGTTCTCTGTTCTGCCATGCCTGTGACAGGCAGCACAAAGAATGGAGAGCTGGAGCTGCGTGCTCTGATTGCTCTGTCATCCCCGTCCCCCGCTCAGCTCAGAGCAGGAAAGAGGAGGGTTTATGACCCTGCAGGCTCTGCCCGTGTGGTGTAATCACTGCAGAGTGATGTGAGCTCATATCCTGTACTGCCGGTCACACCTGGTGGGAACCTGCAGCTGTTTTCTATACAGAGCTGGAGCTGCATGCTTCAATCTCTGTCATTCTCGCCCCCCTGCTTAGCTCAGAGTGGGAGGGAGGAGGGTTGTTGACCCTGCAGGCTCTGCTCGTGTGGTGTAATCACTGCACGGGCAGAGAGAGTGATGTGAGCCCACATCCCGTAAGGTCACACCTGGGGCAGTGGGGCTGGTGGTCAAAAACATTTTTTGGGTGGTGGGCAAGCAAGTAGACCTGCCCCCTCACTCACACCTCCAACCCCCCCCCCTTCTCGTGGCTCCCAAACAATCGATCAAAACGGGGCGATCCACTGGAAGTACACAATCCTCTCACAGAGATGCAGGGAGGAGGACAAGGTGGCGATGCTCTGCTGCATCCAGGGAAGGAAGAAGAGTCTGCTGCTGCCGGGGCATTGCTTCTCCTCCCGGCTGAACAGGAGGTGGGTCCTGAGACCCGTCCTAAGACTCTCGGCCAATTGGGTCTCAGGAGCCGCTGCTTGATTGGCCGGGAGGAGAAGCAGGAAGACATTAGTGAATATTAATTTGCTAATGTCACATAAGTGGGTGGGCACTGCGCCCCGAGCCCACACTTTTTTGAAGCCAATTAAAAAAAAAAAATAAACCCCTTTGAAATCCATGCATCCAGCACCCTGCATGGAGATTAGGGGCCGGGTGCATAGATCAGGGTGGGCGGCGCCCCTGTGCCCCTAATGGGTGGGCCGCCACTGCCTGGCGGGAACCTGTGGCATTTTTCTATACAGAGCTGGAGCTGCATGCTCTGATCTCTGTCATTCCTGCCCCCCCCGCTTGGCTCAGAGTGGGAGGGAGGAGGGTTGTTGACCCTGCAGGCTCTGCTCGTGTGGTGTAATCACTGCACAGGCAGAGAGAGTGCTGTGAGCCCATATCCTGTATTGCCGGTCACACCTGGAGGGAACCTGCAGCGGTTTTCTATACAGAGCTGGAGCTGCATGCTCTGATCTCTGTCATTCCTGCCTCCTGCTTAGCTCAGAGTGGGAGGGAGGAGGGTTGTTGACCCTGCAGGCTCTGCTCGTGTGGTGTAATCACTGCACAGGCAGAGAGAATGCTGTGAGCCCATATCCTGTATTGCCGGTCACACCTGGAGGGAACCTGCAGCGGTTTTCTATACAGAGCTGGAGCTGCATGCTCCAATCTCTGTCATTCCCAACCCCCCCGCCACCCCCCCGCTTGGCTCAGAGTGGGAGGGAGGAGGGAGGAGGGTTGTTGACCCTGCAGGCTCTGCTCGTGTGGTGTAATCACTGCACGGACAGAGAGAGTGATGTGAGCCCATATCCTGTACTGCCGGTCACACCTGGAGGGAACCTGCAGCGGTTTTCTATACAGAGCTGGAGCTGCATGCTCCGATCTCTGTCATTCCCGCCCCCCCGCTTGGCTCAGAGTGGGAGGGAGGAGGGTTGTTGACCCTGCAGGCTCTGCTCGTGTGGTGTAATCACTGCACGGACAGAGAGAGTGATGTGAGCCCATATCCTGTACTGCCGGTCCCACCTGCTGGGAACCCGTGTTGGTTTTCTATATAGAAAATTGCTGTATTATTGCTGTAAATAGATCTGTCTGCTTAGTTAATGTGGAGCACGCCACTCCTGACAGTATAATAGTGCAGGGCGTTCCGTTAATTTCTCAGATTGTTTCTATGTAGCACTTGCAATCATATATGTATATGTGGTAACAGCCCTATTTAGTTATTGCATACTCGGGCTCTGCTTTGTAGTGCTACACAATGGTTGTCCATGGCGGAGATTTACTAAAACTGGAGAGTGTAAAATCAGGTTTAGCTCTACATGGTAGCCAATCAGCTTCTAACTTCAGCTTGTTCAGTTAAGCTTTGACAATACAATCTGGAAGCTGATTGGCTACCATTGTAGAGCTGTAAGATAAGGTGAGGACCGCTCTACATATATATATATTAAGGCTTTCCTTGTCTGATTCAGTAATGAACTAATGGTTTTAACCTGAGAACCTTATTAGGAATAATACGATCTGTTGTGCTTAAACAGGATGCCTATGATATGAATCGGCTCAGGAACCCCTCCATGCCCGTGCCGCCATCACCCCGTCTGAAGCCCCCCATCCGCAGAGATGCACCCTACAGCCAGACATTGCCTCGCTACCCGCGGAGACCATCCGACCGTCCTTCAGACATTGCAGACTTCATACATGATGTGAGTTTTGTTGAATATTATTATTTTTCTCTTACTATAATAAAATAAAAAAAGAAAAAGCAGAAGACGGGACTTTCAGAGGTGCAAAAAAACGTCCCCAAAGACGACACATTTTATATCTAAAAACAAAATTTATTATGTACATTTAAAACCTACTTGGTGCATATCATATAAAAGCCACAAAGCATTCAACACTGAAGTGTTCAAAACTTATATAATTGCTCCTAAGCCATTCAACCTCATACATAACAATGCATTGTACTCATAAAGTGGCACATACAATCACTGGACACTTTATTAGGTCCCCCTTGCTAGTAGCGGGTTGGACCCCCTTTATTAGGTCCCCCTTGCTGGTAGCGGGTTTGACCCCCTTTATTAGGTCCCCCTTGCTAGTAGCGGGTTGGACCCCCTTTATTAGGTCCCCCTTGTTAGTAGCGGGTTGGACCCCCCTTTATTAGGTCCCCCTTGTTAGTAGCGGGTTGGACCCCCTTTATAAGGCTCACCTTGCTAGTAGCCGGTTGGACCCCCTTTATTAGGTCCTCCTTGCTAGTAGCGGGTTGGACCCCCTTTATTAGGTCCCCCTTGTTAGTAGCGGGTTGGACCCCCTTTATTAGGTCCCCCTTGCTAGTAGTGGGTTGGACACCCTTTATTAGGTCCTCCTTGCTAGTAGCGGGTTGGACCCCCTTTATTCGGTCCCCCTTGCTAGTAGCCGATTGGACCCCCTTTATTAGGTCCCCCCTTGCTAGTAGCGGGTTGGACCCCCTTTTATTAGGTCCTCCTTGCTAGTAGCGGGTTGGACCCCTTTTATTAGGTCCCCCTTGCTAGTAGCGGGTTGGACCCCCTTTATTAGGTCCCCCTTGCTAGTAGCGGGTTGGACCCCCTTTATTAGGTCCCCCTTGCTAGTAGCGGGTTGGACACCCTTTATTAGGTCCTCCTTGCTAGTAGCGGTTGGACCCCCTTTATTAGGTCCCCCTTGCTAGTAGCGGGTTGGACCACCTTTATTAGGTCCTCCTTGCTAGTAGTGGGTTGGACCCCCTTTATTAGGTCCTCCTTGCTAATAGCGGGTTTGACCCCCTTTATTAGGTCCCCCTTGTTAGTAGCGGGTTTGGCCCCCTTTATTAGGTCCCCCTTGCTAGTAGCGGGTTTGACCCCCTTTATTAGGTCCCCCTTGTTAGTAGCGAGTTTGGCCCCCTTTATTAGGTCCCCCTTGCTAGTAGCGGGTTGGACCCCCTTTATTAGGTCCTCCTTGCTAGTAGCGGGTTTGACCCCCTTTATTAGGTCCCCCTTGCTAGTAGCGGGTTGGACCCCCTTTATTAGGTCCTCCTTGCTAGTAGCGGGTTTGACCCCCTTTATTAGGTCCCCCTTGCTAGTAGTGGGTTGGACCCCCTTTGGCCTTCATTCTTGGTGGCAGAGATACAACAAGGCGTTGGAAACGTTCCTCAGAGATTTTGCTCCACAGTGACCTGATAACATCACACATTTGATTTCCAAACAAAGGGCCAGTTTACTGTCCTCCAGACTTCAGGAGGGCCGGACTGTGGCCATTGGGAGTAGAGATTGTCGTGGTGTCAGAGGGAATAAACAATCCATCTTTGGTATTAGGGGGAGGAATATCGCCCTATTATTGGTGTCAGTGGGATTAATAGTGCCATATCGCTGGTGTCAGTGGTAGGAATAGCGCCCCATTTGTTGGTGTCAGTGGTAGGAATAGCGCCCCATTTGTTGGTGTCAGTGGTAGGAATAGCGCCCCATTTGTTGGTGTCAGTGGTAGGAATAGCGCCCCATTTGTTGGTGTCAGCGGTAGGAATAGCGCCCCATTTGTTGGTGTCAGCGGGGATACTAATACGCCACTGTTGGCGTCAGTTAGAGGAATAGTGTCTTGTATCAGTGGAAGGAAAAGTGCCCCAAGGGCCAAATAAAGAGACAAGCAAAGGGCCGCAGTTTGGAGACCGCTGATCTATCAAATAAAATCCCAATAAAATACATTTACGTTTCTGGTTGTAACATGACAAAATGTGGGAAATTTCAAGGGGTATGAATACTTTTTCAAGGCACTGTAAAATGTCTTTGGGGAAGTTTTTGCACCTCTGAAAGTCACAGCTTCTTCTGCTTCTTATTTTTTGATGATACTAATAAGGAATGTGATGCGTTGGCCCATGCCGAATACTTTTTATGTTCCTTTTACCTTACTGGTTTACAATAACCACGTCTCCTTCATCTTCTTCCAGGGTTTGCGGACCGCAGATTCCGATCCCAGCGTCCCGCCGTACGACACGGCCTTGATTTACGATTACGAGGGGGAGGGTTCCGTGGCCGGCACTCTGAGCTCCATCCTATCTAGTGAGGGGGACCCCAATCAGGAATACGACTATTTGGAGGATTGGGGTCCGCGCTTCAAACGCCTGGCCGACATGTATGGACATGAGTGACTGTGCCGGGACTCCACCACGGACTCCGCCACGGACTCCGCCACGGACTCCACCGCAAGACTTTCATTCTTCGTCTAACTTTGAACGCTGGAAGGCGCAGCTGAAGTTTATCTATCGGGGAACAATCATTGACAGGCTTTGCAGAAGACCTTCCTGAAGGAATGTGAAGTGTATATATTTATGACGGGACAGTATTGACCTATTTTTGTACAGTTGAGACGTTCTCGGCACGATCAGAAAGAAATGACTGCGTAAGTCTCTTTGACTAATTGGTTTGGTAAAAAAAATGTTTACAATGGTAAATGGACAAAGGGTTGTTTTTTTTTTTTGTTTAAGTTAATGCGACTAGGGAAAAAAAAAGTGAGAACAGGGACCATCTTGTGACAACAAGACAATCAAAAATATTTTTCATGGTGGTCACGTTACATTTTGGCCACATTTAGAGTTATGAACCCATACAAAAAATTAAGGGTGCCGGTGTTCTATCACGAAGTGTCCGGCTGTCACTAGCTGTCCGAAGTGTACAGCGCATGCGCAGTACGGAGCATGAAGATTTTCGGAAATTGTCGGAAGATGTACGGCGCCTGCGCCGTGAGTCGAGGTGAAGCCCCCACCATCCAAGCGGACATAGGGTTAGTCAAACTTAGAGGGCCCCTCGCGGGCTCGCTTCGCTCGCCGCGCTTCGGGCACGGCCTCGCTGCGCTCGGCTCTTTTATATTCTAACTCCATGTCCACTTGGATGGTGGGGCTTGAAAGTGGACTCACGGCGCAGGCGCTGTTCATCCTCGGCAATTTTCGGAATATGGGTGTCCTGTGTACTGCGCATGATGGGGGATGGCTAATGATACAACACCAGTCAGTCCTTATCCAGTATCAGCCGCTGGGAGTGCAGGCAGGGAAGGAGCTCGTCTCAGCTCTATGGATGCAAGCGAGGAAAGGGAGATGGTCCTGAATGTCGCACATCACGCAAAACCCTGTATGGGTAGTAAGAGCAGCCCTCAACCCAGGCCATGCCCTCTGATGTGTTTCGCCCCACCCATTGGGCTTAGTCGTGGAGGTCCATGACTAAGCCCAATGGGTGGGGCGAAACACGTCAGTCGTGGAGTTCCATGACTAAGCTCAATGGGTGGAGCCAAAAACATCTGTCAGTCGTGGAGTTCCATGACTAAGCCCCGTGGGTGGGGCGAAACACGTCAGTCGTGGAGTTCCATGACTAAGTCCAATGGGTGGGGCGAAACACATCAGTCGTGGCGATCCATGACTAAGCCCCGTGGGGCAAAACACGTCAGAGAGGGCATGGCCTCGATGTAGTCTAGGCTGAGGCTGCTCTTACTATCCATACAGGGCTTTGAGTGATGTGCGGCAGTCGGAACCATCTCCTTTTCCTCGCTTGCACATGAAGAGTTGGTTACTGTTCTTGTGCACCCAGCACATCGGGTTGCATATGGCTAACTGGGGACTCACAAATGAGATTCTGGACCACGTCATGGGGTCTCAACTTGAATGGAAATTTATAAAGGAAGGTATGTGGAGCTAGAGTGCAGACCAGAAGCGGTTTGTGATCTGCTGAAACAAATTTGCTTTCTGCACTTCCCTACTGCTTTTGGAAAAATAGAACGCTGGGTAGCCGCACTCCAAAAAAGTTCACCTTTATTAAAAAATGAATATCAAAGCATCACAGGGCAATACAGACTAACTGCACAGCTACTGACGCGTTTCACACCGGATATGGTGCTTTTCTTTTTTGGATATTTCAGATCCAGGACATAAGTCGCAGTTGGAGCGGCACTGCATCCTTGTGGGGCTGACTCTGTCTTAAATTGTGGTCACCAATGGGGGAAAAAAAAAGGGGGGGCATCCAAGAGGTGCCGGGACTTTGATATGAGTTTAAACCATGTAGTAAGAGGGTAAAAAGATTAAAGATTTGAAGAGCCCACTGGCTCAGGTTAGGCTGCTTACAACAGACAATGGGTACTCCAGATGTGCATATAGAGAAGGAGCGCCAGACCAAAAAAGATACAAGAGTCCAAATTAATTTATTGATTTTGTGTTAAGACAGCCAACGTGTTTCAGGGGTCAACAGAACTCCTCCTTCATCAGGGATTTGTTGTAGCCCTGATGAAGGGGGGAGTTCCTTTGACCCCCTGAAACGCATTGGTCTCAACACAATATCAATAACTGTATTTTGGTCTGGTGCTCCTTCCATATACGCACGTCTATCAGTGGCCGGACAGGCAGTGATCTATGATGGATTTGTCAGGGGAGGTGAGGCTGGGGGATGACCACAATCTCCAGCTTGTAGCAGATGGATCCAGACGTTATGGTTGTGATTAAGGATGGGCAAAACACAGAAAGTAAGGAAGAGTAAGAATAATGCAGAAGTTACACTTAAGGAATGCTGGACGGAAATTCTTCTGACAGTACTGCAGTATGTGGTAAAAAAATAAAAAATGGAGGACATGGAGGATCAGGTTTGGTGCAGCAAAATGCTTCATGCAAGTATCTCAGTGGTTCTCACAAGAGGATGTCCTTGTTTGCTCTAGATTGTTTAATATAATAAAAAAAAATCATTTGTGTCATTCTTTTTGTCTGTCTGCTATTTGCCCTCACAGTGGTAATAGTGCCTTGGATTATCCTTATCTCCACTTCAGTTTCTTATTCGGAAGCGCTATGCCATGCTCCCTGGTGTAGTGCACAGACTCCTGATGGGTCCCACCAGTGCCGGGACAAGGTCACCTAGAGCCCAGGGCAAACATGCCAAACTGTGCCCCCCCCCCCCAATATGTATGAGCATTATGTGTCAGCAACAACCCCCCCCCCCCCCCCCAAAAAAAAAAATTGGGCACTAATTTGCATGATTACCCCCTAAACATAAATTCCCCCTCCCCTCAGTGCAAATGGCCCCCCTGCTGAAATCCTCCCTCCCAGTATAAATCGTTGCCCCCTTCACCCGCCCCCCCATAAAATCACCCCTCCTAGCACAAATCCTCCACCCCTCAAATTTCCAATCCGGGTACATTCTCTGCTTCCGCACTCCAAATCCCCATCCTAGCACAAACACCCCCAATCACCTGGTATAAACTTGTTGGTCCGGTGCCCCGCCACACAGATGGTGCAAGATGGGGGGGGGGGCAGCTGCGCCCCTTGTGAACCGGCCGCCACTGGCTAAGTCTTCTCTACCGGGACAAGGCCCCCGCTCTTCCAGGCCCACGGCTATTTATACACACCTCAGCCCCCTGCTGGAGGCTGCCTCTTCCAACCCACTACATTCCACAACCTACTAAAAGACAGGGGGGGGGGGGAGTTTAGTCTACACATCACACCCAACCCCAGACAACACTTATGCCGCGTACACGCGATCGCACATTCCGACTACAAAATCCATGTTTTTTTTTCTGACGGATGTTGGCTCAAACTTGTCTTGCATACACGCGGTCACACGAATGTTGTTGGAAATTCCGAACGTCGAGAACGCGGTGACGTACAACACGTACGAGAAGCCGAGAAAAATTAAGTTCAATAGCCAGTGTGGCTCTTCCGCTTGATTCCGAGCATGCGTGGAATTTTGTGCGTCGGAATTGTCTACACACGCTCGGAATTTACGCCAAACGGATTTCGTTGTCGGAAAATTTGAGATCCAGCTCTCAAATTTTGTTTGTCGGAAATTCCGACGGAAAATGTCAGATGGAGCCTACACACGGTTGGAATTTCTGACAACAAGTTCCCATCGAACATTTGTTGTCGGAAAAATTCCGACCGTGTGTATAAGAAGCTTTAATGGTAAATGTGAGACTTGGGTCCGCTGTTGTCTGTTGAAAATGACCTGGGATGCCGCCATTTATTTCTACATTCTTCATAATTCTCCTGTGTGGGTTGTGGGCTCTCGGTTTAAAAGAAAAAAAAAAGAAAACAAAACAAATATTACGGCCTCCGCGCCGAAGAAAAAAGCAATTTTGGTACATTTTATATAATATTTTATTGAATAATTTAAAGATTTGAAATAAAAACTATTTTACATAGTAAATTCCCAAACAGTTCTAAACACCCACAGTGACCTGATTATAGTCATCGCTACTTTCCATCTTATTCACAATGCTACATTTTTTTAATTATTATTATTATTGCCATTTACCTTGTAGGTTTTATTTCTACCTCTGTGTGGCGCACTGCCCAACCCAGACATCTGTCCTTCTCCTCTATTCCTGTGCGTCATTTCTCCAGTTCACATCTGAGTCTAAAGTCCACTTTTGTGGATATATTTCTTAGAGTTCTTATTCCATATACTGCAGTAACCCATAGCAACCAAAGTCCATTCAGAGAAGATTTCAATAAGTTTGTATGGGATGCTGTAAACATTTATTAAAGGACCAGTCCACCCAAAACGGATGTTGGCGAGTTAAATCACTCAACATTTAACATGATTTCTTATGGGACACGTTCACATCTGTGCATTTTCAACCATTGCATTTTTTTGGAAAGGGTCGGGGACTTCACAATCGATTAATCGGCCAGTAATATAATGGGGGTAAAAAAAAAAAAACTATAATGAGCCCTTTATAGTAAAAAAAAAGAGCAAATAATCACTACTGTAAATATTACTTTCACAGTTCTACGGTAAAAAAAAAAATATTAAACCCCTACAGTAGCGATTATTTGCTTTTTTTGTACTATAAAGGGCTCATTTTAGTTATTTTTTAACCCCCCATTATGTTACTAAACGTCTTAGACCTGGTTCACATCTGTGTGTTTTTTGGTGCTTTTTGCAGAAACGTACTACAGTTCATTACATGGTTTCCTATGGGACACGTTCACATCTATGCTTTTTTCAGCTGCTGCCTTTTTTGGAAAGGGTCAGGGACTTTTTTTTTAACACAAAACTTTTTTTTGGTTCAATATACTTCAATGGAGAAGCTGCAGAAAAGCATGTAATGCGTTTTTGCAACAATTTGTGTTTTTTATTCTGCCCAACTAATTGGCCAAAAAACAGTATGTCTCTTCTAATAGTGTATACAGTACATCTCCTCTAATAGTGTATACAGTATATCTCCTCTAATAGTATATACAGTATATCTCACCTCTAATAGTATATACAGTATATCTCCTCTAATAGTATATACAGTATATCTCTTCTGTCTGTTATTCTCAGAGTGGATTTGATATTTTGCTCCCTAACCATATAGTTGGTTGTTTATATTTACCACTGCATAGAGATATTTAAGAATAAATTGCCTTTTTTATTTAAACTTTACATATTAACTAAATTATACACCACACATTTTTTTTAAGGTTATTAGCCGATTAATCGATTAATTGAAACAATAATCGGCCAACTAATCGATTATGAAAATAATCGTTAGTTGCAGCCCTAGTACCCATGCTGGGCTTTCCTAATGAGAGAGGATAGCCGGGCTAGTGGGCCAAACTTTGAAAAATACTGTCTTAGTTCAACCACTTGCCGACCGGGCCATAGCCAAAAGATGGCTACAGTGCGGCCGGCTCCATGGACGTCCTCACAGAATGTTGCTCTCACGCGCCCCCCCCCCCCCTTTGCAATACTCTGCAATAAATTTTAACAGAAACAAATATATTTTTTCTACCGAATTTTCAGTCTTTTTTGATTTATAGCGCTAAAAATAAAAAACCCAGCGGTGATTAAATACCACCAAAAGAAAGCTCTATTTGTGTGAAAAAAAGGACACAAAATTAATATGGGTACAGTGTTGTATGACTGAGTAATTGTCATTCAAAGTGTGAGAGCACCGAAAGCTGAAAATTGGTCTGGGCAGGAAGGGGGTTTAAAGGGGTGTTTCAGCTATAAAAAATTTTTTTTTAAAAGTCAGCAGCTAAAAAAAAAAGAAGTAGCTGCTGACTTTTAATAAGCACACTTACCTTTCCAGGCGGCTTCACTGCCCATTTCCTACTGCGCATGCGCGAGTCGCTTTGTGAACGGGGCGCGCTGTGTTAGGGAACACACAGTTCCCAGAACACAGTGCGCCCCATTACCCAGAAGACAACGCGGAGGACGACAGAAGACCGAAGATCCCCAGGGAGTAGGAAGGAGGCAGATTAGGAAGACTGCCTAGCAACAGGGATTTCTGATAAGGTAAAAAATATTTTTTTTTTCAAATGTTTTTATTTTTTTAAAGAATATTAATGCTCTTTTTTTTTTTTTTTTTAGGGTGGCCCTCCACTTTAAGTGCCCAGTGGTCAAAAGTACTAAGGTGGGTGGGAGGGTTCCTCCTAAACTTCCCTTCTACCGTGTTTCCCCGAAAGTAAGACAGTGTCTTACTTTCTTTTTATCCCTAAAAGCCCCACTATGTCTTACTTTCGGGGTATGTCTTATATTGTATCTTATATCTGTACTTATATCTTATATCTTATATTGTACTTATATCTGTATGACCAGCACTGACCTTTTTCCGGGAGGACACAGAGCCAGTGACACCTGTCGGCAGTGATCCGGGACCTGGCACAATAATCCCCTTCTCTGTGATTGCGTCGCGCGTTCTGATCAGTCTCGGGCAGCGGCTGTCACTCTGCTCGGCCGAGACTGATCAAAACGGCGCTGTCTCTTCAGTCGGAGGGGGAGGGCACTGGCCTGGCACCCCCCCCCCCCCCAGGGTGCGGCCCGCACCCCCAGCCCCACTCTTTGTACCGTACGTCACTGGAGGCAAATCCCCCGTGTTTCCCCAAAAGTAAGACATATGTCTTACTTTCGGGGTACGGCTTATATTAGCTGACCCCTCTGAAACTCCCGATACTTCTTACAATCGGGGGTGTCTTACTATCGGGGGAAACACGGTATAAGGAGATAGAGATATCATGTTGGAGTGTTTAAACCTGCAGAGATCCTCGAGGTTCTCCATCCAAGAATACAAAGATTTTGTGTATAAATAAGAAAAATAAATAAATGAGATTGAAGTAAAACAGTTCTAGTTTCACTTTTTGTATCCCCGGACTTTTCTGTTCTTGTTTCTTTTTGTCTGTTAATTTTCTAAAAGGATTTGTGACGGCACTTCGCTGACCCTCCCGGCCATTGTTCAGAATCACAGGACACGACGGGTCAGCAGAGCCAATGAGACGTGGCAGGCAAGCGGCCGTGACGAGGACAGGACGCAAAACAATGTTTGTTTCCAAAAAAAAAAAAACAGTAAATCCTAAATCACATATGCTGGATAAAAAGATTTTGCTGAAGGTTACATTTAAAGGGACACGTCCAGCAGAGACATTTTTTATTTTTTTTTTGTAAATTCGTTTTTTTATAATTTTCAAAAAATAAAATAAAAAAATCTGATAAAAAAAAAAGACAGCCTGGACATGTCTGCTTCATGGTTCCCTTTAATGGAAACTCTGAACGTATCTATAGGGGTTAGGCTCGGTTTCCACAAGTGCGACTTGTCGTGTGACACTGCGCAAATACAGCGTGACATAAAATATTGCAACAACCGCCATTTTTTCCTGTAGGGTCTCTGCTAAAAAAAATGATATATAATATATATATATATATATAATTTTTTTTTTTTTTTTTTTTAGCAGAGACCCTACAAAAAAAAATGGCGGTTGTTGCAATATTTTATGAATTTGCGCAGTTAACTTTCAAATGCAATTTTTTGTGAAAAAATACACTGTTGGATTGTACCAAATACCACTTAAGGACCGCCTCCTGCACATTTTCGTCGGCAGAATGGCACGGCTGGGCACATCAACGTACAGGTACGTTGTCCTTTAAGAGCTCAGCCGGCGGCGCGCTCGCGACCCGGTCCTGAGCTCCGTGACCGTGGCCGCTTGACCCGTGGGCCTGATCGCCGCCGGTGTCCCGCGATCGGGTCACAGAGCTGAAGAACGGGGAGAGGTCTGTGTAAACAAACCTCTCCCCGTGCTTCCTAGTGAGGCTGTCACTGATCGTCTGTTCCCTGTCATAGGGAAAGACGATCACAGACGTCACATGCAAAGCCACGCCCCCCTACAGTAAAAAAAACACACAGGGCTCCCTTAACCCCTCCCCGCCCCCTAGTGGTTAACTCCTTCACTGCCAGTGTCATTTACACAGGAATCAGTGCATTTAAATAGCACTGATTGCTGTATAAATGACAATGGTCCCAAAAATGTGTCAAAAATGTCCGATGTGTCCGCCATAATGTCGCAGTCACAATAAAAATCGCTGATCGCCGCCATTACTAGTAAAAAAAAAAAGAAATATTAATAAAAATGCTATAAAACTATCCCCTATTTTGTAAACGCTATAACTTTTGCGCAAACCAATTGATCGCTAATTGCGATTTTTTTTTTACCAAAAATATGTAGAAGAATACGTATCGGCCTAAACTGAGGAAAAAATATATTTTTATATATTTTTTGGGGATATTTATTATAGCAAAAAGTAAAAAAAAAAAAAAAAACGCAGGGGCGATCAAATACCATCAAAAGAAAGCTCTATTTGTGGGGAAAAAAGGACGCAAATTTTGTTTGGGAGCCACGTCGCACGACCGCGCAATTGTCAGTTAAAGCGACGCAGTGCCGAATCGCAAAAAAGGGGCCTGGTCCTTTGGCTGCAAATTGGTCCGGGGCTGAAGTGGTTAATTAATTAAAATAAACAGTAAAGTTATCCCAATTATTTTGTATAATGTGAAAGATGATGTTACACTGCAAGAATCGTGATCTCTATTCTAAGCAAAAAAAATCGTGATTCTCTTTTTAGCCAGAATTGTGCAGCTTTAGCTCAGGTAAGTATAAGACCCCTTTCACACCGGGGCGTTTTTTAGGCGTTTTTCAGGTGCTTTAGCGTTAAAAAAAAGCGCCTGTAAAGCGCTTGAAAGAAGCCTCATCTGCAATCCCAATGTGAAAGCCCGAGTGCTTTCACACTGAGATCCCTTTCACACTGGGGCGTTTTAGCTTAAAAAAAAAAGCGCCTGTAAAGCGCCTGAAAGAAACCGCAACTGCAATCCCAATGTGAAAGCCCGAGTGCTTTCACACCGAGGCGCTGCGCTGGCAGGGCGTCAAAAAAAGTCCTGCAAGCAGCTTCTTTGCAGCGCTTTTGGAGCGGTGAATACACGGCTCCTAAAGCACCCCTTCCCATTGAAATCAATGGGAAGCGCCTGCAAAACGCCCGAAAAACGCCTGAAAATCGATTTTTGGCAGCAGCGCTTTGTGGGCTCTTTTAACCCTTTATTTGGCCACTATCAGGGGTTAAAAGTGCCCCACTAGCGCTCGAAAAACGCTGGTAAAGCGCTGCTAGTTTAAACGGCGCTTTACAAGCTTTTTTTGGGCGCTGGCAGTGTAAAAGGGCTCTTAAAGCACTTGGGCTTTCACATTGGGATTGCAGATGAAGCTTCTTTCAAGCGCTTTACAGGCGCTTTTTTTACCGCTAAAGAGCCTGAAAAACGCCCCAGTGTGAAAGGGGCCTAAGGGGGGGATCTGCACTTGTCTTATTGCAGAAAATGCATTAAAAGGTAAAAAAAACATTCTACCTTTAGAACGACTTTAGGGCAGGATATGAGATTAGGAGGGGGATGGGATGCACATCAGCGGTACAAGTCGTGTTACTTTGCTGTGCTTTTGGTTGCCAAATAACATGTTTTTTTTTGGGACAAGTCTGTTGCACTCGGGACTGACTGAGGACCCCTAGTTCATATTCCGGGGCACTTCTTGGGGTTCTTCACCCATTTGGAAATTTAGAACGGCAATCAGAAACGAGGACTATAGAAGAAAAATGCAATAAATAGGAGATGAAGCCGCTTTCTGCGTTTAATTTCCCCCTCCAGTCTTCTGAATTATTATGGCGTGAAAAGCCTCCACTGGGATCCAAGGTGTGTCTCTGACATTGCAAGTCTATGCCAAAGCTTTGCACAGATTCTTTAAATAGTACAGAGCTTGCAACATCCAAAAGAAAAATACAAAATTCCTCTGATAAATAATTTATTGCTGGCCTAGATGAGTCAACGAGTCAATGCTGGGAGTCTACACAAATTAAAAAAAATAAAAAGTCAAAACTAAGATTAAAAGTAATTGCAAATACAAATTAAAAAAAAATATATATACTTGTAATGGAATTGCACAAAGTGGCCCCAAACTTCCATTTTTTTTTTTTTTTAGGGGTCGTCCACTGGAGCTTCTGGCTCCTTCTCTTTGGTGAGTGACCCCATAAGAAGCGGCTTCCTATGGAGGCATTCGTGCAGGCTCGCTCCCGAAGCCCCGCTGCTTGCATCTATAGACACAGACAGTGCAGCAGCTTAGCCCCGCCCCCTCATCACTGGCTTTGATTGACAGAAATCCTCAGCAAAGACAATGAGACCCGGAAAAGAGAAGATGCAGAATGGCACAGCGCTGGATCGAATGAGGGCCTCGGGTTCAAAGGAAAGGGGGGGGGGGTCTACTACCTAAACACCTTTCCCCTTAATGCGAAGAATGCCTGAGACTCTATAACCACTTTAATACAGAAAAAAATAAACATTTTTTTTATCAGCCAATGAATTTGGGAATTGCATGTCGTTTGCAGAGCAGAAGATGGACCAACAATGTTTTACAAGCTTGGCGGCAGAAGCCGAGGATTATGGGACTGTTACAAGCACATTGTGATGCTACATGGAAGATGCTTCTTTTTCGCTCAAACAATTTCTGCATTAAAAAAAAAAAAATACAAATTTTGCCACAATGTTGTCTCCGCTTCCATCGCAGCAGCGGAAGAGGTGGTGCTCTTTATTGCACAGTGCCCGTATGGTATCCGTAGTTGTGGCCCGATCATTCGCCGGTCATCGCTTGGTTATCCTCTCCACATCTGGATCCAGTGCGAATGATTTTCTTGGTGGAGCTGGCGAGGCGGGCGTAGCTCTCGGGATTGTAGTCCAGGCGGGGTTTGTCCGGGGACAGGAGAGGTACGGCGTCCTGGGTGGTCTGGAGGAGCAGAGGCGGGCGGCGCAGGCTGTCTCCTTGTCTCAGGGTGTCGGGGAGGCTCTTCCTTTTGGTCTCGGGCAGTAGAAGGAGGCTGAGGACGGACAGGATACAGAAAGAGGAGAGGATGACATGGAACAGGAAGAAACCGGATTTCTGCTGGAGGATGATGATGGGGAGGGCGGCTCGGCCCAACATGCTGAGTCCCAGGATCAGACCCAGGCCGGAACCCCTGAACAGCGACAAGGAAAAAAAAAAAACAGTTCATGAGCTACAAACTCAGAAAAGAAGAAGAGCTAAAAGTTCAGTAGCAAGAGAAAAACTCCTCCAAGCTCTACTGCTATATAGTATAGTTGGTGTGTAGAGTAGTCGGTGCTCTGGCTAATTAAGCTCACAAAAGATCCATAGAAAGTACAGGCCGGCAACTCGACAGCTTCTCCATAGAAAATATTTATTTAGGCATTACAGCAATAACTTCACCCAAAAACTCAGAACGTGTTTCGGCCTTAGGCCTTCATCAAAAGCTTTTGACGAAGGCCTAAGGCCGAAACACGTCAGCATTTTTGGATGAGGTTATTGCTGTAATGCTTAAAATAAATATTTTCTATGGAGAAGCTGTTGAGTTGCCGGCCTGTACTTTCTATAGCTAAAGTTCAGTGACCCAAACGCCAAAGGATACAACCTTGTCACCGTAGTGCTAAGAGATTCCTGAGAAACCAAACTCTTCTCATTTTCAATACATATTTAAAATTCGTTTTTCCCTTTTCAATCCTTTTTGTAAACTTTCACTTTGCATTACTTTAGGGATGTGAAAAGTAAAGTGAAAGTTTACAAAAAGGATTGAAAAGAGAAAAACTAATTTTAAATATGTATTGAAAATGAGAAGAGTTTGGTTTCTCAGGAATCTCTTAGCACTACGGTGACACGGTTGTATCCTTTGGCATTTGGGTCACTGAACTTTAGCTATAGAACGTACAGGCCGGCAACTCAACAGCTTCTCCATAGAAAATATTTATTTTAAGCATTACAGCAATAACCTCATCCAAAAATGCTGACGTGTTTCGGCCTTAGGCCTTCGTCAAAAGCTTTTGATGAAGGCCTAAGGCCGAAACACGTTCTGAGTTTTTGGGTGAAGTTATTGCTGTAATGCTTAAATAAATATTTTCTATGGAGAAGCTGTCCAGTTGCCGGCCTGTACTTTCTATAGCTAAAGTTCAGTGACCCAAACACCAAAGGATACAACCTTGTCACCGTAGTGCTAAGAGATTCCTGAGAAACCAAACTCTTCTCATTTTTAATCCATATTTAAAATTAGTTTTTCTCTTTTCAATCCTTTTTGAAAACGTTCACTTTGCATTACTTTTTACATCCCTTAACCATTTTAACTCCATGCCTCCTTTTTCTGACCCTGGTGGCATTACAATTTAAAATTTTGCACGCCCGTTCAACAGCGCAAACAACGTAAATTTTACTGTTCATAGATGACGCTTCAAAAACCTTTACAGGTTACCACTTTAGAATTGCAAAGGACCCCCATCCCCCCCAGTGGGACTTTAAAGGCAGTGGGACATTAGAGTATCCAAAGTTCAAATCGTAACAAATTTATTTTATTCAAAAAGTATTTAAAATAGTAGTCAATATAACATAAATAATAATAATAAAAAAACAACAGAAATTCACCATACAGATAACGACGTGTAGTATTTTGAACTGGAGGGGGTCTAGGTGGGTCTCATAGATATTGACGTTTGGGAATGTTGGGTGAATCCTGCGTCTTTGGGTCACCTAGGGCCCCTCCAGTTCCAAATACTAGACATGGTTATCTGTATGGTGAATGAATGACTTGTATAGCGCTACCTATGCAAACTGAATCGCCTCAGGACGCTTTTACTACTGGTGTCCATCTGTGGTATAGCGCGGTCCTTGCCCTGTGGGGTCCTGACACGCTTGCAAACACATACACATATTTGGCCAATTTTATCAACAGGATCTAATTAACCTACCAGCATGTCTTTGGAGTGTGGGAGGAAACCGGAGTACCGGGAGGAAACCGGAGTACCGGGAGGAAACCGGAGTACCCGGAGGAAACCCACGCAGGCACAGGGAGAACATGCAAACTCCAGGCAGAATGTGTCGTGGTTTGGATTTGAACCAGCTACCCTATTGCTGCTAGGTGAAAGTGCTAACCACTACACCACTGTGCTGGTGAGTTTATATTGTTTTTATTGACTACTATTTTAAATACTTTTTGAATAAAATAAATGTATTAAGCTTTGTACTTTGGATACTCTATTTTACTATTTCAGTTTACTACAAAAAAAGATCACGGAAAGTTAAAAGAATAATTGGCTACAATAAGATACAAACAGGTTCACAATGCTCTTCGGGTAGCCATGCTTCTTGAACTCTTATTGTGCAATTTCCTTCAATCTGTCTACAGCTATGCAAGACCAGTGCCCACCCTATTGGTTTATTTTGGTGGGCGCTAAACCACAGAAAAAAAATAATAAAAATAAACCCACAAAAAATTAAATAAATAAAAAAAAGACAGAGGTCTCTGACTGACTGGTAGAGATTACGATGGTTTCTTGTCAGACACAATTTACACCAGAGAGGCGGAGCCTGTCCTCCCAGAGAGAAGCGGCCCTCCTATTCATTGACAGATGACGGGACAGTTCATACTGAGGGGGGGGTCGGCCTTGGTGTTATGGGGTGGGGCTGAGTGCACCGGCACATATCGAGGGCGCAGTAGCAGTCTTACTCACCGGATGATTGTTGGCAGCACCTCGCTGGCATAGAAGACGCTCAGCATCACCACAGCGTGGGCACAGAGGGAGCCCAGGACAGAGATGGCTATAGAGGCTCCGGAGAAGAGATCTGCATGGGAGAAACAGAAGAGTTACTGAGCATGAGGTTATGTGAAGACACTATAAACATGTATGTACGAGCAAAACACACAACACCCCGGAGCAAAAGGCTCAAAACTCATCCAAAGTGTGTGCAAATGTGTCAAAAGATATATATGGAAATTATAAGTGTGACATAATCCAAAAGTCCATAATCCAAAAGTCCATATTCCTCCATGAAAGATTGCAGGGGTGGGGTGACTCTTGTAGACACACATATATGTAAAAAATCCCTCAAACTTTCCACTCGCCTACTCACATTGTGCGAGTGGAAAATGAGGGCTGGCGAGCGTGGGCTACCTGGGAGCGGGGGCGAGCACCGCTGGCATGCAGGGTTGAATGGGAGCCGTTCTCCCAGTGAACGCCCCGGGGGAAGAGCGTGGAGGAAGAAGATTGCTGGGCGACAGAGCGACAGCTTACAATAGAATTGGCTCCGCTCGCTGTCACACACCTATCTCACGCGATCTCACGCCTCCTGTAAAAGACAGAACGCCGGTCCAACGCTGGGACGTGTTCTGTCTGTCACAGACATCGGGTCAGGCTGTGTGTGACGGCAAGCGGAGGCAATTCTAATGCAAGCTGTTAGAGTGGGCTCTCGCTCTGTGATCCGGCCGGCAATCCTCTTCCTCCACACTCTCTTCCCCTGTGATGATCCCGCTGCCCTCTCTCTTCCTCCGCACAGGTGAGGCTGCAATGGTGGGCACAGGTGAGGCTGCAATGGTGGGCACTGACGAGCCTGCAATGGTGGGCACTGACGAGCCTGCAATGGTGGGCACTGACGAGCCTGCAATGGTGGGCACTGACGAGCCTGCAATGGTGGGCACTGACAAGCCTGCACTGATGGGCACATATGAGGCTGCATTGATGGACACTGATAAAGTTGTTAATATTTATTTTTGTAACTTAATTCTGCATAAAACATTTAAGTGTCATTTTTAATGAGATCATTTATGAGGGCGTGTTTAGGGGCGGTGCCGGGTAGGGCAACTGGTGGCAAGTAACCCTTAAGGCCTGGCTAGTAGCTCAGGACTTGAAATTTTGAGCCTTGATGTAAAAGACAAAAGGACGAGGAAACAGCACCACCGACTAGTGTTGTAGTTTATTGGCTCTCATAAAAACTAAGATAATATGAAGTGTGTGATCCAAAAAGCTGCAGGTAATGCAGTTCCACCTGATGGCAGCCTTTCCCCATCCCAGGCACTTTTTATGCAGCCTCTTGCCAGGAACCAGAAAAGGGCACAAAATTGTCTTCCAAGATGATGTGGCAACATGTTTCGGGGGACATTCCTGCCCCTTTCTTCAGCCCCTTGAGGCTTGAGAAAGGGCAGGAACGCCCGAAACATGTTGCCATGCCATCTCTGATGTCATCACACTAGCCTGGTTCCCTGCTTCCGCCAGCGCTAATGATCTCCAACGGCCATTCTGGTTCCTGGCAAGAGGCTGCATATGTCACATTATCTTTGCATATTATCTTTGTTTTTACGAGAGCCAAAAAAAACTACGACACTTGGTCAGTGGTGCCGTTTCTCTTTCCTTTGTCTTTTACATTTATGTGAAGACATACAAACAGCCAATCAGGACAGGACAGTGATACTTACATTGTGTGAGTGCCAGGAGCAGCAGAGAGCAAAGCCCAGTCAGTATGGTGCAGAGCAGAAGAACCGCGCGGCGCCCCCAGTGGTTTACAGTGATACAGAGGAATATACAGGCCAGAGCCGCACTGCCAACCTGCAGGAAGTACGACATGGAGCCCCCCAGAACCATGAGGTTCTCAGCAAAGCACGGCCTGATACCACAGCCAATGAACCTGCAAACACAGTAAGAGTAGGAGGGTTAATAGGTAATATTTCAGCAGCAGTGCTCCCTATGACCCCAGCCAATTTTGGGATTGAATAGATGTTTTTGTATAACTTTATGGATTTGTGTACATTGTATATCAATCATTGTAATTATTTGTACCATTGTTTTTTCTTTCAGTAGACAAGTGCTTGACAAATGTAAATCTCCTGAGGAAGCTACTAATTGGTGGAGAAACATGTAGAGAATTTTGTCATTATGCACATTCTGAAACGGTTTCTTATTATCTAGATGGATTGTAGTCTGTCGATTTTAACTTTTATAAAATAAAACTAATTTTGATATATTTTTGTGTGTCTTGCACCTTAAAAGTCCCAATTCCTTTGTTTATATTGTTACTATCTACACTTGTTGATGGTTGACTACTAGTACATCATGGGCCTGTGTGCCTTGTTTCAGTCTCATACTTTGCACTGGCTCCTTATCTGTGGCCTTACAAATACAATAAAATCTATTGAACATAAAAAAAAAAAAAAAAATAATAATAAAAGTACTGCATTTATCGGTGTATAACACGCACCCTTTTCCCCTTAAAATCAGGGGAAAATCGTGTGTGCGTGTTATACGCCGATCCCCCGCTGATCTGCGCTGTCTGCGGAGCGCCGCTGACATTTACAGAGCTGAGCCCAGTGTACTATGTACTCGGCTCCGCTCGCAGTCACGCCCAGTCCCGCCTCCTAGCCTTTACGTCCTGCCATTGGACCGGTGTTGTGTCCATCATAGGAGCCGGGCCAAGGGGCGGGACGGGGGCGTTACTGCGAGCGGAGCCGAGTAGCCGAGTACACTCAGCTTGGCTCGGTCTATGTTGGTGGCGGGAGGAGCCGAAGATCTTGGCGGCGGCGCTAAATTTAAAAATGGAAACTGCAATTTTGGGGGAAGGCTGCATTGATGGGCATTTAAACTTGGGGTGCGTGTTATACGCTGATAGATACGGTAATAAAAAAATATATAATATAATATATATATATATATATATATATATATATATATATATATATATATATATATATATATATATACATATACACACACACACATACAAGCTTACAAGGATGAAATACAATTTTAATTATTTTTATTTACAATTTTAATTATTTTTATTTTATTAAATTTTTTTTTCTAGACATTTTTGTCTGTTTTACAGCTTATAATAAAAAATATGAGCCCTGGCTAAATAAGCAGTGTAGTAAAGCGTTGTGGTGGTTGCACGCACTGATCATCACTGATACAGAAATAAAAGGGGAGTGTCTCCAATTCTTTGTCTTTAAAAAAAAAAAAAAAAAAAAAAAAAATGTAATAAAATGACACTTTGTATTCCATCCTATATCTTGTTTTGTTATGCAACTAAATCAGATGGAACGGTCAGCGGTAGGAAAACTTGGCGCATGTATGGCCGGCATGAAGAAGGATGGGGGGGTGGGCGACTTACGTGGCGAATCCCAGAATCAGAGCATTCTTCCAAATAAGACGGGTCTTAAAGATGCTGCAAATGCTGTAATACCGCGGCCGGGGAAACCCCTCCCATAGCGAGTCTATTTCTGTAAAAAGACACAATGAAAGTCTCAAAACACAAAACTGTAATGTAACTGATAAATATATTCAGTTGTCAGCCCCCCCTCCCCCTCTCTAGGTACCCCCACCATACTGAGGGGGGGGGGGTTTAATAAAGCTGGAGCACACAGAATCTGGTGCAGCTCTACATAGGAACCAATCCGCTTCCTGGTTTTATTGTCAAAGCTTAAAGCCGAGTTCCACCCGGAAATAAAACTTCGGATCGGATTCCCCCCCCCCCGGTGCCACATGCAGAGCCCGCCAGGAAGTTGGCGCTGCGCTAATCACAGGCAGGGAGACATTGCCCCGATGCGCGGCTGCAGAGATTGGGAAATGTCTCACTGCCTGTGATTAGCGCAGCGCTGCACCGACTTCCTGCCCGGCTCCGCACATGGACCATGCGAACACGCCGGAGCTCATCCCTATTTGGCACCTTTCAGGGGGGGAGGGGGGGGCGTATACCTGTCAAATCCACGTATCTCCTCCCACTTACAGAGAAAGATCGCCGCAATGTTGAATATTGTGCGGCGAACTTACGCAATGTCTGCCCCCCCCCCCGTCTTCTGGGAGACCCGCGGGTTTCAGGTCAAAGTGGTCTCCGCGGCGGATTCGCCGAAAGATCATTTTTATTGGCGGAGGGAGGGCACCGTCTCTGCCGCTTACCGGAGCCGTTGGTAGCGGTGGAGACGATCCTTTCCCCTCCGAGGCATGAAGTCGAGTGAGGGAAAGATGCGCCACCCCCCCCCCCCCCCCCCCCCCCCCCCCCCCCCCCCCCGCTCGACTCAATGACGTTGGATGACGGAAGCGACACTAAACGTCACTTCCGCCCAATGGTCTTAAAAGGGGAAAAAAAATAAAAAAAATGTATTGACAAACAAACAAAAAAAGGAAGACCTTTTTTTATTTTTTATTGCATTTAAGTGTATACACATATATATATATATATACATATATATGACAACCTGTGGGGGGCGCACTTACTTTGTGTTATCTATTACCCCTCAGGGGCAGACCGTCATTACCTGAAAACAGACTTTCCCGACCGGACATGCCCTCCCGCGTGTCCACTCCATTCCCTCTGGAGAACCGGTACAGCTCCGCTTTCAACTGATTGACCTGCTGTGTGGCCAGGAGCCAGCGGGGGGATTCTGGGAAGAGCGACCTGCAGCTGTGCGCAAAGAGAAGGCGTTACGGGACAACTCCGCCTCCACATTAACAACACTTAACAAACAGAGAGTACGGCTTTTATTTGATACGTTTTTAAATCAGTTCACTAATTTTCACTTCAGCTCTGGAAGATTTACCCCCCCCCCCATTGACTAGGCCATTTTTTGCAATACGGCATTGCGTAACTTTAACTGACAATTGCGCAGTCGTGCGACGCTGTACACAAAATGTATGTCCCCGCCCCCCCCCCCCCCCCCCCCCCCCCCCCCCCACAAATAGAGCTTTCTTTTGGTGGTATTTGATCACTTCTGTGGTTTTTATTTTATTCGCTTTAAACAAACCAAAAAAAAGCTCGACAAGTAAAAAAAAAAAAAAAAAAGGAAATTTTTTTTCTTTCTGATATAATAAATATACCAAAAAAAATATATATATATATAAAAAAATCTGTGAAGTCAGTTTATGTATTCTGCTAAATAGTTTTGGTAAGTAAAAAAAAAAAAAAAATCGCAATAAGCGGTTATTGATTGGTTTGCGCAAGAGTTATTGCGTCTACAAAATAGGGGAAAGATTGAGGGACTTTATTTTTTTTTTTTATTGTTTTTTTTTACTAGTAATGGCGGCAATCATCGACTTCTAGCGGGACTGCGACATTGCGGCGGACAAATCAGACACTTTTTGGGGACCAGTGACACTAATACAGTGCTAAAAAACATGCACTGTCACTGTACTAATGACACTGGCTTGGAAAGGGTTAACATCAAGGGGGGGGAGAAGGGGTTCAATGTATGCCTAGGAAGTGCTTACTAACTGCAGGGGAGGTGCTTGTATTAGGGGGGGAAGACAGAGATCTGTGTTCCACCTTTGCAGAGACACAGGACCAGTACCTTCCCCACTGACAGAACGGCAGTCTGCCTCTCTCCAGAACGATCGGTGGGTCCCGGTGCAGATCTCGTTCATCGGACCCACTGATTGGCTCCCGCTGTGTCCGATCACAGCGGGAGTGGGTCGCCGGTGGCGCGCCCCAGACCCGGAAGTGCAGGTTCACATACCAGGTACGTGATTCTGTACAGGAGAGCCGCCTTGCATGTACTGTACCCTTATACTTGAGCCTGATATCCTTCCAGCACTGTGCACAAGAACAGAGGCTCTCTCCCTCCTCATTGGCTCAGGGACAGCAATCAATCACAGCCAATGAGGAGGGAATCGGGGGGGGGGGGGGGGGGGCGGGCCGTGTCTTATGGACACAGAGCCGTCTCGGGAGCGAGCACGCACAAGTACCCCTGGGGCCGGGAGGAGCGCTGGCAGAACACAATGATTACTGCTAGAGGCTATAGAAATAAATATAGAATAAATAAAAAAAAAAAAAAAAAGACAGGCTGGCTATACCCAAGTCGATCGATGGATTGACTTGGGTACACCATCAGCCTGCCCATACACTGATCGAATCTCAAGCAGAAATTCGATCCATGTATTGCCAGCTTAAAAAACAGTGTAATCATGGGGAATGTATAACCTTGCGTATGTAGAACAGGGCGGCCAATGTAAAAGAGGAGGTGAGGTGAATGTAGAAAGGGGAGGGAGGTGAATGTAGAAGGGGGGGTGAATGTAGAAAGGGGAGGGAGGTGAATGTAGAAGGGGGGGTGAATGTAGAAGGGGGGGTGAATGTAGAAGGGGGGGTGAATGTAGAAGGGGGAGGCAAGGTGAATGTAGAAGGGGGGGTGAATGTAGAAGGGGGAGGCGAGGTGAATGTAGAGGGGGGGTGAATGTAGAAGGGGGAGGCGAGGTGAATGTAGAAGGCGAGGTGAATGTAGAAGGGTGGCGCCCAATGTGAGAAGGGTGGGTGAATGATAGAAGGGGGTGAATGTGAATGGAATTGATGAATGTGATGTGATGATTGAATTGATGTGATGTGAATGAATTGGATTGATGAATGAATGAATGAATTGTGAATGATGAATGTGTGATGTTGATTTTGACTGATTTTTTTGTTTGAATGTAGAAAGTGGTTGTGAATGTGATGATTATGATGTGATGTTGATGATGTTTGTTGAATCTTGTTGATGAGTGATGAATGTGATGAAATTTGATGATGTTGATGTGTGATTGAATTGTGATGATGGTTTGATTGAATGTGATTGATTTTTGATGTGTTGATTGATTGATTTGAATTTGTTGATGATTGTGCCTTGATGTGAATGATGATTGATGATGAATTTGATTGGTGGATGATGAATTTGTGGTGATGATGTGATTGGATGATGATTGATGCTAGATGATGTGATGATGAATGTTGATGTGATGTGATGTGATGTGACTGTGTGGATGATGAATGTAGATTGAATTTGATGATTTGTGATTGAATTTGTGTGATGAATGTGAATTGTGGATTTGGTGATGAATTGATGTTGAATGATTGTGGTGATGATGGATGATGTTTGGATTGATTTGATGATGCCTTGATTTGATGATGATTTGTTGATTTGAATGTGTGAATTGATGTTGTGTTGAATTGTAGATGAATGATGATGAATGTGGTGAATTTGTTGATGGTGTGAAATGTGTGATGATGATGTGAATGTGATTGATGTGATGGTTGATGAATGATAGTGAATTGTTGATGCTGAATTTGAATTGTGATTTGATGTGAATGTTGAATTGGTTTGGATGTTTGTGAGTTGTTTGATGATGATGATGAATTGATTTGATGATGACGATGATGATGAGTGTGAATTGTTGATTGTGATGTTTGAATGATTGATGGAATGAATGAATGATGGTAGAATTGTTGAATGATGCTGAGTGTGATGATGTTGATTGAATTGTGAATTGATTGTTTTGATGATGATGATGATTGAATTGATTGGCGAGGTGAATGTAGAAGGGGGGGTGAATGTAGAAGGGGGGGTGAATGTAGAAGGGGGAGGCGAGGTGAATGTAGAAGGGGGGGTGAATGTAGAAGGGGGCGTCCAATGTAGAAGGGGGGGAGGCGAATTTAGAAGGGGGGTGCAAATGTAGAAGGGGGGGGGTAAATGTAGAAGGGGGGTGAATGTAGAAGGGGAAGGCGAGGTGAATGTAGAGGGGGGGGGTGAATGTAGAAGGGGGAGGCGAGGTGAATGTAGAAGGGGGGGTGAATGTAGAAGGGGAAGGCGAGGTGAATGTAGAGGGGGGGGGTGAATGTAGAAGGGGGAGGCAAGGTGAATGTAGAAGGGGGCGTCCAATGTAGAAGGGGGGGAGGCGAATTTAGAAGGGGGGGGGGGGGTGAATGTAGAACGAGGTGAACGTATTGAAGTCAGTGAAGGTGAATCACATCGCTCTCCCTCCGCCATCACTCTGCATTGTCTGGGAGGGATTGCCCGGATCTTAGGTAAGAAATAATTTAAAGGATCACTTCCTTTACTTACCACCAATAGCTCATTAATAGGGCTAAAAGGCCAGTTATCGCCCCCTGCAGGATCTTCCAGTCACTACACAGAACAGCCAGGCCAGGCAGTAGTAGTTCTCCGCTCAGCCAGAAGAAGCCGGCAATCATCGTTATCATAAGTCGGCGACCCGGCAGGCAAAGCTCCAGCCCTGGGACGGGGAGAATACAGAAGGAAGATGGTTATCTACTAGAATGGAGAGGCAATAGAAGTTTGGGTATTGAATTACCACCCAAAGTGTGTAAAGCTGCCCATGTACCTGACAATCTGCTTTACAAAGACCAACACCACATCATGTAATCAATTTGTTGCCAAACAGGTCCTTGTATTGCATAGTTGTTTAAAGGAGATTGTACAAATCAGATTGTATCATGTATGGGGGAGCGTAAGGTTTCACTAGGGGGCGATACAGAGTTCTTCTGACCATGCACAGAGCCTGCTGGAAGGTCTCTGTGCGATCAGCTCCATCTTCCTTTCTCATAGAGCCGTGTGTGTACTGCTTTATACCAGCAAAATTGGAACTACCACTATTTTATTCTCTAGGGTGTCGGCTTTCAGAAAATAGATCATGTTTTGGGGGTTTTATGCAATCTTCCGGCCTAAAATGTTTTTTTAAAACGTGGGCAATAACGGCTCTGGCTATGAAAGGGTTAAATCATAAGTCCACCTTCGGGCTCAAAGCCAACTTGTTTAGCTGGCTCCTGGATTCAAAGCTAATTTGTCAGGCCGTGCTGTGAGCCGGTGAGTCTGAGGAAGGGGGGGGAAGGGGGCGGACATCTTACGGCCATCGTTGTTCATGGTCAGAGGCAAAGGGTACCTACCTGAGGGTCCTTACAGCCGCGGCCAGCTTGTAAGAAAGAAAAGAGAAAAGTAGATATAGAGCCATAAAATGACCATCTCTGGTCACCTTCCCTCCACCTTCCCAACAATATCTTCACCCACCTGAGGAGTGAAGGCCCCATAGAAGGTCTACCTTGACCACTGATGGTGTCCTCTGGTGTCATTTTGGATATTTTCATATTCCAATAAGCTTTACTTGGAGCCCACGTGAGGTTTCTTATTTTGACCCCATATAAGGTCCAAGTCCCAACTCAGGGAGGAGGACGACTCTCTCGTCCCATCCCCCTTGTGACAGCACTGGGGGCCTCAGTGACCAATCACTAACACCAGTGCCGTCACATGAGAGGAAGGGCAAGGAGTCGCCTGCCGCCGCCAAGTGAATGTGGTGGAAGGTGAACTAAGAGAAGTTGAGTATTAAAAGGAGAAGTTCTTGTTGAAGGGCCCTCTGGGAGCTCAACATTGAGGAACACCCACAATGCACTGTGAGGTCATTAAAGAGAGAATATATATATATATATATATATAATTATTTTAACAATATAATAATAAAACTGCTGCTAATTATATTAGAAAGAAAAAAAGAAAGAAAGAAATTGAGAGAAAGGAGAAAAGAATGAAATATATATAATATATATATTATATATATATATATATATATATATATATATATATATATATATATAAAAAATCTTAATGTATTTTATTTTAATAAAAAACTAATTATATTTATATTATTGCTAATAGATAACAGTTAATAATAATTAAAATAATTAATAAAAATAACAATAACACTAAATATAATATAATTATTTAACATTTATATTATAATAATACTACTATTATAAATATTATTATTACAGCTAAAATAATGGATTTTAATAAGTAGTATCACTATTAATAATCACTTTAATTATTATTATTATTATTATTATATTTAAAAAATAATAATAAAAAGCATTATTAATATTATTTTTAGTATACTATTTTTAGTATACTTATCGTGCTTTGATGAAGGCTTCTTAGCGGAACGTGTATAGCCTGTACCCGTGTAACTAATAAAGTACTTTTATTCAAGAGCATCCGAGTTGCCAGCCTTCCTGAATTAAGTATCGTATCTGTGGGGCCGGAACATCCAGTTTGTGGACTTTTTGTGGGGTAACAATTTGTTTCACTTATTGGGCTGACTAGTAATTTACGATCACCGGATATATTTTAATCTTTTCTTCATTAATATAAACTAACCTTCTATAAAGACGAATATTGCTGAACAATGTAAACTTTGTAAAAAAAAAACAAAAAAAAAACACAACAGCAGAATATAAACTGTTGGCGTTATATAAATCCTGTAAAATAATAATAATAATAATAATAATAATAACAGCAGAATATATTATTATCCTTTTCTATTTTTATATTGTACGGATGTTCTGTACGTCCTTTAATAAAAATCAATAGAACATTTACAAAAAAAAAAAAAAAGGCAGAAGTAATAAAAAGGTGGTGAAGAGGTGACGTGTTTTTTTTTTCTGGTTCCTCCAGTACAGCCCAGAAAATGTGATCGGTTCCTTTAAGAAATGATTTAGTTTTGGACACGCAAAGCGCTTGGCGTTGAAGTGAATTTGGCGATCGCCCTGCGACTACATCCTATATTCCATCCCCCGCCCTGCATTTCACATCTCCGTCACAAAGTTAAAGCATACACAGCCCCCACCCAAAGCAAACACCATGGGACAAGGTGAGAAGTGGGGGGGAGGGGGGGTGGCGAGCCCAGCCAAGGAGCGCGCTGCTTTCCTCCAGTAAACATACGATCGCACTTACTGGCTATGTACAGCGACAGGAAGATTCCAGCCAGAGACGCTCCGAAGCCGGCCTGGAGGGGGAGGAAGCTGAGGAATCCCGGGGAAAAACATAAGGCCGATCCAAGGGGCAGCGCCACCACCAGGGCGCTAATAAACGCATTGCGCCTTCCAAACCTGTAAAAAAAAAAAAAAATTGATTAATTAAAAATAAATAAATAAAAAAACAACACAGGACCGCTGGTAAGAAATACTCCAATAAAACACATTTATATTAATATGTCCTACTTAAAAATTTATAATATATTTAATATAATTATTTTAACAATATTATAATACTACTAATACTGCTGATGATTATGTTAGAAAGAAAAAGAAAAAGGAAGAAAGAAATTGAGAGAAAGAAGAAGAGAGAAGAAAGGAAGAGATAGAGATATAAATATTTATCTATATATTTTATCTTAATGTATTTTATACATAGCTGTACATAGCCAGTACTGGATTTGGAATTGCGCAGACTTTGTGCCCCCAGATCCTGAACGCAGCGCTGTATTTCTAGATATAACTTGTAGTGCCACCTTCTGGTAATACCTGGAATTGCTGTGTACCTTACAATACAATGGTTCCTTTTAGAGAACTATTGTAGTCATATGATATCTGTGTAGCAAAACACCCCCCACTCCTACTAAACAAAAAGTAGGGGGGTAGGTCGGCATGTCGTGCCCGGGCACAGGTTGGGCACTTCTTTAATAATATGGGTTTGGAATAGGACAACAAGCTGATACGGGTTGTGGTGATCAGGAGTCCACAAACCTCTGAAATCATCTCATGTATTTAAGGCGGAAGTAAAGCCGTCCATAAAACTTTCATTTTGGGCACGTGCCGGAAATGCAACCCTCCCATTGGTTGTGCTCTCAACCAAACTGCCAAACCATCCAATGGCTGCTGTCATAACGGATCACATGTGCAGCACCATGGTAGTTGTAGAAAAAACAGAGGCAAAGATGGCGGCTTCCTTGGCTGAAAACGATGGGGGGGGGGGGGATACTTCCACTTTAATTGCAACTTGTTAGAAGGCTGGGCTGTCTATTTCTGGGTCTCAGACATCCGGCTGTCCATTTCTGGGTCTCAGACATCCGGCTGTCCATTTCTGGGTCTCACACATCCGGCTGTCCATTTCTGGGTCTCACACATCCGGCTGTCCATTTCTGGGTCTCACACATCCGGCTGTCCATTTCTGGGTCTCACACATCCGGCTGTCTATTTCTGGGTCTCACACATCCGGCTGTCTATTTCTGGGTCTCACACATCCGGCTGTCTATTTCTGGGTCTCACACATCCGGCTGTCTATTTCTGGGTCTCACACATCCGGCTGTCCATTTCTGGGTCTCACACATCCGGCTCTCCATTTCTGGGTCTCACACATCCGGCTGTCCATTTCTGGGTCTCACACATCCGGCTGTCCATTTCTGGGTCTCAGAAATTCCGGCTGTCCATTTCTGGGTCTCAGAAATCTCGGCTGTCCATTTCTGGGTCTCAGACATCCGGCTGTCCATTTCTGGGTCTCACACATCCGGCTGTCCATTTCTGGGTCTCACACATCCGGCTGTCCATTTCTGGGTCTCACACATCCGGCTGTCTATTTCTGGGTCTCACACATCCGGCTGTCCATTTCTGGGTCTCAGAAATTCCGGCTGTCCATTTCTGGGTCTCACACATCCGGCTGTCCATTTCTGGGTCTCACACATCCGGCTGTCCATTTCTGGGTCTCACACATCCGGCTGTCCATTTCTGGGTCTCACACATCCGGCTGTCCATTTCTGGGTCTCACACATCCGGCTGTCCATTTCTGGGTCTCACACATCCGGCTGTCCATTTCTGGGTCTCACACATCCGGCTGTCCATTTCTGGGTCTCACACATCCGGCTGTCCATTTCTGGGTCTCACACATCCGGCTGTCCATTTCTGGGTCTCACACATCCGGCTGTCCATTTCTGGGTCTCACACATCCGGCTGTCCATTTCTGGGTCTCAGAAATTCCGGCTGTCCATTTCTGGGTCTCACACATCCGGCTGTCCATTTCTGGGTCTCAGACATCCGGCTGTCCTTTTCTGGGTCTCACACATCCGGCTGTCCATTTCTGGGTCTCACACATCCGGCTGTCCATTTCTGGGTCTCAGACATCCGGCTGTCCTTTTCTGGGTCTCACACATCCGGCTGTCCTTTTCTGGGTCTCAGACGTCCGGCTGTCCATTTCTGGGTCTCAGACGTCCGGCTCTCCATTTCTGGGTCTCAGACGTCCGGCTCTCCATTTCTGGGTCTCAGACGTCCGGCTCTCCATTTCTGGGTCTCAGACATCCGGCTGTCCATTTCTGGGTCTCACACATCCGGCTGTCCATTTCTGGGTCTCCCACATCCGGCTCTCCATTTCTGGGTCTCAGACGTCCGGCTCTCCATTTCTGGGTCTCAGAAATTCCGGCTCTCCATTTCTGGGTCTCACACATCCGGCTGTCCATTTCTGGGTCTCACACATCCGGCTGTCCATTTCTGGGTCTCACACATCCGGCTCTCCATTTCTGGGTCTCCCACATCCGGCTCTCCATTTCTGGGTCTCACACATCCGGCTCTCCATTTCTGGGTCTCACACATCCGGCTCTCCATTTCTGGGTCTCACACATCCGGCTGTCTATTTCTGGGTCTCAGACATCCGGCTGTCCATTTCTGGGTCTCAGACATCCGGCTCTCCATTTCTGGGTCTCACACATCCGGCTGTCCATTTCTGGGTCTCACACATCCGGCTGTCTATTTCTGGGTCTCACACATCCGGCTGTCCATTTCTGGGTCTCAGAAATTCCGGCTGTCCATTTCTGGGTCTCACACATCCGGCTGTCCATTTCTGGGTCTCACACATCCGGCTGTCCATTTCTGGGTCTCACACATCCGGCTGTCCATTTCTGGGTCTCACACATCCGGCTGTCCATTTCTGGGTCTCACACATCCGGCTGTCCATTTCTGGGTCTCACACATCCGGCTGTCCATTTCTGGGTCTCACACATCCGGCTGTCCATTTCTGGGTCTCACACATCCGGCTGTCCATTTCTGGGTCTCACACATCCGGCTGTCCATTTCTGGGTCTCACACATCCGGCTGTCCATTTCTGGGTCTCACACATCCGGCTGTCCATTTCTGGGTCTCAGAAATTCCGGCTGTCCATTTCTGGGTCTCACACATCCGGCTGTCCATTTCTGGGTCTCAGACATCCGGCTGTCCTTTTCTGGGTCTCACACATCCGGCTGTCCATTTCTGGGTCTCACACATCCGGCTGTCCATTTCTGGGTCTCAGACATCCGGCTGTCCTTTTCTGGGTCTCACACATCCGGCTGTCCTTTTCTGGGTCTCAGACGTCCGGCTGTCCATTTCTGGGTCTCAGACGTCCGGCTCTCCATTTCTGGGTCTCAGACGTCCGGCTCTCCATTTCTGGGTCTCAGACGTCCGGCTCTCCATTTCTGGGTCTCAGACATCCGGCTGTCCATTTCTGGGTCTCACACATCCGGCTGTCCATTTCTGGGTCTCCCACATCCGGCTCTCCATTTCTGGGTCTCAGAAATTCCGGCTCTCCATTTCTGGGTCTCACACATCCGGCTGTCCATTTCTGGGTCTCACACATCCGGCTGTCCATTTCTGGGTCTCACACATCCGGCTCTCCATTTCTGGGTCTCCCACATCCGGCTCTCCATTTCTGGGTCTCACACATCCGGCTCTCCATTTCTGGGTCTCACACATCCGGCTCTCCATTTCTGGGTCTCCCACATCCGGCTCTCCATTTCTGGGTCTCCCACATCCGGCTCTCCATTTCTGGGTCTCACACATCCGGCTGTCCATTTCTGGGTCTCAGACATCCGGCTGTCCATTTCTGGGTCTCAGACATCCGGCTGTCTATTTCTGGGTCTCACTACTTTGAGTCAGTAAATCAGAACAAGGCGGCAGCCTATGAAGTGACAGTGCAGTCAGCGTTTGTCCGATTTGCTCCCTTGCCCACAAAGTGCCAACGAATCAGCAGGATAGCCGGGCAGTTTGCATTTCCAGAGGAAGTCGACAGCGGCAGCTTTTGCTACAACGACAAATCACTTCAGGCTCCAATCACACGCGTGCGACTTGTCATGCGACTTTGTACACTAAAATCCCCATGACAAGTCGCACCCCAAGTATTTTTCAATAACAACCATTAAAATAAGTGACTTAAAGTGGTTGTAAAACCTTAAAGTGGGACGGGTAAATGTCAAAAACAGGTGACCACTCCCCTCCCCCCCCCCCCCGAAAGGGGCCAAATATGGCAGTGGAAGGGGGGAGGGTGGGAACCAAACAAGTGGAGCTTCATGTATTTTTACCTTTTGCATTCTATTTAGATGAAAAAATTTCTGTGCTGCAGCTCCCCCTCCCCCTCCCTTCTTACCTGAACCAGATCCGATCCAGCGATGTGCAGCGACTCCAGCCGCTGTCTCTCTCCTCATTGGACAGACTGATAGCAGTGGGAGCCAATGGCTGTCAATCAAATCTGGTGACACTGGAGCCGGGGGGGGGGGGGGTGCCACCGAGTCCCACTGTCTGTCAATGGACCCGGGAGCGCGCCCGCATAGCTGCGCCCGCGGAAAGTGGCCTGCGTGTTATCGCAATGAACTGCTGTGATTGGACCTATAAAGAAAGCGTCACTCTAAAAATGAAAGAATGAAAGAACATGGAGAAAGTCCCGGCAATGAGGGGTCACCTACCTGTCACAGATGCAGCCAAATACAATGTAACCAAACAGCCAGCCAACCAGGTAGCAGATCTGCGCCAGCGGCACCTTCCATCCGTTATCACATACGAGGTCCCACTGAGAACAGAACATCAAACAACATGTCAATTTCTTTTAAGTTCTTTTTTTTATATTTATAAAGCTTTTTAGTTGTTGTTTTGGATCTGTTTTACAAATAAACATTTAATGTATGATAAAAGGACTCCCAGAGCACTGCGGGTTAGCTAAAAAGAGAGCACATTACTTGGTAAATCCTCAGATCTGAGCGTCTCAAATGAGAGGAAAGGGATGTTGCTCCTCCCACTGTGTGTCGTCAGAAGCGACAATGAGAGGAAGGGATGTTGCTCCTCCCACTGTGTGTCGTCAGAAGCGACAATGAGAGGAAGGGATGTTGCTCCTCCCACTGTGTGTCGTCAGAAGCGACAATGAGAGGAAGGGATGTTGCTCCTCCCACTGTGTGTCGTCAGAAGCGACAATGAGAGGAAGGGATGTTGCTCCTCCCACTGTGTGTCGTCAGAAGCGACAATGAGAGGAAGGGATGTTGCTCCTCCCACTGTGTGTCGTCAGAAGCGACAATGAGAGGAAGGGATGTTGCTCCTCCCACTGTGTGTCGTCAGAAGCGACAATGAGAGGAAGGGATGTTGCTCCTCCCACTGTGTGTCGTCAGAAGCGACAATGAGAGGAAGGGATGTTGCTCCTCCCACTGTGTGTCGTCAGAAGCGACAATGAGAGGAAGGGATGTTGCTCCTCCCACTGTGTGTCGTCAGAAGCGACAATGAGAGGAAGGGATGTTGCTCCTCCCACTGTGTGTCGTCAGAAGCGACAATGAGAGGAAGGGATGTTGCTCCTCCCACTGTGTGTCGTCAGAAGCGACAATGAGAGGAAGGGATGTTGCTCCTCCCACTGTCTGTCGTCAGAAGCGACAATGAGAGGAAGGGATGTTGCTCCTCCCACTGTGTGTCGTCAGAAGCGACAATGAGAGGAAGGGATGTTGCTCCTCCCACTGTGTGTCGTCAGAAGCGACAATGAGAGGAAGGGATGTTGCTCCTCCCACTGTGTGTCGTCAGAAGCGACAATGAGAGGAGAGGGATATTGCTCCTCCCACTGTGTGACGTCAGAAGCGACAATGAGTGGAAGGGATGTTGCTCCTCCCACTGTGTGTCGTCAGAAGCGACAATGAGAGGAAGGGATGTTGCTCCTCCCACTGTGTGTCAGAAGCGACAAGGATTTTGGCGTGATGTAAACAGTGAAAGCGTCATGTCAGGCCGATCTCAGTACGATCAGATGCTTTAGATCAGGGGGAGGCAACCCGGAGCCCTCCAGCTGCTGCAGAACTACAAGTCCCATCCTGCCTCTGGGAGTAATCGCAACTGCCAGCCCTGCAATGCCTCATGGGAAATGTAGTTCCACAACAGCTGGAGGGCCCCCAGGTTGCCTCCCGGTGCTTTAGAGGGAAGAGGAGAGATTTGAGGTCTAATAGACCCCCCTGATCTCTCCATAAAGAGGACCTGTCATGGCCCAGGCTATCAGAGGGAATGTTGTTCATCCTGTAGGATAGCAATAAAGTTAATATTAAAAAAATAAAAAAGTTACAGTGTAAAAAATACATTTAAATAAAATAAATAATAATAATAAATAATAATAAAAAAATGTTTTAATCTCCCTCGACCCCCTCCCCCTGTGCTCACACGCAAAGGTGAACGCACGTATATGTAAACGTTCGCAGCACACATGTGAGGTATCGCCGCAAACGTTCTAGCGAGAGAAATAATTCCAGCGCTAGACCTCCTGTGTGACTCTAAACGGGTGACCTGTAAAGACATTTAAAGCGTCATCTATGGAGATTTTTTTTAGGTAGCTTCGTTTAGCGACATTTCACGAGTGTCCACAATATGAAAGCGTTACATGTTCGCTATCTATTTACTCGTCTTTTATATTTTAGCGAACAATTGGGGATTATATTGCGTTTTCGTGCATTAATATTCATTGTGGTGTATTTTTAATGAGTTGGAAAAAGTGCTGCACAACTGCTGTGCGACAGAAAAAAAATGCAACACCCATCATTCTATTCTCCAGGGCCTCTGCGATACGAAACATATATAATGTGTGGGGGGGGGGGGGGGGCTGGGAATATTTCTAGCGTTGATTTTTAGGAGAGAAGTGTCAGTCTGGGGGGGGGGAGGGGAGGGCGGAGCTGATTGGTTGTGGGGAATTTGGCAGATCTTCTCTCCTGTGTTCAGCAGTGACGGCCCGAGGCCAGCGAGGTGTGTACATACCTCTGCCACGTGTTTACCACCCCCCCTCTCTCCGTCCCCCTGTATTGTAGGAATGTAGCCCCCCTCTCTTGTCCCCTGTATGTAGGAATGTAGGCCCCCCTCTCTTGGTCTCCCAGTATGTAGGAATGTAGCCCCCCTCTCTTGGGGTATATAGGAACCGTAGCCCCCCTCTCTCCGCCCCCCTGTACCCCCCTCTCTTGGTCCCCTGTATGTAGGAATGTAGCCCGTCTCTTGGTCCCCCTGTATGAATTGAATTGTAGCCCCCCTCTCTTGGGTCTCCCTGTATGTAGGAATCTACCCAACCTGCTATGTGACCTGATCCCAGCTGGAGAGCCCCGGGGCCAAATCTGCCTTCCCGGGCCCCCCCCTCTCCACGAAATGGGGTGGGAAAGCTACCAGCAGGTGCCCCCCTCTCTTCCGCCCCCCTGTAAAATGTAGCCCCCCTTCTTCACTCAGAAAACTCCCCCCCTCTGCAAATCTCCAAATCCCTTTATATTGTAGCTCCTTGGGAAATGTAGCTGCCGTCATCCTCTTGGTCTTCCCTCTCTTGGTCTCCCTGTATGTATGTAGCCCCCCTCCTCTTGTCTCCCTGGTAGGAAGGTAGCCACCCTCTCTTGGTAGGGGGGTATGTAGGAATGTAGCTCTCAATTCATGTAGGAAGTAGCCCCCCTCTCTCTGGTCCCCCTGTATGTAGGAATGTAGCCCCCCCTCTCCCCTCTCTTGGTCCCCTGTATGTATAGGAATGTAGCCCCCCTCTCTTGGTCCCCCTGTATGTAGGATGTAGCCCACCCTGTAGCCCCCCTCTCTTGGTCCCCCTGTATGTAGGAATGTAGCCCCCCCTCTCTTGGACCCCCTGTATGTAGGAATGTAGCCCCCCCTCTCCCCTGTATATAGGAACGTAGCCCCCCTTCTCCCTCCTCACGCCCCCCTGTATTGTAGGAATGTAGCCCCCCTCTCTGGGTCCCCCTGTATGTAGAATGTAGCCCCCTCTCTTGGGACCCCCTGTATGTAGGAATGTAGCCCCCCTCTCTTGGTCCCCCCTGTATGTAGGAATGTAGCCCCCCTCTCTTGGTCTCCCTGTAGGTAGGAATGTAGCCCCCCCTCTCTTGGTCCCCCTTTATGTAGGAATGTAGCCCCCTCTCTTGGTCTCCCTGTATGTAGGAATGTAGCCCCCCTCTCTTGGTCCCCCTGTATGTAGGAATGTAGCCCCCCTCTCTTGGTCTCCCTGTATGTAGGAATGTATCCCCCCTCTCTTGGTCCCCCTGTATATAGAAATGTAGCCCCCTCTCTTGGTCTCCCTGTATGTAGGAATGTAGCCCCCCCCTCTCTTGGTCCCCCTGTATGTAGGAATGTAGCCCTCCTCTCTTGGTCCCCTGTATGTAGGAATGTAGCCCCCTCTCTTGGTCCCCCTGTATTTAGGAATGTAGCCCCCCTCTCTTTGTCCCCCTTATGTAGGAATGTAGCCCCCCCTCTCTTGGTCCCCTGTATGTAGGAATGTAGCCCCCCCCTCTTGGTCCCCCTGTATGTAGGAATGTAGCCCCCCCTCTCTTGGTCCCCCTGTATGTAGGAATGTAGCCCCCCCTCTCTTGGTCCCCTGTATGTAGGAATGTAGCCCCCCTCTCTTGGTCTCCCTGTATGTAGGAATGTAGCCCCCCTCTCTCTCTCCCCCCCTGTATGTAGGAATGTAGCCCCCCTCTCTTGGTCCCCCTGTATGTAGGAATGTAGCCCCCCCCTCTCTTGGTCCCCCCCCCTGTTGTAGGAATGTAGCCCCCCCTCTTGGTCCCCCTGTATGTAGGAATGTAGCCCCCCCTCTCTTGGTCCCCCTGTATGTAGGAATGTAGCCCCCCTCTCTTGGTCCCCCCTGTATGTAGGAATTTAGCCCCCCCTCTCTTGGACCCCCTGTATGTAGGAATGTAGCCCCCCTCTCTTGGTCCCCCTGTATGTAGGAATGTAGCCCCCCTCTCTTGGTCCCCCTGTATGTAGGAATGTAGCCCCCCTCTCTTGGTCCCCCTGTATGTAGGAATGTAGCCCCCTCTCTTGGTCCCCCTGTATGTAGGAATGTAGCCCCCCTCTCTTGGTCCCCCTGTATGTAGGAATGTAGCCCCCCTCTCTTGGACCCCCTGTAGGGGTCTCACCTGGGTGGGGGTGAATCTCTCACCTAGTTGGGGGTGGGGTCTCATCTGGGCGGGGGAGGGGTTTCTCATCTGGGCAAGGGAGGGATCTCTCACCTGGGTGGGGGCGGGGTCTGAGGTCTCACCTGGGTGGGGGAGGGTTGGGGGCGGGGTCTCACCTGGGTGGGGGAGGGGACTCTCACCTGGGTGGGTCTCTCACCTAGTCGGGGGTGGGATCTCACCCGGCTGGGGGCGGGGTCTGAAGTCTCACCTGTGTGGGGGAGGGTTGGGGGCGGGGTCTCACCTGGGTGGAGGAGGGGACTCACCTGTGTGGGGGAGGGTTGGGGGCGGGTCTCACCTGGGTGGGGGAGGGGACTCTCACCTGGGTGGGTCTCTCACCTAGTTGGGGGTGGGATCTCACCCGGGTGGTGGCGGGGTCTGAAGTCTCACCTGGGTGGGGGAGGGGACTCACCTGTGTGGGGGAGGGTTGGGACGGACTCTCACCTGGGTGGGGGAGGGTTGGGGACGGACTCTCACCTGGGTGGGTCTCTCACCTAGTTGGGGGCGGGGTCTGAGGTCTCACCTGGTTCGGGGAGGGGTCTCATCTGGGTGGGGCGGGGTCTCACCTGGGTGGGGCGGGTTGGGGGCGGGGTCTCACCTTGGTGGGGTCTCATCTGGGTGGGGCGGGTTCTCACCTGGGTGGGGTCTCATCTGGGTGGGGCGGGTTCTCACCTGGGTGGGGTCTCATCTGGGTGGGGAGGGGTCTCACCCGGGTGGGGGAGGGTTGGGGCGGGGTCTGAGGTCTCACCTGGGTGACGATGCTCTCCTCCAGCCAGCAGGTCTCGGTGAAGTTGTCGGTCCGGTTCTCGCACTCCTCTCTCCGGCACCCCGGACCCCCTCCGCTCAGGATGGAGGAGGAGGAGGAGAGGGCGAGGAGAACATTGGGGAGCCAAGAGGCCGCCGATACCAGCCGGGTGTACCGACCGAAGCCGCCCGCCAGCGGCCAAACTCCGCCATCGAAATCCATGTGTGAGGGGGAGGAGCGAGGAGGGCACCGGGGGCGGGGAACGGATCTAATCTCCGCCCTCCGTGTACCGATCAACATCCCCCAACACCGGACACGTCATCATCACACCGGGAGAGGAATGTCCGTCTACCGATCACCATCTGCATCCCCGAACCGTCACCATCCCCGCCCCGCCCACACTACAGCCTGTCCGCCAATCACACAAATCCGACCCGCCCACCCATAACTCCGCACAATACTCTGTACAGTACTTGTATCTCCATAACCCCGCCCCTTCTATCACAGGCACCGCCCACCACCCCATAACTCGGCCCCCTTCTATCAGAGGCTCCGCCCACCCTCCATAACTCTACCCCCTTCTATCAGAGACACCGCCCACCCCCCATAACTCTGCCCCCTTCTATCAGAGGCACAGCCCACCCCCATAACTCTGCCCTCTTCTATCAGAGGCACCGCCCACCCCCCCATAACTCTGCCCCCTTCTATCAGAAGCACCGCCCACCCCCCATAACTCTGCCCCCTTCTATCAGAGACACCGCCCACCCCCCATAACTCTGCCCCCTTCTATCAGAGGCACCGCCCACCTCCATAACTCTGCCCCCTTCTATCAGAGACACCGCCCACCCCCCATAACTCTGCCCCTTCTATCAGAGGCACCGCCCACCACCCCATAACTCGGCCCTCTTCTATCAGAGGCATCACCCACCCCCCATAACTCTGCCCCCTTCTATCATAGGCACCACCCACCCCCCATAACTCTGCCCCCTTCTATCAGAGGCACCAGTCCAGAGGCGGCTCTCTAATTAGGCAAATAAGGCGGTCGCCTTAGGCCTCGCACTCCCAGGGGCCTCGCGGCCACCTAATTTGCCTGACGTGTGTGGGAGTTGGAGGGAACGTCCACTTGAATTATTTTTCCTGTTTTGGGGCGTGAGTGGGTCTTAGATTTGCCTAAGGCCTCACAAAGCCTAGAGCCGCCTCTGGGCACCACCCACCCCCCATAACTCTGCCCCCTTCTATCAGAGGCACCGCCCCCACCCCCCATAACTCTGCCCCCTTCTATCAGAGACTCCGCCCACCCCCATAACTCTGCCCCTTCTATCAGAGCCACCGCTCCCCACCCCCCACCACACCACCCCCCATAACTCTGCCCTCTTCTATCAGAGGCACCGCCCAGGCCCCCCCCAACTCTGCCCCTCCTCCCCCATAACTCTGCCCTCTTCTATCAGAGACTCCGCCCACCCCCCATAACTCTGCCCTCTTCTATCAGAGGCACCGCCCACCCCCCATAACTCTGCCCTCTTCTATCAGAGGCACCGCCCACCCCCCCATAACTCTGCCCCTTCTATCAGAGGCACCGCCCACCCCCCATAACTCTGCCCCTTCTATCAGAGACTCCGCCCACCCCCCATAACTCTGCCCTCTTCTATCAGAAGCACCTCCCACCCCCCCATAACTCTGCCCCCTTCTATCAGAGGCACCACCCACCCCCCATAACTCTGCCCCCTTCTATCAGAGGCACCGCCCACCCCCCATAACTCTGCCCCCTTCTATCAGAGGCACCGCCCACCCCCCATAACTCTGCCCTCTTCTATCAGAGACTCCGCCCACCCCCCATAACTCTGCCCCTTCTATCAGAGGCACCACCCACCCCCCATAACTCTGCCCTCTTCTATCAGAGACTCCGCCCACCCCCATAACTCTGCCCCTTCTATCAGAGGCACCGCCCACCCCCCATAACTCTGCCCCCTTCTATCAGAGACTCCGCCCACCCCCATAACTCTGCCCTCTTCTATCAGAAGCACCACCCAGCCCCCATAACTCTGCCCCATTTTATCAGAGGCACCACCCACCACCCCATAACTCTGCCCCTTCTATCAGAGGCACCGCCCACCCCCCATAACTCTGCCCCTTCTAACAGGCACAGCCCACCCCCCATAACTCTGCCCCCTTTTATCAGAAGCACCACCCACCCCCATAACTCTGCCCTCTTCTATCAGAGGCACCGCCCACCCCCCATAACTCTGCCCTTTTCTATCAGAGACTCCGCCCACCCCCCATAACTCTGCCCCCTTCTATCAGAGGCACCACCCACCCCCATAACTCTGCCCCTTCTATCAGAGGCACCGCCCACCCCCCATAACTCTGCCCCTTCTATCAGAGGCACCGCCCACCCCCCATAACTCTGCCCTCTTCTATCAGAGACTCCGCCCACCCCCATAACTCTGCCCTCTTCTATCAGAAGCACCACCCACCCCCCATAACTCTGCCCCCTTCTATCAGAGGCACCGCCCACCCCCCATAACTCTGCCCCTTCTATCAGAGGCACCGCCCACCCCCCATAACTCTGCCCCCTTCTATCAGAGGCACCGCCCACCCCCCCATAACTCTGCCCTCTTCTATCAGAGACTCCGCCCACCCCCATAACTCTGCCCCCTTCTATCAGAGACTCCGCCCACCCCCATAACTCTGCCCTCTTCTATCAGAGGCACCCCCCACCCCCCATAACTCTGCCCTCTTCTATCAGAGGCACCGCCCACCCCCCATAACTCTGCCCCCTTCTATCAGAGGCACAGCCCACCCCCCATAACTCTGCCCCCTTCTATCAGAGGCACCGCCCACCCCCCATAACTCTGCCCCTTCTAACAGGCACAGCCCACCCCCCATAACTCTGCCCCCTTTTATCAGAAGCACCACCCACCCCCCATAACTCTGCCCTCTTCTATCAGAGGCACCGCCCACCCCCCATAACTCTGCCCTCTTCTATCAGAGGCACCGCCCACCTCCATAACTCTGCCCCCTTTTATCAGAAGCACCACCCACCCCCTATAACTCTGCCCTCTTCTATCAGAGGCACCGCCCATCCCCCATAACTCTGCCCTCTTCTATCAGAGGCACCACCCACCCCCCCATAACTCTGCCCCCTTCTATCAGAAGCACCGCCCACCCCCCATAACTCTGCCCCCTTCTATCAGAAGCACAGGATCCGTTTGGTGGTGGGGGGGGGTTATCATTTTTGTTGGGGTGCATTGTGGCTGCGGTATGTATACACCCCACTCCAGTTGATGTTCAGAGTTGAAGGAGTTGTAAAGTCAGAAGGTGCATTGTATGCACTAAGATTAGAACCCCTAATACCTACCTGAGCCCCATCTTTATCCAGCGACGTCCACCATCCCCCCTCAGCCATCCAGGACACTCCTCCTGATTGGCCAAGACAGAACAGCAGAGCCATTGGCTCCTGCGGCTGTCAATCAATGTCAGTCAGCCAATCAGGGAAGAGAGGGGGCCGGGCCAGGTCGGGGCTCCGGGTCTGAATGAATAAACGGAGCTGTGACTTGGCTCGGGTGCCCCCTGTAGCAATCTGCTGACTGTGGGGGCACTCATGAGAGGGAGGGGCCAGAAGCAGCAAAGAGGGACCCGGGAAGAGGAGGATCCGGGCTGCTCTGTGCAAATCCAACTGCACAGAGGAGGGAAGTGTAACATGTTTATTATTTAAGAAAAAAAAAAACAAGACTTTACAATCACTTTAAGGAGGGGGGGGGGGGGTGGAAAAACTGTGGCTCAATTTTTTTTTTTGCTCCCCTTTACTGGCCTGAGGTGTGATAGCGCCCCCTATAGATGCACAGGTTACAGAACATTTTTATTTTTTAATGAAGCAGGGGGAGGGGTTGGACCCTCTGTCAAGTTTGTATTGCCTTTACTGTGTTCCCCACTCCATTTGTCCATGGCGGCCATTTCCGCCGACACAGACCAGGGCTGAACATTCCAGAGTGTTAGAAGTATGAGAAATCCTCCAGCGGGGACACCTGTTACCATGACAACGCTCAGATTCATCGCAGGCAGAATTATGTTTTTTTATGATTTTTTTTTTATTTTTGTCTCTAGTTCTGGAGCCCCCTGTGGTACTTACCTCACCCCCCCTCCTCCTAGAATAACGTGTCTCTGGTCCTGCAGCCCCCTATGGTACTTACCTCACCCCCCCCCCCACCTCTTAGAATAATGTGTCTCTGGTCCTGCAGCCCCCTATGGTACTTACCTCACCCCCCCACCTTCTAGAATAACGTGTCTCTGGTCCTGCAGCCCCCTATGGTACCTACCCCCCCCCCCCCCCACCTCCTAGAATAACATGTCTCTGGTCCTGCAGCCCCCTATGGTACCTACCCCACCTCTTAGAATAACGTGTCTCTGGTCCTGCAGCCCCCTATGGTACTTACCTCACCCCCCCCCCACCTCCTAGAATAACATGTCTCTGGTCCTGCAGCCCCCTATGGTACTTACCTCACCCCACCTCCTAGAATAACATGTCTCTGGTCGTACAGCCCCCTATGCTACTTACCTCCCATGGGGGGGGGGGGCAAATTGTTATAACAAAGTTGGTTATAATTCTTGCAATGTACGGAGATCACCCAGAGGGGGATGTTGTTTTCTCAAAAAAGTGGAGTTATGCTTTAAAGTAACACTAAACTCTGATTTAAAAGAATATAATAGCCGTCCAGTCTGTATTCAAAACTTAGAAATGTCCCTTCAGTTGCTCTCCACCTCCTCCAGATTTACACATTTCTTTTTTTGCTGCTGTCATCTGACTTCCTGTTAGAGGGGGGGCTACATTCATTCTCCATTCTCATTCTCCAAGACTGTGGACTGTGGACTATGGGATCATGGGACTGTGGACTCAGGACTATGGGATCATGGGACTATTGACTGTGGACTATGGAATGTGGGACTATTGACTGTGGACTATGGAATGTGGGACTATGGCTATGTTCGTTCTTCATTGTCCCACTGTACATAGGAGATGGACTATGGGATGTGCAGTGTGCACAGAGCAGTGCGCTTGCTCTGTCCAAAGATAGACTGTGGGCTATGGACTATGGGATCATGGTCCTTCTTCTTGGACCCACTGTATGTAGGAACGTAGCCACCCTCTCTTGTTTGTTTCCAAGATGGACTATGGGATCATGGGACTGTGGACTGTTGGACTATGGCTTTGTTCATTTTCCATGGTCCCACGATCCTATGGGATCATGGGACTATGGAGTGTGGTCTATTGACTGTGGACTATGGGCTGTGGGATCATGGGACTATGGAGTGTGGTCTATTGACTGTGGACTATGGGATCAAGGGACCATGGAGTGTGGTCTATTGACTGTGGACTATGGGATCATGGGACTATGGAGTGTGGTCTATTGACTGTGGACTATGGGATCATTGAACTATGGGATCATGGGACTATGGAGTGTGGTCTATTGACTGTGGACTATGGGATCATGGAACTATGGGATCATGGGACTATGGAGTGTGGTCTATTGACTGTGGACTATGGGATCATGGGACAATGGAGTGTGGTCTATTGACTGTGGACTATGGGATCATGGGACTATGGAGTGTGGTCTATTGACTGTGGACTATGGGCTGTGGGATCATGGGACTATGGAGTGTGGTCTATTGACTGTGCACTATGGGATCATGGAAGTTGGAACTATGGGATCATGGGACTATGGAGTGTGGTCTATTGACTGTGGACTATGGGATCATGGGACCATGGAGTGTGGTCTATTGACTGTGGACTATGGGATCATGGGACTATGGAGTGTGGTCTATTGACTGTGGACTATGGGATCATGGGACAATGGAGTGTGGTCTATTGACTGTGGACTATGGGCTGTGGGATCATGGGACTATGGAGTGTGGTCTATTGACTGTACACTATGGGATCATGGGACCATGGAGTGTGGTCTATTGACTGTGGACTATGGGATCATGGGACTACGGAGTGGGATCTATTGACTGTGGACTATGGGATCATTGTACTATGGGATCATGGGACTATGGAGTGTGGTCTATTGACTGTGGACTATGGGATCATGGGACTATGGAGTGTGGTCTATTGACTGTGGACTATGGGATCATGGGACTATGGAGTGTGGTCTATTGACTGTGGACTATGGGATCATGGAACTATGGGATCATGGGACTATGTAGTGTGGTCTATTGACTGTGGACTATGGGATCATGGGACTATGGAGTGTGGTCTTTTGACTGTGGACTATGGGATCATGGGACTATGGAGTGTGGTCTATTGACTGTGGACTATGGGATCATGGGACAATGGAGTGTGGTCTATTGACTGTGGACTATGGGATCATGGGACTATGGAGTGTGGTCTATTGACTGTGGACTATGGGCTGTGGGATCATGGGACTATGGAGTGTGGTCTATTGACTGTGCACTATGGGATCATGGAAGTTGGAACTATGGGATCATGGGACTATGGAGTGTGGTCTATTGACTGTGGACTATGGGATCATGGGACCATGGAGTGTGGTCTATTGACTGTGGACTATGGGATCATGGGACTATGGAGTGTGGTCTATTGACTGTGGACTATGGGATCATGGGACAATGGAGTGTGGTCTATTGACTGTGGACTATGGGCTGTGGGATCATGGGACTATGGAGTGTGGTCTATTGACTGTACACTATGGGATCATGGGACCATGGAGTGTGGTCTATTGACTGTGGACTATGGGATCATGGGACTACGGAGTGGGATCTATTGACTGTGGACTATGGGATCATTGAACTATGGGATCATGGGACTATGGAGTGTGGTCTATTGACTGTGGACTATGGGATCATGGGACTATGGAGTGTGGTCTATTGACTGTGGACTATGGGATCATGGGACTATGGAGTGTGGTCTATTGACTGTGGACTATGGGATCATGGAACTATGGGATCATGGGACTATGGAGCGTGGTCTATTGACTGTGGACTATGGGATCATGGGACTATGGAGTGTGGTCTATTGACTGTGGACTATGGGATCATGGGACTATGGAGTGTGGTCTATTGACTGTGGACTATGGGATCATGGGACAATGGAGTGTGGTCTATTGACTGTGGACTATGGGCTGTGGGATCATGGGACTATGGAGTGTGGTCTATTGACTGTGGACTATGGGATCATTGGACTATGGGATCATGGGACTACGGAGTGTGGTCTATTGACTGTGGACTATGGGATCATTGAACTATGGGATCATGGGACTATGGAGTGTGGTCTATTGACTGTGGACTATGGGATCATTGAACTATGGGATCATGGGACTACGGAGTGTGGTCTATTGACTGTGGACTATGGGATCATTGAACTATGGGATCATGGGACTATGGAGTGTGGTCTATTGACTGTGGACTATGGGATCATGGGACTATGGAGTGTGGTCTATTGACTGTGGACTATGGGATCATTGAACTATGGGATCATGGGACTATGGAGTGTGGTCTATTGACTGTGGACTATGGGCTGTGGGATCATGGGACTATGGAGTGTGGTCTATTGACTGTGGACTATGGGCTGTGGGATCACGGGACTATGGAGTGTGGTCTATTGACTGTGGACTATGGGATCATGGAACTATGGAGTGTGGTCTATTGACTGTGGACTATGGGATCATGGGACTATGGACTGTGAGACTAGGGCTATGTTTGCTCTCCATGGTTCCTCTTTATGTAGGAACATAGCCGCCCTATGGTGGTCCCTCCTGGGACGGACTATAGAGGGATGTGCCGTGTACATGACTACAACTAACATGCACTGTTGGGGGGGGGGGGTGTTCAGAAGTGTATGAAGGAAGGTATAAGGAGGCAGAATGGAGGACGGTCAGATGGACGTGTCGGAGGATTTTGAAGAAGGAGAAAGTTTTGAAGGTTTTGGAAAACATCTAAAAACGAGTTCTAATGAAGACGCCCAGCATGGCGGTTGCGGATGCTCCCCAGGTCGGGGCTTTGCAGGAGGAAGAGGCATCCAGGTGGGGGGGAGGGAGGGGGGGGTTTGCCCCCAGTACACCAAGCCATGCTGAGAGGTGTCAGATATTATGAAGTGACACCAGACACGCTTGGAACCGGTTCTGCAGTCCGGGATTTTGAGGACAAGGAGTGGTCCGGATTGTTGCTTACATAATAGTCAGGTGCCCGTATGCCGGGGTGCAGAACACGTCTATTATCTTCTCCCTGACATACATGTTGCGGTGTAAGGAGCACACGCAGCTCTTCATAGCCGAGTCCTGCCTGCAGCTCACATTCTACACATACCTGACATAGAGGACAAAACACCAACGCCTGACAATATACACCAGTCACATGTATGTGGCGCCCCAACGCACAATGCAAACGCACAGCAGCACAACACGCTGGGACTTGTAGTGCTCCTAGAGGGTCCTCGGTTTTAGTCCGTTGTGGGGTAGTGGCTTCCCGATTATAATGATGTGAATGGGCCCTGAATTTATATATATATATTTTTGAATGTTACTTGTGCCTGAATTGGACACACGCAGGACCCCCGGGCAATAGGAGATTATGGGGCCCCACAGTATACAATCACACAGTATACAATCACACAGTATACAATCACACAGTATACAATCACACAATCACACAGTATACAATCACACAGTATACAATCACACAGTATACAATCACACAGTATACACACACACAGTATACAATCACACAGTATACACACAGTATACAATCACACAGTATACAATCACACAGTATACAATCACAAAGTATACACACACAGTATACAATAACACACAGTATACACACACACAGTATACAATCACAAAGTATACACACAGTATACAATCACACAGTATACACACACAGTATACAATCACACAGTATACAATCACACAGTATACATACAGTATACACACACAGTATACACACACAGTATACAATCACACAGTATACACAGACATGTTTCTATTGGCTGAGAAGGTACTGGAGAGGCGGGGCAGCTATAATCTCGGGATTTTTAGACCAAAAGGATGTCGGTAAGGGACATTTCAGAAACAGATGTAAAAAAACACAGATTTTTACATACTGTCCCTGGTTTTACTGAGGCTGGCAACCCTGATGGGGCCCCCTAGTGGCCCGTGGCCCTCGGGAAGTGCCCGAGTGGCCGAATGGTCAGTCCGCCCCTACTGGGGTTTAATCAGGTGTGCTGCATAGAACTGGAGGAAAAGGAGGAGGCTGATAGGAGGAGCCTCATCAGTCTGCTGCTCCCTAAGGCCAGGTTCCCCCCCCCCATTCCAATTCACATGACAGGGGAGTGTGACCAGGACTCAATGGGGGCACAAACATAAAAAAATAAAAACCTGGCAGAGGGTCTAATCTCTCCCCACTCCATCCAAAACTGAAATTAAAGTTCTGCTTTATTTATACTTTAAAGAGGGTGGCTTTTAAAATATGGACACTTACCCGCCCAGCGCGCCCGCGATGTCGGCACCCAAAAGCCGATCGTCTCTCGGGTGCTGCCGCCGCCATCTTCGGTATGGGAATCAGGAAGTGAAGCATTGCGGCTTCACTTCCCGGTTCCCTACTGCGCATGCGCGAGTCGCGCTGCGCAATAAGGGCGCTCCCTGCTGTCTCTGGGATCCGCGCGTTTCCCAGCAGACCGCGGGGGGGGGGTGACAGGAAGTGGCGTAAATACCCGCAGATTCTGCGGCTATCTACGCCCCGGGAGTGGGTGCAGATACCTGGATTATACAGGTATCTGTACCCCCCTCCCCCCTGAAAGGTGCCAATTGTGGTCCCAGTTCTGATGAGCGGAAGTTCCACTTTAGGGCGGAGCTCTACTTTAACTGTAATGCCCCCGTACACACGATCGGACATTCCGACCACAAAATCCGTCAGGTTTTTTCCCGACTGATTTTGGCCGAAACTTGTCTTGCACACACACGGTCGCACAAAGTTGTCGGAAAATCCGATCGTTCAGAACGCGGTGACGTAAACCGCGTACGACGGGACTACGTGGAGGCCAGTAGCCAATAGCTTTTGTCCCCAAATTTACTCTGAGCACGTGCGTCGGAAATCTATACACGCGATCCAAAAAAGTCCGACCGGATTTTGTTGTCGGAAAATTTTAGGTCCTGCTCTCAAACTTTTTCCGTCAGAAAAAAAAAAAAGTCAGCCGGAGCCCACACACGATCGGATTTTCCGACAACATCATCCGGAACTTTTTCCGTCTGAATTTTCCGATCGTGTGTACGGGGCATTACAGTGTGAGTGGTGCCAACCTCCTAGCTGTGTGGCGGAGCTGTGTATATCTCAGGATTGGATGGACAGATATACAATCCCCCCCTTCTATCTATCCAGCGGGTTTCCTGGACTCCGGCTTTGTCATGCGGAGTTTATTTATTTGTAATTTTATCCGCCTTGTAGACGGTTCCAGGTGAAGGATTGAGGGAAGACAAAGCAGGTGGAGTGGTTGGACTTGTCTGGCCGTCTCGTCCTCCAACCGGACGGGTCATCACTTCTTATCTGGTTACACATTTCAAATTCTTTACTGAGCTAATGGCCGTCTACCCCGTGTGTAGAGCGTGTGCAGCGCGCGTGCAGAGCATGTGTAGAGCGTGTGTACAACGTGTGCAGAGCGTGTGTAGAGCGTGTGTAGAGCATGTGCAGAGCGTGTGCAGAGCATGGGATAAGAAACAAAGAGCAGAGCATGTGTAGAGCGTGTGCAGAGCATGGGGTAAGAAACAAAGAACAGAGCATGTGTAGAGCGTGTGCAAAGCATGTGCAGAGCATGGGATAAGAAACAAAGAGAAGAGCATGTGTAGAGCGTGTGCAAAGCATGTGCAGAGCATGGGATAAGAAACAAAGAGCAGAGCATGTGCAGAGCGTGTGTAGAGCATGTGTAGAGCGTGTGCAGAGCATGGGATAAGAAACAAAGAGCAGAGCGTGTGTAGAGCGTGTGCAAAGCATGTGCAGAGCATGGGATAAGAAACAAAGAGCAGAGCATGTGCAGAGCGTGTGCAGAGCATGGGGTAAGAAACAAAGAACAGAGCATGTGTAGAGCGTGTGCAAAGCATGTGTAGAGCGTGTGCAGAGCATGGGATAAGAAACAAAGAGCAGAGCATGTGTAGAGTGTGTGCAGAGCATGGGATAAGAAACAAAGAGCAGAGCATGTGTAGAGCGTGTGCAGAGCATGGGATAAGAAACAAAGAGCAGAGCATGTGTACAGCGTGTGTAGAGCGTGTGCAGAGCATGGGATAAGAAACAAAGAACAGAGCATGTGTAGAGCGTGTGCAGAGCATGGGATAAGAAACAAAGAGCAGAGCATGCGTAGAGCGTGTGTAGAGCGTGTGCAGACCATGGGATAAGAAACAAAGAGCAGAGCATGTGCAGAGCGTGTGCAGAGCATGGGGTAAGAAACAAAGAACAGAGCATGTGTAGAGTGTGTGCAAAGCATGTGTAGAGCGTGTGCAGAGCATGGGATAAGAAACAAAGAGCAGAGCATGTGTAGAGTGTGTGCAGAGCATGTGCAGAGCATGGGATAAGAAACAAAGAGCAGAGCATGTGCAGAGCGTGTGCAAAGCATGTGTAGAGCGTGTGCAGAGCATGGGATAAGAAACAAAGAGCAGAGCATGTGTAGAGCGTGTGCAGAGCATGGGATAAGAAACAAAGAGCAGAGCGTGTGTAGAGTGTGTGCAGAGCATGGGATAAGAAACAAAGAGCAGAGCATGTGTAGAGCGTGTGCAGAGCATGTGCAGAGCATGGGATAAGAAACAAAGAGCGTGTGCAGAGCATGTGCAGAGCGTGTGTAGAGCGCCGCTGTGTGGTGTGAAATTGTTGGCGGCTGCAGCTGCGGGCATTTGTGCGGGTCCCCCGTTTTACTGAGTGGGTGGCTGCAAACAAGGGGTTAAATGTGTGCTGCTTTTACTAACAGATCTCTTTGTTTCTTATCCCTGCTCTGCAGAGATAAGAAACAGAGAGATTGTTTCATCTAGACAGAGCTCTGTGTTGATTGTCAATATAGGGCTCTGGGCTGTGATTGGACACAGCTGATCAGCAGGTCTCAGCCATGAATCATTGGGATCTGCCCCCTGTCACCTGTAATCTCTTGGTGTCAGAAGTGACTCAAGCAGATAGAGGAAGGAGGCAGCAGACAGAAATTACACTTAGTGCTCTGGACTGAGCTAAGTACACACTATAGAGGGATGTGCTTTGTTCAGATTTCATGTCTGAAGGTTACAACCACTTGGATCCTCAGGACATCTCTATACAGGGTCTGCAGGGGGGGGGGGGTGCAGGGGAGTGAACTTCCTGAGGATCAGACTGTGTTCCTTTGCTTTCTGCATCACCAATCACATTCCGAATCCCCTATCCTGATTGTTGGCTTTGGAAAACGTATTCGATTTTTGAAAATTGTTTTAATATCAGGCTGTATGTAAAAGGCAGCAAGGAAGGAGTTCAATGCACCCCGGCTGGCGTGTTCCAGGATTCAGCAGGTTACAGAGGTGACTGTCGCAGTACAGCAATGAAGTTCCAGCACCCCCAGCTGGCGTGTTTCAGGATTCAGCAGGTTACAGAAGGGACTGTCGCAGTACAGCAATGAAGTTCCAGCACCCCCAGCTGGCGTGTTCCAGGATCCAGCAGGTTACAGAGGGGACTGTCGCAGTACAGCAATGAAGTTCTAGCACCCCCGGCTGGCGTGTTCCAGGATTCAGCAGGTTACAGAAGGGACTGTGGCAGTACACCAATGAAGTTCCAGCACCCCCAGCTGGTGTGTTCCAGGATTCAGCAGGTTACAGAAGGGTCTGATGCAGTACAGCAATGAAGTTCCAGCACCCCCGGCTGGTGTGTTCCAGGATCATCAGGTTACAGAAGGGTCTGATGCAGTACAGCAATGAAGTTCCAGCACCCCCCGCTGGCGTGTTCCAGGATTCAACAGGTTACAGAGGGGACTGTTGCAGTACAACAATTAAGTTCCAGCACCTCCGGCTGGCGTGTTCCAGGATTCAGCAGGTTACAGAAGGGACTGTCGCAGTACAGCAATTAAGTTCCAGCACCCCCAGCTGGCGTGTTCCAGGATTCAGCAGGTTACAGAAGGGTCTGATGCAGTACAGCAATGAAGTTCCAGCACCCCCGGCTGGTGTGTTCCAGGATCATCAGGTTACAGAAGGGACTGTCGCAGTACAGCAATGAAGTTTCAGCACCCCCGGCTGGCGTGTTCCAGGATCCAGCAGGTTACAGAGGGGACTGTCGCAGTACAGCAATGAAGTTCCAGCACCCCCGGCTGGCGTTTTCCAGGATTCAGCAGGTTACAGAAGGGACTGTCGCAGTACAGCAATGAAGTTCTAGCACCCCCCGCTGGCGTGTTCCAGGATTCAGCAGGTTACAGAGGAGACTGTCGCAGTACAGCAATGAAGTTCCAGCACCCCCAGCTGGTGTGTTCCAGGATCATCAGGTTACAGAAGGGTCTGATTCAGTACAGCAATGAAGTTCCAGCACCCCCGGCTGGCGTGTTCCAGGATTCAGCAGGTTACAGAGGTGACTGTCGCAGTACAGCAATGAAGTTTCAGCACCCCCGGCTGGCGTGTTCTAGGATCATCAGGTTACAGAGGGGACTGTCGCAGTACAACAATTAAGTTCCAGCACCCCCAGCTGGTGTGTTCCAGGATCATCAGGTTACAGAAGGGTCTGATGCAGTACAGCAATGAAGTTCCAGCACCCCCGGCTGGCGTGTTCCAGGATCATCAGGTTACAGAGGGGACTGTCGCAGGACAACAATGAAGTTCCAGCACCCCCGGCTGGCGTGTTCCAGGATCATCAGGTTACAGAGGGGACTGTCGCAGTACAGCAATGGCTGGAGGAGGTACGCTGAGCTCTCTGTATCCATCTCAAGGTTTATTGTTTGTTTTAGCCAGAGTGCCCCATAAATCTTATCTGCTCAGACACACAAAGAAGGAGCAGCCATACAAATAAGACTGAAGGAGATTTCCTGCGTAACGAGTTATTTGGCTCATTTACTTACAATGGAAAGCAGCGAGCATTGGGACATCACAAGGGCAATACAAACACTCGGAGAGGCTCAAGTGCTGCTCTTTGATAGACGAGAAGACGACTCGTCTGACAGGAATTTCAGCTGAAAAGCTGCTTTCTGCTCCCAGCAGCTGGAGGCCAAAGCTAAAGGAGGCCTCCGACTGAGATCCCTGAACCTTCCCAGTACATTTACATGTCAGGTGATTGTCTTCAAATTGAAATCTGGAGCTTATTTTGGACTTCCATGGGGTTGGGGCACCACATTGCCGTATCATTTGTAGTATTTATCTCAGATAAGTTACTTCTACCCTCGTACTGTAATGCCGCGTACACACGGTCGGAATTTCCGACAACAAATGTTCGATGTGAGCTTGTTGTCGGAAATTTGCGACCTTGTGTAGGCTCCATCGGACACTTTCCGTCGGAATTTCAGACAACAAAAATTTGAGAGCTAGATCTCAAATTTTCCGTCAAATTCCGATCGTGTGTAGACAATTCCGACGCACAAAATTCCACGCATGCTCGGAATCAAGCAGAAGAGCCGCACTGGCTATTGAACTTCATTTTTCTCGGCGTTCGGAATTTCCGACATTTGTGTGACCGCGTGTATGCAAGACAAGTTTGAGCCAACACCCGTCGGAAAAAAAAATCTATGGATTTTGTTCTCGGAAATTTCCGATCGTGTGTACGGGGCATAAGTCTTTGCCGTAGAGGTGCCATTGTGCGTTCTGCAAGCAGTGAAGTAATGGGCTGCCACCATTATGAGATGGGCTTTCCATAATTGCCAGGTTGATGTGCCGGTGTGTGCTGCCAAAAACTGTCCCCCCATCGGATAGTGTCTGCCCCGTACTGCGCAGGCGCAGCGCTTGTGCAGCTACGGAGGACAAGGAGACTCCGAAAGTCTCTGAAGATGAACGGCGCCTGCGCACTTGCTAGTACCTTCTGCCCTGAGTCCAGGTTCAAGCCCCACCATGCAAGTGGACATACGGTAGATGATGTAAAACAGCACTTAGTAACAGGGCCCCTCGCTTCGCTCACCACGCTTCGGGCACGGCCTCGTTTCGCTCGCCAATTTTTCATTTTAATGCCCTGTACACACAGTCGGAAATTCCTATGGAAAAAGTGCGATCGGATTATGTTGTCGGAAAATCCGATTGTGTGTGGGCTCTAGCGGGCTTTTTCCGTCTGAATTTCCGACGGAAAAAATTTGAGCGCAGGATCTCAAATTTTCCCGACAACAAAATCCGATCGGACTTTTTCCGATCGTGTGTCGAGAATTCTGACGGACAAAGTGCCACGCATGCTCAGATCAAATTAGGAGACCAAAGCTATTGGCTACTAGCCTCTACGTAGTTCCGTTGTACCTTGTGACAGACCTAGCCGGGACACAGGCTTTTTGAGAGGACTAAATGCGAGCCTCCTGCCAATTATTCTCCGATTATGGGCCCTGGATTTTAAGGGGCACATGGTGAATGAGAACCCCACTATAATCTGTGCTAGTCAGATTCAATTGCACGGTTAATTAGAACATACAACAATAGGTGAAATACTCTTTAGAATCTGTGTCAAGACAGACGAGCCTCCTTTGCATTATACAAGACAACAGACAGGTGGCTGGAGTTGATGATATTAGCATCTAACATGTGTGAAGCTCGGTGACAACAAGTCTGACCTGTAGTGAAATCCTGATGGGCACAGAGTCACATCGGCTGCTTAAAGGGATTAGTTAATTAGCTCATGTTAATTTGTTACAGGTGTATTGTTAGAGTAAAATGAGCAGGAGGGGGAGGGGGGTCTCCTCTTCTACTGTTCTAATAAAACAGTCCATGTTGGCACTAAGCAAGTCTCGTCTCGTTTAGTGCTTGGGAGTGGTTGGAATATCTGAGATCCATATTCAGACCGGGAGGAAGTGGTATATGACGAAAGCACTCAAGAGGAGTGTGGGAGCGTTTCGTCACATACCTAACGAACGTCACCACGTTCCGAACGATCGGATTTTCCAACAACTTTGTCCGACCGTGTGTATGCAACACCAGTTTCGGACAAAATCCGTCAGGAAAAAAAACGAATGGATTTTGTGGTCGGAATTTCCGACCGTGTGTGTACGAGGGCTAACTCTATGTCCGCTTGGATAGTGGGGCTTTAACCTGGACTCAGTGCGCAGGCGCCGTTCATCTTCGGAGACTTTCGGCGTCTCCTTGTCCTCCGTACTGTGCAAGCGCAGTACAGGGCGGACACTATCCGACAGGGGACAGTATTCGACACAACACCGACTTTGGCAGGCAGGTGTTACAAGTGGAGGTTAGCAAGATGCAGTTTGTAAGACCAACAAGACTTAGCCCCTCCCCCTCCCCTCCCCCTATTTGTAGCGCCCATGCACGTAAATAAAGAAAAATCAATATACAGAACATATTGTTCAAGGTGTTTTCAGCCCAGTGACAACACAAAACAAAAATTGCCCCTCCTCCCCCCCAGCACACCAAGGATCTCCAGAGTGGGTCCAAACTTTTTAAATCTGCGATCAGATTGTTGCAGCCGATAGCAACGTTTAGGAGCCGCGCAGGACAACTTCATCAGGTGTGTGACAAGCCACCCCCCCCCCCCCGGTGACATCACAGGAAGAAAGGGGAATCTGGCTTTTGTTTGTAACAAAATGTGGACAATTCCAAGGGGTATGAAAACTTTTTCAAGGCGCTGTATATTTATTTTGGTATAAATTGTATATATTTGTAGAATAACTCTTAAAATATTGACTGTGTATCCGAATTATTTTGCTTTTGTGTAACAGGTTTGATATCACATAACAAGGAATGTTTTGCACAATAACTGAATTTATTTTCGCACAAACAGGAGAAGCTCCTTACTTCACGTATTCACAATTTCACAGCAAAATCATAAAAAAAAATATATATATATTATTGAAATAATAGTGAAGACCAACTGAGCTCCAACTGGTTACCAGGTGACCACATAGCGTATATACTCGAGTATAAGCCGAGTTTTTCAGCACATTTTTTTTTTGTGCTGAAAATGCCCCCCTCGGCTTATACTCGAGTCAATCACTTTTCTGCTGCAGAAAATTACATTTTCCGAACCGACTTTGGGGCCCCGTATCTCGGGACCACTTGGTGCCAGGAACCCCAAATTTGGTGCACAAACCCAGTGGAACCAACACTACAACATAACCCAAAGTCGGTTCGGAAAATGTCATTCTCTGCTGCAGAAGAGTACTTGACATTTTCCGAACCGACTTTGGGGCCCCCGTATCTCGGGGCCACTTAGTGCTTAGGAATCCCAGCTGTACCCCAACCCATGTTGTAGTGTTGGTTCCACTGGGTTTGCACACCAAATTTGGGGTTCCTAGCACTAAGTGGCCCCGAGATACAGGGGCCCCAAAGTCGGTCAACTGTGTCCATCTGCAGCAATGTCATTTCGGGACCAGGGGCGGACTGACCATTCAGCCACTCGGGCACTGCCCGAGGGCCCTGGGCCCACTAGGGGGCCCCATTAGGGTTGCCAGCCTCAGTAAAACCAGGGACAGTATGTAAAAATCTGTGTTTTTTTTACATCTGTCTCTGAAATGTCCCTTACCGACATCCTTATGGTCTAAAAACCCAGAGATTATAGCTGCCCCACCTCTCCAGTACCTTCTCAGCCAATAGAAACGTGTCTGTGTATACTGTGTGGCCCCATAATCTGTGATTTTCTGGGGGCCCCATAATCTCCTATTTCCTGGGGCCCCATGAGTTGTCAGTCTGCCCCTGTTTGGGACCAGAAACCCCAAATTTTGGCTGCAGCTAGGGGGGCATCTAGGAACCCTTAACTACTGAGTTTGAAGTTAAGGGGACCTATGGCTGCAAATGGGCACAGTGAGGCTGCAAATGGGCATTGTTGACCGCCTTTTCCACTTACAGTAGCTGCGCATTTCTCACCCTAGGCTTATACGCGAGTCAAAAAGTTTTCCCATTTTTTTTGTGGTAAAATTAGGTGCCTCGGCTTATATTCGGGTCGGCTTATACTCGAGTATATACAGTAATACAGAACCCGGAAATCTTCAGCGCTGACTTACATTGAATGGAATTCTGGATTTTTTTCGGACGCGGCCAAAATAAACAATCGCTGAGGAAGTTCAGATATTTCCTCCAACAAAGGAATGTTGGAATTCTTAGCAGGATCTGTAAGAATATAACGGGCGCTCGTGGGTGAAGCGGTTTATCATTCAGAGAGACTATTTTTTTACAATAAAGTCGATGAATGAATAATTACTTTGGTAATACCCGACGGCGACCACGCAGGGCCGTGTGCGTCTAATGCGCGTTGAAGAAGCCACTTCTAGACTCCAGAGACATTATTGCGGCAGAATGATGTCACAGGGAGAGCGCCGCCCCCCCCCCCCCCGCCTGAGACCCCATTGACACTTTAAGATTTGGAATAATCGTTGTGATTCTGCCCACTATTCCAAATTGCGCTAAAACATGCAACGAGCGCTTGGGTGCCATTTCATTTTTAATGCCACCCAAAACGTGGTGCGATTTTTGCCACGTTTGATGTGCAAAAATCACAGCTGTGTATAAAAAGGCACCCGGCTCAGGGCTGAAATTTGGTCTTTGCGTTTCTTTGCCACAACACACATATAGCAGCCCATTCAAGTGAATAGGATGTCCCGTGCGCAACGTGTGGAAAAAAAAAAAAATGTTCATTGGTCAATAAAAATTAAAAAAATGTTCCCGCTACATAAAATGTGAATAGGGGCCTAACAGGAAGTGCCTGATCAAGGACTGTCATGGCGGGATCACCAGATTTTTTTTTTTTTTTTAAGAAAGCTGAAGATTTAAAAAATAAAATAAAAATAGACGCACACAGCGGCGTGTTATCCTAAAAGATGTTCAGTCAGGATAACAGAACCACCGCCCGCCCGCCATTCTGCTATAGGCCGGGTGGGAAGTGGTTAAGGGAAAAAAAAATAAAAATCTGTGACCACCTCGTTTTCTCTTTGTGGGTTGGAGAACTAGAGTGTGCTACACCAGCTGTAGGTCTTCTCCAGTACGGCCCATGTAAGGGGCATTCTTCCCAGTTACATAGTAGGAGAGGTTGAAAAAAAAAAAAAAGACACAAGTCCAACCTCTGTGTGTGATTATATGTCAGTATTACATTGTATATCCCTGTATGTTGCGGACGTTCAGGTTCTCATCTAAGATTCTTGAACCGAACGATGCCCCCCGCTGAGACCACCGCCTGTGGAAGGGAATTCTACATCCTTGCCGCTCTTACAGTAAAGAACCCTCTATGTAGTTTAAGGTTAAACCTCTTTTCTTATAATTTTATTGAGTGGTCACGTGTCTTGGTAAACTCCCTTCTGCAAAAAAAAAAAAAAAAAAAGTTTTCTCCCTATTGTGGGGTCACCAGTCCGGTATTTATATATTGTGGGGTCACCAGTCCGGTATTTATATATTGTGGGGTCACCAGTCCGGTATTTATATATTGTGGGGTCACCAGTCCGGTATTTATAAATTGAAATCATATCCCCTCTCAAGCGTCTCTTCTCCAGAGAGAATAAGTTCAGTGCTCATAACCTTTCCTCATAGCTAATATCCTCCAGACCCTTTATTAGCTTTGTTGCCCTTCTTTGTACTCCCTCCATTTCCAGTACATCCTTCCTGAGGACTGGTGCCCAGAACTGGACAGCATACTCCAGGTGCGGCCGGACCAGAGTCTTGTAGAGCGGGAGAATTATCCTTTTATCTCTGGAGTTGATCCCCTTTTTTTAATGCCAATATTCTGTTTGCTTTGTTAGCTGCAGCTTGGCATTGCTGAGCCTATCATCTACTAGGACCCCCAGGTCCTTTTCCATCCTAGATCCCCCCAGTCTATAGATTAAATTCAGATTTTTGCACCCGAATACATTATTTTAAATTTTTCTACATTGAACCTCATTTGCCATGTAGTTGCCCACCCCATTAATTTGTTCAGATCTTCTTGCAAGGTTTCCACATCCTGCGGAGAAGTTATTGCTTAGCTTAGTATCGTCCCCAAATACAGAGATTGAACTGTTTCCCCCATCCCCATCCTCCAGGTCATTTATGAACAAATTAAATAGGATTGGTCCCAGCACAGAACCCTGGGGGACCCCATTACCCACCCCGACCATTCCGAGCATTCCGAGTACTCCCCACCCCCGACCATTCCGAGTACTCCCCACCCCCAACCATTCCGAGTACTCCCCACCCCCAACCATTCCGAGTACTACCCACCCCCAACCATTCCGAGTACTCCCCACCCCGACCATTCCTTGTACTCCCCATTTATCACCACCCTCTGAACTCGCCCTTGTAGCCAGTTTTCAATCCACGTACTCACCCTATGGTCCATGCCAACGCACCTTATTTTATACAGTAAACGTTTATAGGGAACTGTGTCTAATCCTTTTGCAAAATCCAGATACACCACGTCTACGGGCCTTCCTTTATCTAGATGGCAACTCACCTCCCCATAGAAGGTTAGTAGATTGGTTTGGCAAGAACAATTCTTTGTGAATCCATGCCGATTACTGCTAATGATATCGTTCTCATTGCTAAAATCTTGTATATAGTCCCTTATCATCCCCTCCAAGAGTTTACATACTATTGATGTTAGGCTGACTGGTCTGTAATTCCCAGGGATGTATTTTGGACCTTTTTAAATATTGGTGCTACATTGGCTTTTCTCCAATCAGCTGGTACCATTCCAGTCAGTAGACCGTCAGTAAAAATTAGGAACAATGGTCTGGCAATTACTTCACTGAGTTCCCCAAGTACCCTCGGGCGCAAGACATCTGGTCCCGCCCCCCGATTCACTCAAAGACAGATGATTAAATGCTATACCTTTACCATCTCAACCATCCTTTGTAATCAGATTCCCTTTATGGGGCCAATATAGTCCGCCCTCCCTCTTTTACTGTTTATAGACTTATAGTGGTTGTAAACCCTTACAGACCACGTTGACCAACAGGTAAGCCTAGATTAAGGCTTACCTGTAGGTCCAAGAAATATCTCCTAAACCTACATGGTTTAGGAGATATTTGCAAAAGACCACCACCACTGTCTGCAGCGCATGCGCACTGAGCATGCCGCTGCTAACGGTGACCATGCATTTAGTGTCGGCATGCGCAGGAGTGACGTCACTGTGGCTCCGACCAGTCACAGCGCCGGGGCCGCGATACCCAGAAGTCAGTCGGGACATTCTTCTCACTGATCACCAATGTAAGGAACATTCTTCTCACTGATCACCAATGTAAGGAACATTCTTCCCACTGATCACCAATGTAAGGAACATTCCTCTCACTGATCACCAATGTAAGGGACATTCTTCCCACTGATCACCAATGTAAGGAACATTCCTCTCACTGATCACCAATGTAAGGAACATTCCTCTCACTGATCACCAATGTAAGGGACATTCTTCCCACTGATCACCAATGTAAGGAACATTCCTCTCACTGATCACCAATGTAAGGAACATTCTTCCCACTGATCACCAATGTAAGGGACATTCCTCTCACTGATCACCAATGTAAGGGACATTCTTCCCACTGATCACCAATGTAAGGAACATTCCTCTCACTGATCACCAATGTAAGGAACATTCTTCCCACTGATCACCAATGTAAGGAACATTCTTCTCACTGATCACCAATGTAAGGAACATTCTTCTCACTGATCACCAATGTAAGGAACATTCTTCTCACTGATCACCAATGTAAGGAACATTCTTCATACTGATCCCCAATGTAAGGAACATTCTTCCCACTGATCACCAATGTAAGGAACATTCTTCTCACTGATCACCAATGTAAGGAACATTCTTCCCACTGATCACCAATGTAAGGAACATTCTTATTGATCACCAATGTAAGGGACATTCTTCATACTGATCACCAATGTAAGGGACATTCCTCTCACTGATCACCAATGTAAGGGGCATTCTTCTCACTGATCACCAATGTAAGGAACATTCTTATTGATCACCAATGTAAGGGGCATTCTTCTCACTGATCACCAATGTAAGGGACATTCTTCCCACTGATCACCAATGTAAGGAACATTCTTCATACTGATCCCCAATGTAAGGAACATTCTTCCCACTGATCACCAATGTAAGGAACATTCTTCATACTGATCACCAATGTAAGGAACATTCTTCCCACTGATCACCAATGTAAGGAACATTCTTCCCACTGATCACCAATGTAAGGAACATTCTTCATACTGATCCCCAATGTAAGGAACATTCTTCATACTGATCACCAATGTAAGGAACATTCTTATTGATCACCAATGTAAGGGACATTCTTCATACTGATCACCAATGTAAGGAACATTCTTCCCACTGATCACCAATGTAAGGAACATTCTTCATACTGATCCCCAATGTAAGGAACATTCTTCATACTGATCACCAATGTAAGGAACATTCTTATTGATCACCAATGTAAGGGACATTCTTCATACTGATCACCAATGTAAGGAACATTCTTCTCACTGATCACCAATGTAAGGAACATTCCTCTCACTGATCACCAATGTAAGGGACATTCTTCCCACTGATCACCAATGTAAGGAACATTCTTCTCACTGATCCCCAATGTAAGGAACATTCTTCCCACTGATCACCAATGTAAGGAACATTCTTCTCACTGATCACCAATGTAAGGAACATTCTTATTGATCACCAATGTAAGGGGCATTCTTCTCACTGATCACCAATGTAAGGAACATTCTTCATACTGACCACCAATGTAAGGAACATTCTTCTCACTGATCACCAATGTAAGGGACATTCTTCCCACTGATCACCAATGTAAGGGACATTCTTCCCACTGATCACCAATGTAAGGAACATTCTTCCCACTGATCACCAATGTAAGGAACATTCTTATTGATCACCAATGTAAGGGGCATTCTTCTCACTGATCACCAATGTAAGGGACATTCTTCCCACTGATCACCAATGTAAGGAACATTCTTCCCACTGATCACCAATGTAAGGAACATTCTTATTGATCACCAATGTAAGGGGCATTCTTCTCACTGATCACCAATGTAAGGAACATTCTTCCCACTGATCACCAATGTAAGGAACATTCTTCCCACTGATCACCAATGTAAGGAACATTCTTATTGATCACCAATGTAAGGGGCATTCTTCTCACTGATCACCAATGTAAGGGACATTCTTCCCACTGATCACCAATGTAAGGAACATTCTTATTGATCACCAATGTAAGGGGCATTCTTCTCACTGATCACCAATGTAAGGGACATTCTTCCCACTGATCACCAATGTAAGGAACATTCTTCCCACTGATCACCAATGTAAGGAACATTCTTATTGATCACCAATGTAAGGGACATTCTTCATACTGATCACCAATGTAAGGAACATTCTTCTCACTGATCACCAATGTAAGGAACATTCCTCTCACTGATCACCAATGTAAGGGACATTCTTCCCACTGATCACCAATGTAAGGAACATTCTTCTCACTGATCCCAATGTAAGGAACATTCTTATTGATCACCAATGTAAGGGACATTCTTCATACTGATCACCAATGTAAGGAACATTCTTCTCACTGATCACCAATGTAAGGAACATTCCTCTCACTGATCACCAATGTAAGGGACATTCTTCCCACTGATCACCAATGTAAGGAACATTCTTCCCACTGATCACCAATGTAAGGAACATTCTTATTGATCACCAATGTAAGGGGCATTCTTCTCACTGATCACCAATGTAAGGAACATTCTTCATACTGACCACCAATGTAAGGAACATTCTTCTCACTGATCACCAATGTAAGGAACATTCTTCTCACTGATCACCAATGTAAGGGACATTCTTCCCACTGATCACCAATGTAAGGGACATTCTTCCCACTGATCACTAATGTAAGGAACATTCTTCTCACTGATCACCAATGTAAGGAACATTCTTCCCACTGATCACCAATGTAAGGAACATTCTTATTGATCACCAATGTAAGGGGCATTCTTCTCACTGATCACCAATGTAAGGAACATTCTTCCCACTGATCACCAATGTAAGGAACATTCTTATTGATCACCAATGTAAGGGGCATTCTTCTCACTGATCACCAATGTAAGGAACATTCTTCCCACTGATCACCAATGTAAGGAACATTCTTCCCACTGATCACCAATGTAAGGAACATTCTTATTGATCACCAATGTAAGGGGCATTCTTCTCACTGATCACCAATGTAAGGAACATTCTTCCCACTGATCACCAATGTAAGGAACATTCTTCCCACTGATCACCAATGTAAGGAACATTCTTATTGATCACCAATGTAAGGGGCATTCTTCTCACTGATCACCAATGTAAGGGACATTCTTATTGATCACAACACTAATGTACTGTGACCTTAAGATTTAGCAATTAGTAGGGGTTCTGTGAGACCAGTATATTACTTTAAGCGTTCCTCAATGTGGAGGTTGAGAACGGCTAATCGGGAACGTACCGCTAAACTTGACTGTTTGTATAGAAAAAAACAAAAAAAAAAAAAATAAATAAATATAAAAAAAAAAAAAACACGCCACACCATTTGTTTTTTAAATTTATTTACGAACATTATCTCTGAGGGACAACAGCATTTCTGGCCTTCTCTCTGTACATGCAGTTGTAGAAAATAACATTTGTGTCGTATTTCTGCAGGAAGTTGTATACAGCTGAATGATTGAACCGCAAAAAAGGGGGCAGCGCAGTGCACAGGCAGCACCAGCACTGCCAAACAATATGTACACAACCAAGTGAAAAATAAAAAGAATAAAAAAAATTACATTGTTACATTTAAGAACGCAATCTGGCTGCTGTATCCATCCACACACTGTACGCAAAGTGAACTGTTACAAAGGGTGTGGAGCGACCTGCTAAGATCGATATTTACACATTATGTACAATGTCTCGTAGAACCAATACAGGAGGGAAATATACAATCTGCTGAGACATCAATCAACATACCACAGGTGAGAGAAAAGGAGACACAGGTGTGCTAAAAGAATAAATAAAAAAGGTTCAGTTTGAACTTCTGGATTGTGAACGACTCATGCCTTGGTACTGGAAAACGAGCTAAAAACAAAAAAAAAAAACCACATCGATCGATCGCTCTATAGGAGTTGTCAGGAAATCTCACGTTAAAAGGGGGCGTGTTAAAAAGAATCAACATCTGATTGGGGATTTCAGGGAATCTGACACCCAATAGAACACAAGGGGTGTCCCCAATGCCATTCACAGCCCCACCCCCACAGCTCCAACCCTGGCCTCTTAGTCCAGGTGATACCAGAGGAAGGAACGAGCCCCGAAATTGTTCACCTTCCAGCGATGGGATTGGATAGAATGGGCCTGTGACTTGCATAAGCCGCTCCCAGTGATTTATAATGCCCCATAAGAATCTAAGAACCCATTTAAAACCCAGCAGGCAGCCAATACCATAGAATCATGTTGGTCATTCGATACCTGGGAGTTGAAGATGGCTTGCGGCTATTGAGCTTACAAAATTCTCATGCACGCGGGCGCACACAGCGTACGATTCTGTCTCTTTTGCTGCACTCAGGAAGCCCAGATGCTGCATACTGCCCCCTATAGACATGAATGGCTATATGCCAGTACTCAGACCGGAGTAGGAGCACAGCCATTCGTGTCTATGGGGGGGCAGTATGCAGCGTGTTTGTATGCCAGTACTCAGACCCGAGTAGGTGCTGCATAGTGCCCCCTTATAGACATGAATGGCTGTGTGAGGCTGTAGGGCAGTACTCAGACCTGAGTAGATGCACAGCCATTCATGTCTATGGGGGGGCAGTATGCACAAGGCTGTATGCCATTACTCAGATCTGAGTAGGTGCTGCATAGTCTACATCCCCCCCCACCCCCAATAGACATGAAATGCTTTGCCAGGTTGTGTGCCAGTACTCAAGCCCGAATAGGTGCTGCATACTTCCCCCCCATAGACATGAATGGCTGTGCATTTACTCAGATCCGAGTCCTGGCCTACAGCCTCACCACAGCCATTCACACCCATAGGGGGCAGTATGCAGCACCCACTCAGATCCGAGTACTGGTATACAGCATGGCACAGCCATTACTATATGGGCGGGGGGGTAATATGCACTCAGATCCGAGTACTGGTATACAGCCTGGCACAGCCATTTATGACTATATGGGGGGCACAATATGCAACATGCACTCAGATCTGAGTACTTCCCTACAGTCTGGCACAGACATTCACATCTATGGGGGGCAGTATGCAGCAAGGCTGTGTGCCAGTACTCAGACTGAAGTAGGTGCTGCATAGTGCCCCCCATAGACATGAATGGCTGTATGCCAGTACTCACACAGACCTACGTTTGGCACCTTGACCTATTTGGAACAGTCCGTACGCTGTACATGAGTGACTTCAAGTATTGGCCGTATACCTGTGTACAGCCATTTATATCTATGGGCGGCTGTACACGGCACTCGGGCTCCCTGGCTGCAGAAAAAAAATAAAAGAATTTTATGTTGTACGCACCTAATCTGCACATGTTCATGAGGCCAAAAAGGTGACTTGTTTCCACCCTCAGCCACACAAAGGAAAAATGCCGAGTCAAGGTAGGCAGCAAATGTTGCCTGAAGGAGCAAGTGCGCCCCCTAGTGGTCACTTTAAATGTGAACAAAAATAATTCCTGATTTTAGGGCCGGCCAAAAAGCAAGTTAACATTTTCTGTATGCAGTTGGATGCCGAGTTCAGGACATAGGAGGAATCTGCAGGAACAGGGTACCTGTATTCATCCATTTATAATGTGCAATGCCATTGTATGTTCAAAAGTCAACTTAGGATAAAATTGGGAACTCCAGCGGCACCAGCCTGGATGTCTTATCTGGTTCTCTATTCAGACAATTTAAAATATTTGCTGGGGAATACAGAGATACAATGCTGATAAATCCTCACCGACGGCCTCCGTCATATCCTGTGTGTTCTGATACCGGCTCAGAAGCCAGGAATGACCCGCCAGTCAGCGTCTAATGGGGCGCGTAAAGGGACATACCATGTTCACGGGACATACCATGTTCACGGGACATACCATGTTCATGGCCCCAATAGCTGTTATAGGAGAGAAGACTCGCTCTGACCGATCGTCCTGTACTGTGGAATGTAACAAGAACAGTCACAGCAAATACACGCAAAACAATAGAAACTAAAAACAGCAAATCCTCAGGAGGAAGAACTGTATGGAGCACAAACCAGAGAGACCCCCCCCAACCAATGACTGAAAACACCAGGGAAACCCCCCTCCTAACCAATGACTGGACAAACCAGAGAGACTGGGAAGAGGAGCAAATCACCAATACAATCTGACAACGCACATCGATCGTCCAGAGATTGGGAAAAATTAAGCACACAACACATCAATAGTCCGAGACACAATGAAAAAAAAACAGTTTAACTATTTTCCATCTGTTACTGAAGACAAATGAGCTGAAAACAGACAATGGTATTAATCCCTGTCCATAGACCACGCCCCGAGCACCACCGTCCATAGGCCACGCCCCGAGCACCACCGCCCATAGACCACGCCCCGAGCACCACCGCCCATAGACCACGCCCCGAGCACCACCGCCCATAGACCACTGCCCATAGACCACGCCCCGAGCACCACCGCTCACAGACCACGCCCCGAGCACCACCGCCCATAGACCATGCCCCGAGCACCACCGCCCATAGACCACGCCCCGAGCACCACCGCTCACAGACCACGCCACAGACCCTGCACAACTTACAGGAAAACTCAGGACCAGCTTGTGGGATTTGAGCAGATGTTCTAGCCAAACTAAACTGGTAGGTTACAATAAGGCCGTGTTCACACGGGTGTACAGCGTACACCTCTGCCAGGGCTGCGTTTGGTGTTCCGTGCATCCTGGTGCAAGCAGTCCATATTCCCGTCAAATTGGGACACAAGCTGCTGCCAATTTGACAGCCGCGCACACATTTCGGGAACACGCCCTAGCATGTTAAACTGGGAGCAGCGGTGACTGTACAGCGGCTGCGTTCCAATTGACATGAATAGGACTGCCTGGACGGGGATGTAGAACTCCTGGGCATTCCCTAGCGGGCGTACACACACTGTAGTACGCCCGTGTGAATGAGGCCCAACTGGTTCAAGAACACAAATTCTGTGTGCCAGGAATGTACACAGAGCAGCAACTATGCAAGTCACTCCTGTTGTCTTGGTAGAATCTCCACGTTTCCCATTCTTCTTGTGTCCCCCAAGTATTGGTTTATCTATTCTTCTACACCGCGCTCTGCAGGACCCATTCTTCTTGTGTCCCCCAAGTATTGGTTTATCTATTCTTCTACACCGCGCTCTGCAGGACCCATTCTTCTCGTGTCCCCCAAGTATTGGTTTATCTATTCTTCTACACCGCGCTCTGCAGGACCCATTCTTCTTGTGTCCCCCAAGAATTGGTTTATCTATTCTTCTACACCGCGCTCTGCAGGAATGGACATCAGACCACCTTGTGTGGCCTCGGGGGAGGTGAGAAGCGTTTGGGTAATCATATTATTCTTTCACACACCAAACTGAACCGACCAACTCCGGAGGACAGAATCCAATTCAAATGTAACAGAATACAAGGAAGATGGTTATGGAGGAACGATAGGAACTGGGCGGCCCCAGAAACGCGATCATGAGATGTATGGCGGGCACAAGGATCTTCCATAGTCGTGTCCTGGTTGTTGGGATATCACTGTGTGGGCATTCTATAGAAGGTGAGGGCTGGTGGAATGCTACAGGTCAATGAACTCCTCACGTAGGTCACCATGGTTCTTCTATCGGGGGGGGGGGGGGGCTGAGCTCCATGACCCCCATTCTTCACAACACTGGCAATTCTTTTTCTTTTTCTATTTACCAGCTACAAAGTACCAAGACAATATAAAATAAAACCAAAAAACATTCACTGAGAACTTAACAGATAACCAAAAAAAAAGGGTGGATGTCATTAAATAAGGTGGCGTGACGCTGTAATGGCCGTCCTCTTCTGCAGCGCGAGGTCCAACCATTGCCAGAATCTGACGTTTTCCGTAAGGCATGAATAATGAGAAATCACATATGGAGACAAAAAAATAAAATATAGCAAAATACTGAACATAAACAGCACTTTTTTTTTGGCCCAAAACTCCCATAAATGAATGTCGGAGGAGGTGCTGCCTCGCGGGAACTCTATATATTACAAAGTTTTTTTTAGTTTTTTTTTTTTTCTCGTTTTTAATTTATTTCTTTACACAAAACTGAAAGTGATGTTACAGTACATAAGTTATTTACAACTGTGCAGTAATGTGTTTGCAAAATAATTTATCTAGAAGGCAGCAAAGTACATCGGGTAATGTGTATAAAAAAACTGTACAGAATTTACCAGATACTTTTTTTTGTCTTTTTTTTTTTGTACATATAGGAGAGTATTGGCTCTGTAGTGTTTTCAAGTTAAAGTTCTCCGAAAAGAGAAAACAAAATGCCCGAGATTAAAAGATGGGAAAAGGAGGGAACGTGACAAACCGGGTGTTAGTCTCCTTTTTTTAAAAATGAAATTCAGGACAGCCATGCTCGCCGCTGCTGCTGGATCGGAGCACAAGGTGGGGGGAGGGGATCCTAACCCAGTATGAACCACATGCAGGACCTGCAGGAAGTTTCCAGAAAACTCAATAAAAAGGAGGCCCATCTGCTTTGCAAAGTAGGCCCGGCGTAGGCTGACCTGAGGTAGTCAGCGGCTTGAAGGCTTCTTTTTGCCTCATCGCACCATGTCCCGACAAGGTGGAACATAAAGCCAGAAAAAAAAAAAAAAAAAATGAAAAAAAAAAGGTAAATTTTAAAAGATTTCGATTTGCCGGTTGGGCAACTGAAGATTGCACGGTGAGTGGAGGGAGGGGGAGGGGCTTTATTTCTCGATGCAGCTGTGCAAAGCGAAAACTGAGCTCTTCTTAGCCAAGGGGGCCGGCCCTTTGCCAGTTTTGAATGAAAAGAACAAAAATAAAAACCAAAAAAACCCCGGAGGAGTCCGCCTTGTCATGCCGGCAAGAGCACAAAGTCATCGTTCACGTCCACCATTGGCACATAGAAAGAGGGAACCTCGTTGACGCAGAGGGATTTGTGTCCGGTTGGATCCAGTTCCTGCATCTTCAACTGCCACTCCATCCTCTGGACAGCGTTCAAGGCGGCGGCTTCGTGTTGCTGTCTCATTAACACGCATGTCTGCGGGGGGAGGGGCAAAGAGACCACCAATTAAAACAACGCAGCTATCGTGTCATTACAATCACTGGAAAGGTGACCTTTTAAATGTGCTTTCACATTGCCGATGCCCGGGCATTGGCGCTAAAGCGGCACTATCTTTAGCTTCGTTTTAGCAGCGCTATTTGGCCGCTAGCGGGGCGGTTTTAACCCCCCCCGCTAGCAGACGAAAAAGGGTTAAAACTGCCCGCAAAACTCTGCTGCAGCGTCGCTGCCTGTTGATTTCAATGGGCAGGAGTGGCGTATTCACCGCGCCTACAGCACTGCAAAGGAGCTGCTCCTGCCAGCACAGCGCCCCCATGTGAAAGCCCTCAGCCGCAAACCCAGTGTGAAAGCTATTTTTAGCGCTAAAGCGCCTGAAAAACACCGCCAGTGTGAAAGGGGTTTAAATGTCAAAAAGACCACCTTTTTTTTTTTAAACACATTTTTACAAAATACTTTAAAGACAATTCATTACAGACCATCATTTATTGCAACGTAAAGCGGAACTGCAGTCATTTTTTCATCTTTCCATCTATTTAATCTTCTCCCCTTGTTGTTGTTTTTATAACTTTGGGTATTAACAGCTTCCCGACCACCTCACGCCGATATACGTCGGCAGAATGGCACGGCTGGGCAAAACCACGTACCGGTACGTGGTCCTTTAAGAGCCTACTCGTGGGTGGCGCGCGGTCGGGAGCTCCGTGACCCCGGCCACGGGACCCGATCGCCGCTGGTGTCCCGCGATCGGGTCACAGAGCTGAAGAACGGGGAGAGGTCTGTGTAAACGAACCTCTCCCCGCGCTTCCTACTCTGCCTGTCACTGATCGGCTGTTCCCTGTCATCGGGAAAGCCGATCAATGACGTCAGACGTGCAGCCCTGTCCCCTAAAGTAAAAAAAAAAAAACCACAACACGTCACACTTAGCCCCTCCCCGCCCCCTAGTGGTTAACTTTTTTTTTCACTGCCAGTGTAATTTACATAGGAATCAGTGCATTTGTATAACACTGATTTCTGTATAAATGACAATGGTCCCAAAAATGTCCGATGTGTCCGCCATAATGTCGCAGTCACAATAAAAATCGCTGATCGCCGCCATTACTAGTAAAAAAATAAAAATGCTATAAAACTATCCCCTATTTTGTAAACGCTATAACTTCTGCGCAAACAAAATCAATAATCGCTAATTGCGATTTTTTTTACCAAAAATATGTAGAAGAATACGTATCGGCCTAAACTGAGGAAAAAATAAATGTTTTTTTATATATTTTTGGGGGATATTTATTATAGCAAAAAGTAAAAAATATTGCATTGTTTTCAAAATTGTTGCTCTATTTTTGTTAATAGCGAAAAAAAATTAAACCGCAGGGGCGATCAAATACCACCAAAAGAAATCTCTATTTGTGGGGAAAAAGGGCGCCAATTTTGTTTGGGAGCCACTTCGCACGACCGCACAATTGTCAGTTAAAGCGACGCAGTGCCGAATCGCAAAAAGGGGCCTGGTCCTTTGGCTGCCAATTGGTCCGGGGCTGAAGCGGTTAAAAAATAAGCGGAATAGAATACACCATAAAACCATTGATAGCTTCCCCCGTCTGATCTAATAAGCTGCAGTAACATTCGGCTGTAAGATGAGGGGTGGGAAACGATCTGCCGCACTTCAGGGGTTCAGATATTGTTACAAAGTTACATAAAAAAATCCATTCCCCATTTATACACAATCCTTCACCCAGAGGCAGAGAAAACCCCCAGCAGAGCATCATCCAAATTGCTACAGAGGGGAAATAATCCTTCCCCATCCCCCGAGAGGCCAATCAGATTTCCCCAAATTATTAGAATGTATTTCGGCTGCGCAGACATCGGCAGGAAAAGAATGGGTGCGCAGCTGCAGGTATACGCGGCACTCACCTTCATCCGGTCATATTTGTCATCCACATCTTGCAGCCAGGACAGAAACTGACGGGCATTGAACCGATCTCTGACGGATTTATTTTCATCTCCCTGCACAGAAGAAAAAAAAAATGTCAAAACAACCAGAAAAGGCTGAAGGTTTTCAGAGCTGCGTCTCGTACACATCCAATCGTTCCTCAATTCTGGATACACCATGTTGGTGCCCCCAGAGGGGCGCGTCTGCTTTCTTACTGCTAATACACACAACTCTGCACTTCCGCCTGCAGGGGGCGCGCTGCTTGTGCTGTGGTTTGTCACAACAGAAGCCAATCAGTGGGTGTCGGCCTATGGATGTCTGCCGGCACCCGACGATCGAGGGGAGACACAGAACAGAGCTCTGTTTTGTTAGCGGGGGATGTGCAAAGCAAGGTCCACATCCCACACAACACTGGTTAGGGACACATTTAACCCTTTGATCACCCCCCTAGAAGTTTAACCCCTTCCCAGTCATTGTCATTAGTACAGTGACAGTGTATATTTTTAGCACTGATGACTGTATTAGTGTCTCTGGTTCCCACAAAGTGTCAGATTGTGCACCACAATTTGGCAATCCCGCTGTAAGTCGCTGATCGCCGCCATTACTAGTATAAGAAATTATAAATTAAAATACCAGTATTTATCGCATAGTTTGTAGACGCTATAACTTGTGCAAACCAAATCAATATACGTTTATTGGGATTTTTTTTTTTTTTTTTTTTACCAAAAACATGTAGCAGAATACATTTTGGCCTAAATTGATAAAGAAATTAGATTTTTACAATTTTTTTTCCCCCAACTATTTAGATACAGAAACCTCAACAAATATTGAATCTATATTGGATATTTTCCACATACAAGATCCCCATACATCCCTTGGCATCAATAGTATAAACACTACAATCTTTTTATTATTATTAATTGGATATGTTTTATAGCAGAAAGTAAAAAAAAATAAAAAATTATTTTTTAAAAAGGTTGCTTTTTGTTTATAGCACAAAAAAAACCCCCCAGAGGTGATCAAATACCACCAAAGGAAACCTATTTTGCGAAAAAATTACAAATTTATTTTGTGTACAGTGTCGCACGACTGCGCAATAGTCACTTACAGTAACGCAGTGCCGTATCGCAAAAAATGGCCTGGTCATGAAGGGGGGGGGGGGGTAAATCTTCCAGCAGTCAAGTGGTTAAACTCTTTTACAACCTAACTTCTCTACATGAAAAGGGAGGAGGGGAGTGAAGAGAACATTAAAGAATAAGAAAGTCCTGTGCAGATTTTCTGTACATCTCAGGACAGCTTCAATCCCAATAATAATCCACCTTGACGCCTGGAGCCGCAGCCGGCACTCACCTGATTTTCCAGAGGCATGTTGTACACCTCCGAGTCCAGCAGCATGGTGCAGGCACTAAAAGGCACAGCCTGGTTGGCAATTGTCCTGGCCGCTCTGCAATGAACTCTGAGGTTCTCCTGTTCACAAGACACGATGAGCTTCTCCTACAGAGAGATGAGACCAGTCACATCAACTTCAAGTTTAGAAGACTACAAACTTCTCCAGATGTGTCCATAGACACCACTACAGCCTTGCAGATCCAAAAACACAAGTGGGGTCCAATAGTGGAGCGGGCCGGGGTCCGCCCCCGTGCCGAGCAGGGCGCGGGGTCCGCCCCCATGCCGAGCAGGGCGCGGGGTCCGCCCCCATGCCGAGCAGGGCGCGGGGTCCGCCCCCATGCCGAGCAGGGCGCGGGGTCCGCCCCTATGCCGAGCAGGGCGCGGGGTCCGCGCCCTGCTCGGCGGGGTCCGCCCCCATGCCGAGCAGGGCGCGGGGTCCGCCCGGATTGATCACAAATCCTGGAATCCCCTCTATTATAGCAAGATATACAGTTAGAGATGTGAAAGCCCGGAAAAAAAACCTGAAAAATTTGGAAAAAAATATATTTTTTTTGTTTTTTTCCAAAAATTGAAAAGAAAAAAATAAATAAAAATTGTGGAATATTTTATTTTAACATGATGATTAAAATATTTTAAGACAGGGTGTTCAAATATTTTCCAAATAATTTCTAAAAAAAATAAATAATGTAGTATGATAGAGTGAGGACACGCAAGCCCTAGGTAACAAACTGAACCCTCCAATACAAGAACAGTATGCATTTCGTCCTTTAGGAGGTGCTGTGCTGCTATTGTAAAAAGAAAAAGGTTTCAGTTTTGCTTTTGCATGTTAGTGGGTGTGTTTGGTTTGTTTCCGTCCTCTTCACTAGGCCTCAAAAGCATTGGAAGAAAATAGAGAGCAACAAAAAGGACCTGAAAGTATATACTTAATTAAAAAAAAGGTAAGAGTTTACATTTATCCGATTCTGAATCATTTAGCTACATTAGTTTATCTTTATAAACTTTTGTGTAAATAATTTATCCATTAACCACAGATTAGTGTCTTTTCTCATTTTTTTCTTGTTTTTATTTCCTACTCCCCTCAGAAAAATGGTGAGACCGACATCCAACATATGGAGGCATTTTCACATTACAAGTTTTTCTGAAAAGAAAAAATGTGATTTGCAAATATTGTCAGATGAAATCTGCATTTCCAAATGCTACCAGGATGACGAAACACATTCTTGTATGTAACACGTGTCCTGTGGATATACAAAAATCCTTCATGGATCGAAGTGAAGAGGACAACAATGATGACAATGCACATCGTTTTTCTCAACATTCTCCTAACAGAATGACTTTCAATCTTAAAAAGACAAAAAAGTTCTAATGTAGCATTTTTTCAAATCTTAAAGAAAATTTCATTTTTTCCCCCAAAAAAACGTTTTCCGAGCTTCAGAATTTCCGGAAATTTTACATCTCTATATACAGTGCAGTATCAGTTTCTAAAAATTATGCAGCTAAATACCTTATTTTACTGCGCTGCTGTGCGGTCACGTGACCTCCTACTGCTCTGAGGGCTACAGTTGGAAGGGCCAAGATTGCCGTGGCGTGGATACTACCATAGGAGATGGGATTTGGAGCTACAGTGATCAGCAATGGGCTCACCTGAGCCGTATGGAGCCGCTTGCTTCCTGTCTAGATTTGGTGACTTGGCCTTGAGCTTGGCGTGTCGTACATCTCTACCACGAGGAGAGACGGCGAGAGCTTGGACTAGCGATACCGGCTTCATCTCCACCATGGAATTCTGAGCTGACATCAGGACATAACTACAAGGCCACTTTCACACTGAAGCGCTTATAAACTGCCAGTAAAAACACTGAGCACTTTTGAAGAGCTTTTCAGGCGCTTTTGAAGAGCTTTCCATTAATTTCAATGGGGAGGGGAGTTCTTCACAGCCCTGCCAGCCCACTGCCCCAGTGTGAAAGCGTTCATTGATTTTAATGGAAATAAGTATTCATGAGCTTTTTAGGCGCTGTTTTTAGTGTGAAAGCGCCTGAAAAGCGCCTCAGTGTGGGGTGTATTTCAGGCGTTTTTCAGACGCTTTAGCTTAAAAAAAAAACGCCTGTAAAGCGCCTGAAAGAAGCCGCAACTGCAATCAAAATGTGAAAGCCCGAGTGCTTTCACACTGAGACCCCTTTGTCACTATGGCATTTTTCAGGTGCTTTAGCGTTAAAATAAGCGCCTGTAAAGCGCCTGAAAGAAGCTGCAACTGCAATCCCAATGTGAAAGCCCGAGTGCTTTCACACTGAGGTGCTGCGCTGGCCGGGTGTCAGAAAAAGTCCTGTAAGCAGCTTCTTTGCAGCGCTTTTGGAGTGGTGAATACACCGCTCCTAAAGCGCCTCTTCCCATTGAAAGCAATGGGAAGCGCCTGAGAAAAAGCCTGAAAAGCGCTTGTAGCAGCAGCGCTTTGTGGGCGCTTTTAACCCTTTTTTGGCCACTAGCAGGGGTTAAAAGCGCCCCACTAGCGCTCGAAAAGCGCTGGTAAAGCGCTGCTAATTTAAGCGGCGCTTTACGAGCATTTTTCGGGCGCTGACAGTGTGAAAGGGCTCTTAAAGCCTAAGGCCCCTTTCACACTGAAGCGCTTCTAAACTGCTGAGCACTTTCGAAGAGCTTTTCAGGCGCTTTTGTAGAGCTTTCCATTCATTTCAACGGGGGAGGGGAGTTTTTCACAGCCCTGCCAGCACACTGCCCCAGTGTGAAAGCGTTCATTGATTTTAATGGAAATCATTTTTTGTGAGCTTTTTAGGCGCTGTTTTTAGCGCAAAAGCGCCTGAAAAGCGCCTCAGTGTGGTCTAACTATACCTTGAACTGTGCGTTTTTTTCTTCCATGGTTAACTGTGCTTTTGATTAGAGATCCCCACCATCTGCCGCGGTCTCACCCGCGATTATCTGACACGCACTTCGATCCATTACAGATCTCCATCTTCATCCTTACATTCCCGATTCATTCGGAGGCCATGGGATCAGATCTCAGCACGACCCCCCTGTGCTCTTCTTTTACAGGGCCACAAATATTTATGGGCTCCTTTCCAGCCATGGACGGCTGTCCTCGGCACGGCTGAGTTATTCCAGGTTCTTGCTACTCCTAATACCAGATATTTTTGGACTACTATGATCGGTGTTGCCACAATATATTATTGATCGATCTGCATGGTGTAGGGCAGGGAGATGCAATTAGTGAACCTCCAGCTGTTTCAAAACTACAAGTCCCATCATGCCTCTCGGTGTCATGCTTGGAGCTGTCAGAGTCTTGCTATGCCTCATGGGACTTGTAGTTCTGCAAATCGTGGGTGAGACCTAGGCAGATAGTAGGGATCTCCAATCAAAAGCGCAGTCAACCATGGAGGAAAAGAAAACGCACAGTTCAAGGTATTGTTATGTCCTGATGTCGGCTCAGAATTCCGTGGTGGAGATGAAGCCGGTACCGCTAGTCCAAGCTCTCGCCGCCTCTCCTCGTGGTAGAAATGTACGGCGCGCCGAGCCCTGGTGTAGGGTGACGCGGATGGTCCACGCTCTCGCCGCCTCTCCTCGTGGTAGAGATGTACGGCGCGCCGAGCCCTGGTGTAGGGTGACGCAGATGGTCCAAGCTCTCGCCGCCTCTCCTCGTGGTAGTAATCTACGGCGCGCCAAGCCCTGGTGTAGGGTGACGCGGACGCATGTACAGTTTTTAGACACTTTATAGACAATGTTGTCTTTTAGATGGTGGAAGATTTGTCCAGTTTATTTTGTTTTCATTTGCTCAACAATAAACTTTTGTACTTTGATAACCGGTTCTGTATTTTTGGAATACTATTGTTTGGTACTGTGAACTGTATCTTCTCTCCTGGTCCAGTTTTGGTTTTCTACAGTGGGAGGGGCCATCTGCTGAGAGGAGGAGGAGAGGAGGAGAGCGGCACAAGGTCATGTGACTGCACAGCGGCGCTCAGAAATTAGGTATTACTGCATCATTTCCTGTGACGGAGGGGGATTCCAGAATCTGACTTTACAGCCACAGCAGAACAACGGGGGGAGGGGCAGGCAGGAGATGACTCTCACACAGACTCCTGAGCTCACAGGCAGGGAGGGAGGGGGAGAGGGAGAGACAAACTGACCACATTATCATGATTACCATAGTCAGTTCACTTAGGTCAGTGATGGTGAACCTCGGCACCCCAGATGTTTTGGAACTACATTTTTCCCATGATGCTCATGCACTCTGCAGTGTAGTTGAGCATCATGGGAAATGTAGTTCCAAAACACACGGGGTGCCAAGGTTCGCCATCACTGACATAAGGGGACACAGGAACAAGCAGGATCAACCAGGCATTTTACAGCATAGAACGGGACCAAATGAAAGCACAAGCACTATGCTGTATATCCCGCTTTAAAAGGATTTTTTTTTACAACTTTAACCAGATGTGTCGGTCACCCAATGCAGAACACAAACCACATCAGACAGCGGGGCTCTGGGAGGTTTACAAGGCATTTGGTCCGGTATTCAGGATTGTGTTTTTGGGGTGTGGTCAAAGTGGGCGTATTTCTATTTTTAGTTTACAAGGCGTTTATAGTCTAGAATACATAAAATGTCGCACTCACCCTTTCAATGCTGTGTTGCAGGCGAAGTTTCCCCCTCACCGCTTCCTGCTGCCGGAATAATTCCTTTAGCGGCTCCGATAACGATGGCGGCGGTGCAATCTACAGGAAGAACACGCGTTCAGCACGGACAGGCATATTGTTTTTAAATCAGATATTCTTTATTATTAAAAGGGTTTTACTTTTAAAGTTTACAGATAGGCCTAAAAAAAATAAAATCCTTCGGCTAAAATGCAAAAAAAATATATAAAAATAATAAATACAGTAAAACACCAAAGTTAAGAGAGTGAAAAATAAAAGGGTAAAAGTACAAGTCGTCTCCTTAATCCAATAAGAGGCGAAACGCGTAATCCAGCCAAGTATGAGAAGAGACAGATGGGACCCGGAGACATCTCAGGGGGTTCCACCACGTCACACAGGTAAGAGATCGTCATCACTTCAGTATATAGAGAGAGATATACAAAGATTTCAGAGAACTCTGGGAATGCGCTTGTTTTCTCTAGTCTGACCCATTGCCATCGGTGTTAATAAAATTTATACCCAATATACAGTGTGTCAAAGTGGTTGTAAATCCTCCATATACCCAGTGAAGTGACCGGCCTCAGATGATACACAGATGAGAAAAATCCTCTTATAAGTTGTACCTGTTTATCTGCAGCCAATGTGCAGAATTTTAAAGCTGGTCTGGGAGTGGGGGGGTGGGGGGGTATAGGTGGAGTTTGGGGGGAAAAGCTTAAGTTACACTCTGCAGAGCTCAGTGAGAGCCGATTGTAGGGAAGGGACTCACCTGATTCACACAGGAACAGACCTGACGTTGTCAATCACAGGCTGTGTGCTGGAGCTCCCTCCCGCCACCTTTTATCTATTGGTGTCAGGAAAACTTGTCAGAAGTGATGCATGCTGATTAGCAGAGGAAGGAGGCAGCAGACAGAAATGACACTTAAAGCGGAAGTAAACCCATCGATTTAACAGTTTAAAAAAACAAAAACAAAAAGGCATGCCGTGAGTGCTAACTGCACATTGGCTGTGCTCTCAACCAGTCAAACCATCCAATGGCTGGTGTCAAAGGATCACATGTGCAGCACCGTGGCAGTTGAAGATTAAACAGAGGCAAAGATGGCAGCTTCCTTTGGCTGAAAATGATAGGGGGGTTTACTTCACACTTTAATGCTCTGGACTGAGACAATTACACACCATAGAAGGATATGCTTTGTTCAGATTTCACTTTAAAGCGGATTCCTAGGAATTCAGCAACTTTGCAAAAAGTACAACACCAAGTCTTGGAGGGGACATGCACCTGATTGGACTTATCTCTGCACTACTTATGTGTGACAGGTTTACCACACTACCGCAGCTATGTCCGGCCCTCACCTCTGCTGCCCATTCACAGAAGCCTTTGTATTTTGTGATGTCGTTCACAGAATACAAAGGCTTCTGTGAATGGCCAAAAAGAGGGGAGGGGCAGGCAGGGCAGAGCAGACCACAGCGACCAGCATCTAAGCTCCAGAAGTTCTCTTCCTGGAACACAAACTTGTCGGATGTGAATAAAATTGAAGTCTACGAGGCGAGGCTGCCAGGCACCTTGTTGGACTTAACTAGCGGTATGCCTGCAGTTTTTACAAAGTAGCCAAATTCCTGTGTTCAGCTTTAAAGTGGAAGTAAACCCTTCTATCATTTTCAGCCAAGGAAGCTGCCATCTTTGCCTCTGTTTAATCTTCAACTGCCACAGTGCTGCACATGTGATCCGTTATGACACCAGCCATTGGATGGTTTGACTGTTTGGTTGAGAGCACAGCCAATGTGCAGTTAGCATTCACGGCATGCCTTTTTTTTTTTTAGACTGTTAAATCGATGGGTTTACTTCCGCTTTAAAGTGATACTAAAGTCTCCTTTTTTTTTTGCTTTAAAATAACATGTTCTACTTACCGGCTCTGTAATGGTTTTGCACAGAGCAGCCCCGATCCTCCTCTTCTCTGGTCCCACGCCGCCGATCCTTGCTCCTCCCTCCTGCAGAGTGCCCCCCACAGCAAGCAGCTTGCTACCGGGGCACCTGAGCCAAGCCGCAGCTCCGTGTATCCATTCAGACACGGAGCTGCGGGCTAGGCCCCGCCCCCTCACTCCTCATGGGCTCACTGACTAATTGATCAGCGGGAGCCAATGGCGCTCCGCTGCTGTCTCAGCCAATGAGGGAGAGTCCCAGGGCGGCTGAGTCTCTCGTGCAACATCGCTGGATAGAGAGGGGGCTCAGGTAAGTATGGGGGGGGGGGGGGGTCCTGCACACAGAAGGCTTTTTATCTTAATGCACCTTCTGCCTTTACAACCCCTTTAAAGTGGTGGTTCAGCAAAAAAAAAAAAAGGTAGCTGCTGACTTAATAAGTACACTTACCCTCCCAGGGCGCCCGCGATGTCGGTCGTGGAGGCCGAGATGTCCCTCGGCGCTCCGGTCCCAGCGCCGCCATCCTCAGTAAGGGAAAACGGGCAGCGAGTGCTGCCCGTTTCCTACTGCGCATGTGCGAGTCGTCACGTGGCCTACTGCGCATGCGCGAGTCGTCGCGCGGCGCTTTGTGAATGGGGAACGCGATGGGTTGTGGGACACAGTTCCCATAACACACCGCGCCCCATTCACTAGAAGACGGCGCTCGGAGCAGAAGAGAGAACAGCGCCGCGGAACAGGAAGAGGCAGATTAGGACGATCTGCCTAGCAACAGCAATTTCTGGTAATTGCATTTTTATTAAAAAAAATTTCAGGGTGGCCCTCCACTTTAAGTAGCAGTGTGCAGCTCAAGCATATTCAGACAACTCCACCAAGGGGTAAAATTTAAACCAAAATAATTCACCCATAAAGCTCAGCCTTAAGAAGCCCGATGAGGAGACACCCCAGGAACCCCCCTTTGCAGGATCTGCTCATGGGGAGGCACAACTATTAAACCCAGAAACAAAATGCTATATTGCAGCTTAGCAATTCTTAGATGTGATGGCTGCATGTTTTATTTTCACCTGGTGATCCAGCTAGTAAGTCTGTTCTTCAATAAAACAAGCCACAGAAGTAGCGGTTAGGGTTGGGACAAACAAATTACCACTCCCAGGGGTGCTTACAGTAGTCAGTTTTATATTGATGTAAAACCTTTATCCAAAAAGGCAAAAAATGTTACTGTAACTGATGTGAGATGGAGTTTAGCTTCAATGTGTTCATCAAAATCTTCTCATCCATCCAATGCGGTCTGCTTTGCCAACTGTGCTCCTTCCTCCAGAGTGGGTGGGGGGGGGGGGGGGGTTACTGGTCAGATCACCAGGTGAAAGAAAAAAGCCTAAAAAAATAAACAAATGCAGCCACCACATTGAATGATTGCCGAGCTGCAATACATGACATTTCTGGTTTCGGGTTTACTACCACTTTAAAGGGTTCGTTCCTTTTCACCAAAAGACTTCCTATGAAGATAAAAGACATTCGTAGATAAAAAAAGCTGTGCAGGTTTGACTAAAATTGAATGCTGCCCTTGCTATAGGTTTAGGCCATTGACACCTCATGAAGCCTGACTGGAAAACACCGAGGACGCCGCCAAGAGGGGTCCAGCTAATACTGCTCACCTTTCCCGATTCCAACTCCTTCACATGCACTCCCTCCCCCGACACAGTAGCTGTGACCTCAGCATCGGAGAAGCTCATTCCTGGGATGGTGAAGGCAGAATAGTAACAGTTGGGCTTTCTTAGCAACGTCCTTGGAGTTTTCCAGGTGGGCTTCATGAAGTTGCAATAAAAAAGTATGTGAACCCTTTTGGAATGATATGGATTTCTGCACAAATTGGTCATAAAATGTGATCTGATCTTCACTTAAGTCCCAACAATAGACAATCGCAGTCATATTATTCACGTTTTCCATAGGGATATTTGATGGCGTTTATTTGCAGCTTTTTCCAAAACTTTTTCTAGCCCGATAATTTTAAAATTGTTATTTTCTTCTTATATGTAAACTAATAACACACAAAGAATTAAATGTTACCAGGTTTTTATTGAACACACCATGTAAACATTCACAGTGCAGGTGGAAAAAGTATGTGAACCCCTAGAATAATGAGATCTCCCAGAGCTGATTGGAGTGAGGTGTCAGCCAACTGGAGTCCAATCAATGAGATGAGATTGGAGGTGTTAGAAGACCAGAAGACCTACCATTAAGAATTGTTGACTTGCATAAAGCTGGAAAAGTGTTATAAAAATTATCTCCAAAAGCCTTGCTGTTCATCAGTCTACGGTAAGAGAAATTGTCTATAAATGGAGAAAGTTCAGCACTGCTGCTACTCTCCCTAGGAGTGGAGCTTCCTGTACAGATGACTGAAGAGCACAGCGCAGACTGCTCAATGAGGTGAAGAAGAATCCTAGAGTGTCAGCTAAAGCCTTACAAAAGTCTCTGGCATATACTAACATCCCTGTTAGTGAATCTACGATACATAAAACACTAAACAAGAATGGATTTCATGGATACCACAGAGGAAGCCACTGATGTAAAAAAAAAACATTGCTGCACGTTTAGTTTTCACAAGAGCACCTGGATGTTCCACAGCAGTACTGGCAAAATATTCTGTGGACAGAAGAAACCAAAGTTGAGTTGTTTGGAAGAAACACAACACTATGTGTGGAGAAAAAGAGGCACAGCACGCCAACATCAAAACCTCATCCCAACTGTGAAGTATGGTGGTGGGGGCATCATGGTTTGGGGCTGCTTTGCTGCGTCAGGGCCTGGATGGATTGCCATCAACGAAGGAAAAATGAATTCCCAAGTTTATCAAGACATTTTGCAGGAGAACTTAAGGCCATCTGTCCACCAGCTGAAGCTCAACAGAAGATGGGTGTTGCAACAGGACAACGACCCAAAGCATAGAAGTAAATCAACATAATGGCTTAAACAGAAGAAAATACGGATTCTGGAGTGGCCCAGTCAGAGTCCTGACCTCAACCTGATTGAGATGCTGTGGCATGACCTCAAGAAAGCGATTCCCACCAGACATCCCAAGAATATTGCGGAACTGAAACAGTTCAGCAAAGAGGAATGGTCAAGAATTACTCCTGACCACTGTGCACGTCTGATCTGCAACTACAGGAAACGTTTGGTTGAAGTTATTGCTGCCAAAAGGAGGTTCAACCAGTTGTTAAATCCAAGGGTTCACATACTTTTTCCACCTGCACTGTGAATGTTTACATGGTGTGTTCAATAAAAACAAGGTAACATTAAATTCTTTGTGTGTTATTAGTTTAAGGGGATTGCGATTGTGTATCGTTGTGACTTAGATGAAGATCAGATCACATTTTTTGACCAATTTGTACAGAAATCCATATCATTCCAAAAGGGTTCACATACTTTCTATTGCAACTGTAAATGGCCAATACCTATAGAACATTACTCAACTTTAGTCACAGCTTGCTTTCATCTTTTAGCTGCATAGGCAGTTTTCTAGCAAAGGTGAAGCTAACCCTTTGAGAAAGAAAAGGATTGAAGTGCCGCACAAAGCTGGAGGCTTGAGCGTTTCCTCGTCAGTGCTCAGAATGGGGGACGGGCGTCTGAGTTCACTGATCCAGATATGTTCATGTCCTGTAGACCAGTGGTCAGCAACCCTGTCCTCAGGGCCCACTAACAGGCCAGGTTTGCAAGATAACTGAAATACATCACAGGTGATATCATTTGCTGCTCAGTGATTGCAGTATTCTAGTCTGCATCTCCCCCAAGGAAATACATAAAACCTGGCCTGTTAGTGGGCCCTGAGGACAGGGTTGATGACCACTGCTGTAGACGAGACGCCGCTCAGACCAACCGAGTGCTTACATGGTGTATTGGCCTCAGCAAGAGCTGCTTTGGACACGCCATCTGACACTTTCTGCCCTGCCCACCAGGAGCCTGGTGACCCATGGGTGGGGCGGAGCCTGGTCAGAGCGGCACTGGCTGAGGCCATACACAAAGTGGTGGGTTGGTCTGGTTGGGCGTCTCATCTACGATGCACTATCCCCTTCAAGGACACCAACATTTAAATCAGACATGAAAGCATTAGAATAAAATGGACGAGTCTTTAAAATTCACAACAAAAATAAAAGCCTCCACACCTAAACCCCAGCATCCCGAGGAAGAGCAGGACGGTGCACTCACCACTGGAATGTGAAGCTTGCTCAGAGGTTTGCCATCCAATAAATAAGAGCCAGTGTAAGTCACATATTCAGCATAACATTGAGGGGCTTGAGGGGTGATGTAACACAATATTTTCCTCTTCTCTTCAATTTTTTTCCTAATCTGTAAATATTCAAAGTAGGGATTCGACCTGTCGCTGTGATATGGCTCAATGTCGTCCAACTTGATGGCATCAACGATGGCTGCCAAGGTCTGCTGGATCATCTCACGCGTCTGCTGACTGGTGGTGCTGATTATCTGCTGCTGAAGTTGATTGGGCTTTTGCAACTTCCTCTTGCGGGGGTGCGTTTGGGAATCTTCCTCCTCTGTGACTTTACTTTTTCCACGGGTCGATGGCGTGTTTGCTACAGGTTGTTCCTTCTCCGGTGTGGAAGAGTTTTGCTTATTCTGGTTGGCCAGCATTTGAGCCCTGTTTCGAGTCATCCGTAGCGGTATCTCTTCTACTTTGGGGGGTTTCGGAGTATCAACTGTTGTTTTTGGCATTTGCTCTTGAACTTCTACTGGAGGGTTAACTGGAGGGGCCTCGACTTGTACGACAGGTTCACTAGCAACATTTTCCACCGGTTGACTTTCAGTTTCTTTCACATCAGCCTCAATGTGCTTCGGCGACACCGGAGTGAAGGCGTCTGCAGAAGAACTTAGGCTTGACTGTACCTTATTCTCTACTTCTTGAAGAGTTTCCAGTTGTACATAAGGTATTGCAAAGCTTGTTGGTTCAAACACTGGCTTTGTATTATGGGATACTTTTTCAGTGTCTATTGTTGGTTCTTCAGCGTGGTCATCTTTCTGCTCCTGAACTTCGGGTGTTGGTTCCTCCATTTCCACGGTATTTGTTTCTTTAGGAGTTACTGGCTCTGGGAGATCAGTTTCATCCTGAGGCATTTCAACGTTGTCATCCTCATTGGACACATCAAGAGGAACATCAGGACTCCTTGCAATTGGCTCCTTGTTTGGCTGTTCACAGATCTCAGCATCATTTTCTTCTTTGACAGGAAGTGGAAGTTCAGGCAGAGAAAATGGTCCAAGATCCAGATCCTCCACAGCTGAAGAAAATGGGTCAGGCCATGGTTCTGGATCTTGAGTAGGTGGTTGAACATCACTGGGCTCCACATAACTTTCTTTAACGGAGGCCAACGTATCTTCTAGAGGTTCTGTGTTTAGTTGAGATTCAGGAGCCAATGCCTGCTGATCATCTGATAGATCATCACAGTTATTTAGAAAGTTGGTAAGCGGAGTTGGCGATTCATATGGACCTTGATCCTCCGGCTGAGGCAGGTCCTCTTCCACATCCTCCCTATCCTCTTTTAGCTCCTCTGGGGCTGGTTCGGACAAGGGGTAGGGAATGGGAGAAACTGGATAAGGTGAATCTGAAGAAATAAATGGAACTGAAGCAGTAATAGATTTTTCAGGTGAGCAAAAACTCTTAGGTGACTCCGTGAATCTCGGAGGAGATTTTAGGAGCTCAGGTGCCATTGACCAGTTCCCAGGTTGATCAGGAGGGTTACTCATTAAACTTGGAGGGATAACAGGGTCTGTATTTCTATTATGCGGACTGACCCATTCTAAATTCTGATCAGAAATTGTTGAGCCAAATGTATTTTCTTCAACAGGTGGAAGGAAACCAGATTCTGTAGGTGGTGGTAAAAAGGCAGGTTCAGGGGGTAAAAAAGCAGCTTCTGTATGTGGGGTATGAAATCCAGATTCAGGGGGCAAATAAGCAGTGTCTGTAGAGGGAAAACTAGATCCCGGATGAAGAACATAACCCTGTTCTTGTGGCATAAAGGATGGCTCTGAAGGCAAATATTCTGGCTCCTGGGATAGAAAGTCTGTCTGTTGAGGAATGTAGGCAGGTTCCTGGTGCATATAAGAAGGTTCCTCCTCCTCCTCCTCCGGCATAAAGTCGGGTGCTGCTGAAAAGCTATTTTCATTTGGTATAAAGTTATCATCAGTCTGTAAATAGGCTGGTTCCTGTTGCAGAAAATTAGACTCAGTTGGTGAATAGCTTGGGTCTTGGGATAAAAGAGATTCTGTAGCTTGTTGTGCTTCAGAGTCACATGGTAGGCCAAGATCAGGAGGAATAGCACTTTCTGTAGAAGGCTCAAGCAAGTCCTCTCTTTCCAATGGTGGGGACTTGGCCTGAACAGCTGAATAGCCACGATCAGGTGATGGAGCAATACTGGCAACAGCTGCGGGTGTACAGGAAGTATCGTCAACTCTTGGAGATGCTGCCCTGTAGTCTGGTGAAAAGTAACTTGGAGACCCGCATGTGAATTTTTCTTCAGGAACAAGTGGTTGGATCTTGTCATCCATTATATGCATTGGCGAACTGAAGCTAGAAGCTGCTGGCACACTCTGCTGTCTATAAAATTTCATTTCTGAAGGAGGAAAGTCTTCTTCGGGAACTCTTCTGACATCAACAGAGACAGAGTGGCTACGATTCACAGAACAAGGTACCCTAGTGGGTGTCTGACTTGGGTTTTCGGGCATTCCACTAGATGTTGCTGAAAACCGGTCAAAAAACGTAGGTGAGCAGGCATTCATAGACATTGCCGACACGGGCAAAGAGTGCTGCGTATCTGAACAGTCAAACATCAAATCTGGATAGTCTTCGGTACTGCAAGACGGGGTCCTTGGTGTCTGCATGACTTCTTCATAACTTGGACAAGAGATGACAGATGTAGGTGTGGGGACACCTGTTGGCCTATTTTGATCAGGTCTTGGAGAAGCTGTGAGCACTTCTTTAATTTGTGGACCATTGAGCCAATCTTTCGAATCATTCCCAGTAATGGTAGGGGCTTTATTTTCAGATGGTGCTGCATTGGATGATAAATCTTTAGACTTTTTATCTTTTTGGAGTGGATCAGTTATTACCAAAGGTTTTTTGGCGGTCAAGTCCAGACTTTTCTTCCGCTGTTCTTCTGATTTTAATTTTTCCTTTAGCTTCGGATCCCCAGAACGGTGCCTCATCTTTTCCATTTGCTTCATTCTTTCTTTGTGCTTTTTATGCTTTTCTTCAATTTCAAGATCTTTTTGGCTCAGCATTCTTTCAAAACTGGTCATCATTAGATCTCCATCACCAAGAAGTTTTTCTCGTGGCTTATTGTCTCTCTTGTTGACATCCTTATTAAGAGTGACTTTCTCTGTACCATTCAGAATCTTAACAGTCTCTTTCTCATAGTTATCCTTTGTTCTCTCTTTGATTTTTATATCACCGAATCTTACCACCTCGTCTTTAGATTTTTCTTTTGAAGTTAATGGAGAGTCCTTATCTCTACCCACAGGTTTCTGCTCCTCTCTGTGATGCTTAAAGAAAGCTTCCAAATGTTTGTCCCGGTGTTTGTCATCTTTGCTTTTGTCACGATGTTTATCTTTCTTTTTCTTTTCTTTCACAACAGAAGAAGAGTATGCTTTGTCCTTTTCAGATTTCTTTAGGGAGTCTCTTTCAGAATCATGCTTCTCTTTTTCAGAACCAAAAACAAAGTCCATGCTTCTATCCAATTCCTCTTCAGTTTCAGTCTTAACAGAAAATGAAGAGAAAGTGTCTCCATCTGCTGTTGGAGTCTCCTTATCATACTGTATGGACTCTCTCCTGCTATAGGTGTCCCTCATATCATCCAGTTTTTCTGCCTTTTTATCAGACTTGTCTTTTCGTGTTTTATCCTTGTCATGGCTTTTCTTTGAAGAGGAGCTAGAATGCCTATTTCTTTCCTTTAACTTTTCTGCTAAACCAGGTACGGAATCTTTACATTTTTCCTCTACTGAATCTATAGTGGTCACCACAGCAGCTTCCAACAGGTTTCCAAGGCCAGCATCCTGGCCCCGATCTGTAAAACTGTCGGAAGAGATTTCACTGATTTTGTCATTGGAATCATCCTTGTAGTCATTGAGGGCCTCCTCTTCCAATTTCTCCAGAAGACTCTTCTCAGCATCACCTTTAGAGGACTTTCGATCTTTAAAGTGATCTTTATCAGATTTCTCCTTGTGTTTGGTTTTGACTTTCTCCTCAGTCTGGTGTTTCTTTTCACTTTTGTCACCTGGTACCTTTTGTTTAGACTTCTTGTCTTGGTTGGAATCTACGGACGCTCTGTCTTTGCGGTATTTGTCAAGGGACTCCTTATCCTTTTTCTCTTTGTGTTTTTCAGTGTTCTTTTCTTTCTTCTCCTTCCCCGATTCGGACTGACCTTTATCTTTCTTCTTCTCTTTCAGTTCCCGATCTTTTTGTTTTTCACTGGAATTTCTTCTGTGTTTATCAGACTGGGAAGGCTCTTTGTCTTGTAAAGGATTCTCTCGCTCATGATAACTATCCATTCTGTGCAGATCATTGGTATACACCTCGGAGATTTTGAACCCTGGCATAAATAGATTATCCTCCTCTTCACTTTCATCTGTAAAGATGTCCGCAATGTTATACCAGTTTTTACCTCTGGCCTTCTTGTCATCTCTCTTGTCCCCAAAATCCTTTTCTTTTTTCTCAGTTTTCTGCTCAGAGGAAACTTTCTTATCTTTGTACTTTTCCTCTTTCTTCTTTTGAGACCCTTTCTCCATTTCTTTTTGACTTCGGTCAGGTTTTTCAGGCTTTTCCGAATCTCTAGATTTCTCGCGATGTTTTTCAGATTTCGATTTTTCCTTTTTCTCCACGTCCCTTCTTTCCTTGCCAGAGTGATGCCTCTCCCGCGTCTCAGAATTCTTAGTAATTATTGGCTCTTGTTCTGATTTTTCTTTAAAGGAGGTCTCCGATCCATGGTCATTCAGGTCTTCTTTATACTGCTCTTCTGGTTTCGTTTTAGAATCCCTCCGTTCTTTGCTTCCCAAAGAATCCCTCCTTGTGGAGTCCACATCTTTTTCTTTTCGTGTTTTAGTGGTGTCCAGAGAGTCCTTCCTCTTCTTCTCACGCTCACCTGTGTACAAGGTGGCACCTTTGTGTGCATCTGACTGATCTCTCTTTTTGTCAGAAGTTTTGTCAGTAGAGTCTCGATCTTTTCTTTTTACAACAGTCTCTTTCTCTGGTTGTGGGTCTCCATATTCTCTCCGGTCTTTGTTTTTGGAGTCTTTTTCCTTGACTTCCTCCTTGATAGATTCTACAATCAGCTTGGGGATGGCATCGTTTTTGCTTTCTCTAAAGTCTGCAAAGGAGGAGTCCCAGCTATCTTCAGCTTTGAAGTCAAAAGAAGAGTCTGAGGACATCTCAGAAATCCATAAACCCTGATCATCTGACGTGTTGTACTTTGTTTCTTCTTCTAAAAATTTGGTTTTGCTGTTTAATTCTTCAAATGGTGCTTCATCTTTGTGAGACTTTTTTTTCTTGACCTTCTCCTCTTTGAAACTTTTGTCTTTTTCGGGTTTGGAAATTTTCTCCTCTTTTAGCTCATTTTTCTTTTCAGATTTGGAGGACTTCTCTTTCGTTTTCTTCTTCTTTTCTTCTTTGTGGACTTTCTTTTCTTCTTTGGGGGATTTTTCCTTGACAGTTTTTTCTGTTTTTCCAGAGCGGTCTCTGTCCTCTTTAAAGAGTTTACTACTGTCCTTGCCATCTTTATTCTTTTTGGATGACTTCTCTTCTTTGGTAGCCTTACTACTTTCATCCCGGTAGCCCCAGTCTTCTTTCTCAGATTTTACTTTTGAAAGCTTGTCCTCCTTCCTGAGGTGCTCGTTTTCATGTTTTAATACTTTTAATTTTTCTGGAACGTCAACATCCAAACTTAATGGCTTGTCTGATTTTTGTTTAGAGTCGTCGTAGTCGATAGAAAAGGTTTTAAGGATTTTAACGTCTTGTCCAGCCTGCACCAGTCCTTTTTCTTTATTTTTGTGTTTAGTTTTGTGTTTTTTCACTACTTTGCCCTCTTTATCTAGTTTTGGAATTGCCCCGTCAACGTGAAGATGAAAAGAGTTATTTTCGTATATGCTGTTATGCATATTGCTTTTCTTTTTGTGCTCCTGTTTCTTTTTAACTTGTTTCACAGACTCCACGCTGGAATCCTCCGAGGAGTAATCATAGTCACTAGTCAATCGTGTCCTTGTGGAGTCCGATAACGAGCTAACATCTGACCAGTGAGGGGAAGATACAGTTTTCCAATTGTCCGTTCTCCAGTGCTTGGAGTGCTGGTCAGGGATATTAGCATTGTGCTTCTGTGATGCTAAACTCCCTTGAGACGATGCTGAAGATGCTGAAAGAGAGCTAAACAAAGAAGTCTCCTTCAATGCTAAGGCAGAGTCTTTTATACAGTTTGAATTTTCTAAGGAAAGTATATCATTTTCTACGTCACTCTCCAAGTTTTCACTTTCAGTTTCAGAGGAACAAAATAAGTTTTTCTTCTCAAACTTTACTTCCTTTGTTTTTGCATCTTTCTTCCGCTTCTTTTTGACTTTGCCTTTCTCTTTATGCTTTGCTACAGGCTGCTCCCTGGTTTTATTGCTCGGTAGAACGGTCGGAGCCGACAGGCAGAGCTTTTCAGGGGCCCCTATGGTGATGGAACTGTCCTCCTCGTCTGAAGTGTCCGACAGGATACGGCGAGCAGCTTTCTTTGGCGCAGTTGTATTTTTAACAAACGTTTTTACTTCCATTTTAGGAATAGCAACAAGACTGTTCGCAATAAGACTGTTCGCTTTAGCCTCTTTCCGAAACTCTTTTTTCAGCAAATGTTTGTCATCAACTGGAGGCACGCGATCTTCTTCGTCGTCTTCATCAAACTCGTACTCGTCTTTCACCGGCGTACTTTTTGACGTATGGCGACGATGTTTGCCTTTGTGTTTCGGGCCCTTCTCAAACTCAGAGTCTGTGTTATTGCCGTCCACCGAGCTGGAAGGTGCAAATGAAGGTGCATCTTCCTCTTCTGAAGTTTCTGCAAAGCAAAAAAACAAAAACCTCAGGAACACAGTTAACTAAAAAAACAAAACAAAAAACTGGTGAGCTGCCCGCAGACATGCCTGGCAGTACTAGGGCAGCTCTTAAGAAAAAGGAGGTTTTAAAATATTAAATTGAAAATCTGCCCACAAACAAGTTAAAGCGGAGCTGCACCCAAAAAAAAAAAATTGGCTTAAAAATCATAGAAGAATGTAAAAAAAATAATAATTGGAAAAAAAAATGTTTTTATCACCTCTAAATGCCTGTTGCTAGGGGGTCCCTCGTAGTCTGCCACCTTTAGTGCCCAGCAACTGACGTCACTTCCCCTAGGCGCCGCACAGTCATCTGGGACCTGTCACGTGTCCCAGATGAGTGAGCGGCGAATCACGGCGCTGCTCGCGCATGCGCAGTGGGTGCCTAGCTGTGAAGCCACAGCCGGGTGCCCAGATTAAGAATGCCGGCGCCGCAAGCGGATCGGGGAACGAGGGGGGGGGGCCTCGTTCCCTCGCATCGCTGGACGCTGGACCCCCAGTATTTGTAGCTGCTGACTTATTTTTTTTGTGGGCCCTCCTCTAAGCTTGAGAACTTAGAATAAATCTTTTGACATATTGATAAATACAGTGTTGAAATACATCCATTTACTAATGTATCCATCCTTTTTAATTGAATTCAGCCAATTTATCAATTAAACATGGCACAGCCAGGTGATGCCCTTTCATTTCTGGTAGTAGCGAAACCAGAAGCAGACCGATCGTTTCCAACTTGTACATCACAGTACTGACTGTCCAAAATGCAAACCCGTCAACATTTTTTTTTTTCAACTCCTTCCTTGCTCGATTCTTAAAGGAATATTAACCGCTTCCCGACCGCCTCATGTAGATATACGTCTACAGAATGGCTCGGGCAGGCAAAAGCACGTACGGGTACGTCCCCTTTAATTTGCCTGCCCGTGGGTCGCGTGCGTGCCGCTAGCGGCGCGCTCGCGACCCGGTCGGGAGCTCCGTGACCACGGCCGCGGGACCAGCGGACCCGATCGCCGCTGGTGTCCCGCGATCGGGTTACGGAGCTGAAGAGCGGGGAGAGGTTTGTGTAAACAAACCTCTCCCCGCGCTTCCTACTCTGCCTGTCATTGATCGGCTGTTCCCTGTCATCGGGAAAGCCGATCAATGACGTCAGACGTACAGCCACGCCCCCCTACTGTAAAAAAAACACAACACGTCACACTGACTCCTCCCCGCCCCCTAGTGGTTAACCCCTTCACTGCAACTGTCATTTACATAGGAATCAGTGCTATTTAAATAGCACTAATTTCTGTATAAATGACAAATGTCCCAAAAAATGTGTCAAAAATGTCCGATGTGTCCGCCATAATGTCGCAGTCACAATAAAAATCGCTGATCGCCGCCATTACTAGTAAAAAAAAAAAATATTAATAAAAATGCTATAAAACTATCCCCTATTTTGTAAACGCTATAACTTTTGCGCAAACTAATCAATAATCGCTAATTGCGATTTTTTTTTATACCAAAAATATGTAGAAGAATACGTATCGGCCTAAACTGAGGAAAAAAAATGTTTTTTTATATATTTTTTGGGGATAGTTATTATAGCAAAAAGTAAAAAATATAGCATTTTTTTCAAAATTGTCGCTCTATTTTTGTTTATAGCGCAAAAAATAAAAACCGCAGGGGCGATCAAATACCACCAAAAGAAAGCTATATTTGTGGGGAAAAAAAAGGACGCCAATTTTGTTTGGGAGCCACGTCGCACGACCCGCAATTGTCAGTTAAAGCAACGCAGTGCCGAATCGCAAAAAGGGGCCTGGTCCTTTGGCTGCCAATTGGTCCGGGGCTGAAGTGGTTAAATTTTATTATTTTATTTAAACATGCTATATTTACCTGTTCTGTGCAATAATATTGCACAGAGCAGTCCCTTACCTCCTCTTCTGGGGTCCCCTGTCGGTGCAGACACCTTCTGTGTGTGCCCCCATAGCAATCCGATTGCTATAGGGGCACACTGGCGGGCTTCACTCCCGAGCCAGGCTGCTGCATCCATACACAGTGTGGCTCAGCTCCACCCCCAACTCTTTCCTCAGAGGATTTGATGGACGGCAGCAGGAGCCAATGGCTTCCATTTCTGCCTCTGTTCTGTGAAAACAGAAATAGGGGAGAAGAGTGGACAGGACAGCTCTGGATCGAGAGAAAACTGTCCTCATGAAGAGAGGGGAGAAGACCTGCAGCCAGGCACAGCGCTGGATCAATAGAGGGCAAAGGTAAGTTTTTAGGGATGGGGAAATAGCAAGTGGAAGGCCTTTTACCTTAATGCAGAAAATGCATTAGACCAATCCAGGTTCTCACACATTTTACATTGTTTGTGTGGGTCAAGCTGGCCCAAAACGAACGACGTTCCTCACTAACCTGCGAGGCAGCTGATGTGCGCTATAAACTGCATGTAGCTGCAGCTACATACCGCCATGTGTTCCGGGACCGAGCAGAGACTTCCTGCCTCAAACGTGAAACCCAGATAAGTCTACAGCAGCAGCACTCAGAGAGAGCGACAATCTATTAGACCCCTTTCACACAGAGGTGCTTTAGCGCTAAAAATAACGCCTGTAAAGCGCCTCTCACAGTGCTTTCACACTGAGGTGGAGCGCTTGCGGGACATTATGAAAAGTCCTCCAAGCAGGATCTTTGGGGCGGTTCGGGAGCGCTGTATACACCGCGCCCAAAACGCCCTGCCTATTGAAATGAATTGGCACCACTTGCCAAGCGCCACAATACGGGCGCTTTTAACCACTTCAATACCGGGGGGCACTTATACACCTTCCTGCCCAGACCAATTTTCAGCGCTGTTGCACTTTGACTGACAATTTTGCGGTCATACAACACTGTACCCAAACTAAATTTTTATAATTTTGTTCACACAAATAAAGCTTTCTTTTGGTGGTATTTCATCATATCTGATTATTATTTTTCTGCTTAACAAAAAATAAAATAAAAATAATGAAAATTTAGAAAAACTTGTTTCCATTACAAAACTTTGTAAGGCAAGTTTTCGGTGGCACGGGTGGATGCCAAACAATGCCTGCCAATCAGTGATGCCCATTGGGCACTGATTGGCATCCATTGCGAGCATTCATTGGGATCCCTGGTGGCCATGGGTGGGGGGGGGGGGGAATGCTGAGCTGATAATCAGTGCAGGCCCCCCCGTCAGAAGAGCATCGGCTCTCCTCTACTGGCGTCTGACAGACAAGTGAGGAAAAGCCGATCACCGAATCTTCCTGTTTACATCGTGATTGGACTCTTTACCTAGATTGGAGTTGCGGTGTGTCAGACTGACAGGGGCACGCAGCGGCTTGATATCCTGGCAATGTCATACGACATCCGGCCAGAATATCGCAACAACTTTGCCGACATCATATTGCTATATGGCGGGTGGCAAGTGGTTAAAGCTTTCTTTCGGGTGCTAGTGGGGGTTAAAAGTGCCCTGCTAGAAGTCGAAAAGCCCCGCTAAAACGACGGTGAAGAGAGACTAAAACTAGACCCCCGCTCCAGTGTGAAAGTACCTTTAATGAATACAAAGCTTCCTCTGATTGGCTGAGTCAGAGGTAGTGACATCACCTCTCCAACTCAGCCAGGAAGTCTCGGGTCGAACCCAGAACACAGTGCGGTATGCTGTATACAGAGCCGCAGCTACATACAGTATATACACCGCACATCCAGCAGCCCCACAGGTCAGTGAGGGACGGACATCGTTAGTTTGGACAAGCTTGACCTAATTAAAGTGGTGGTCTCAGCGGGGGGCATCGATAGTTTCAAGAAACTATTAGATAATCACCTGAGCGACCGCAACATACAGGGATATACAATGTAATACTGACATATAATCACACACAGAGGTTGGACTTGTGTCTTTTCAACCTCTCCTACTATGTAACTATGTAAGTAAATTGTGTGAAAACCTGGACTTCTTTAAAAGATAAAAAAAAAAAACTTGCGTTTAGAACTACTTTAATCTAGCTACATGGAGAACAGAGGACGGCCTGCTTAAAAAAGGAAAAGATGGGCATGTTGTGCCATAAAAGAATAAACCAGAGGTCTCAAACTGGCGCTGTTGTGAAACTACAAGTCCCATGAGGCATTGCAAGGCTGACATTTACAAGCGCGACTCCCTCAGGCTGAGGCATGATGGGACTTGTAGTTTTGCAACACCTGGAGGGCCACCAGTTTGAGACCCCTGTTCTAAACCCCTCCGAATCCTGGGGATTGCATTAAACTTTGGTAGCTTAGCAATGTTGGCTCAAAGATATACTTGCACTTTAGAAAGCAAAATGTTTAAACTCCGTTCCACTTACCAGTTGAGCTTTCTTCACTCGAGGTGTAGGTGCCCTTGCCCAGGAGAAGATTGACCATAGTTGGAGAATTTGCAACTTTTAAAGGGGTTTCGCCCTTCCGATTACTTTGATGAGGATTCCCTCCATACCGCAACAGTAGCCTTACAACCTGGAATGTAGACACAGCTATGAGACCACACATTGGACAAGACTTTCTCCAGTTACTTGGATGGCAACCGTTCAACTTCTGAAACTTTGATGAAAGACCTCTATGAAACGGGATTTGATTTAAACATTAAAAACATACAATAGGGGTCAATTAAAGACAAGTGGGGGGGAGGAGAAAGCATGAGGGAGAGAAAGGGGCAGCCGGGAGGTAAGAGAAGAAGAAAGTGCGCAATTAGGAGCAAACCTCTTCTACGGGCCGATGCCGACGGGCAGTTTCCGGGATTCTTTGGACGGCAGAACAAAGTCCCATAGACTTTAACAACTTCCTGCCGAGCGTACGCAGATATGTGGCCTCGGCTTTCGGGGGGTTATAGCAGGGTTATGCCCGCAGCTGCAGGCATCATCCCGGTACCGTTTTTTTAGAGCGTGCGATCGGCTATCCAGGGATAACAACCGATGCGGCTGAAAGCTGCTCGATTGTTATGCCAGAGGAGCGGGAGGGGACGTCCCACCTCCCGTCCCACCGGGAGACCCGATCCGCCACTTCCGGCAGCTAGAGAGAGACTGGCACGAAGCCGGAAACTGCTTTGTTCCAGTCTCCTGAATGTAAACACGGAAGCAACATCACTTCCTGTTTACTCAGCTGCCAATGGCGCTAGATTAAAAAAACAAAAAAAAACCACAGTATTCAGAATCGCCGTTTTAGGTGTAAAGGAGGGATTGGAGGTCTTTTAGATCCCCCGATCCCTCCATAAAGAGTATCTGTCACCACCAATTACTGTCACAAGGGATGTTTATATTCCCTGTGACAGCAATAAAAGTGATCAAATTATAATAAAAAAAAAAAAAAATGTAATGATATAAAAAAAATGTGTTTTAAAGCGCCCTAGTCCCCGCGAGCTCGCGCAGCAAAGAAAGCGCATACGGTGCATATGTAAACGGTGTTCAAATCACACATGTGAGGTATCACCGCGGTTAGAGAGCAATAATTCTAGCATTAGACCTCCTCTAACCTGGTAACGAGTGCTTGCAATTATAAAGTGTGACATGTTTGGTATCCATTTACACATTCCCAGTAGCTGCAGCAACCAAGATTGTGTGTAAATATAACAAGCAGGCCTGTCCGATGGAAGCAGTCTGGTGGCTGCACTGCCATCCCCCTTTCCAACAATTGTTTCCACACCCCCCCCCCTGGTCTCAAAGACCCTGGATGTCTCAAAGAGCAGCTGTGCCCCAAAAATCATTACATTGTGATGAAAAAAAAAAAATAAAACTAATTTTTTTTTAACTTAAAAAAACTAGTCACCCCCAAGCATATAAAATCCTCCCCCCCTACCTCGACATACACACGTACACATACGGACGTAAACGCATATCCGGAGCACCTATGCATGAAAACGTTGATTGCGATACGTTGCATAACGTCGCACACATCGGAGTGAGCAATAATTCTAGCATTAGGTATCCTCCAACGCTAAACTGAGGACCTATAGGGGGTTTTTAAAGCATCACCTATGGAAAATATCGGGTGATGAAGTTTGTTGCCATTTCACGGCCGCACACAAATTTAAAAATGATTGTAAAGTCTTTTTTCTTTCTATAAAAGTAACAAACATGTTATACTTACCTGCTCTGTGTAATAGTTTTGCACATAGCAGCCGGATCCTCCTCTTCTTGGGTCCCCCACTTTTGATCCAGGCTCCTCCCTCCTGTTGAGGGCCCCCACAGCAAGCAGCTTGTTATTCTGGCGCCACGGAGAGAAGGGGGAGAGGAGCGAGGCTCCGTGCGGCCGCATCGCTGGACAGGTGAGTGTCCATTTAATAAGTCAGCAGCTACACTTTTTGTAGCTGCCTTTTACTAATAATAAAAAAAAAAGCCTGGAACTCCTTTAATTCTGTGAATGTAAATGAATATAGGCCTAGGGGAGGTACTAAACCAAGAAAAGAGATTTGGGTGTTTAGAATATCAGGACTACTCTTTAGGTAGGAAAGGGCAACACAAATTTTAATAAGCCGGGGGATGCAGATTAACAAGTTAATAATTTCTCTTTGGATTAAGTAATCTGATACCCCAGAATCAGATGTTAATGTATTTAACACAAGTACTTGCCTTGAAGTGACCGTTGTTGGACGCATCATGCAGGGGGGTGTCGTCGTCCAAGCCCTTGGTGTTGACCTCTGCCCCGGCAGCCAGGAGCTGTTTTCCTACATCGTAGTAACCTCTATTACATGCCTCATGCAAGGCCGTCCAACCTGCAAAAACACAACAAACAGAGCTGAACCATCTAAAAGGACCGTCACACACCAACCACCGACATCAGGGTAACCACCGACATCAGGGTAACCACCGACATCAGGGTAACCACCGACATCAGGGTAACCACCGACATCAGGGTAACCACCGACATCAGGGTAACCACCGACATCAGGGTAACCACCGACATCAGGGTAACCACCGACATCAGGGTAACCACCGACATCAGGGTAACCACCGACATCAGGGTAACCACCGACATCAGGGTAACCACCGACATCAGGGTAACCACCGACATCAGGGTAACCACCGACATCAGGGTAACCACCGACATCAGGGTAACCACCGACATCAGGGTAACCACCGACATCAGGGTAACCACCGACATCAGGGTAACCACCGACATCAGGGTAACCACCGACATCAGGGTAACCACCGACATCAGGGTAACCACCGACATCAGGGTAACCACCGACATCAGGGTAACCACCGACATCAGGGTAACCACCGACATCAGGGTAACCACCGACATCAGGGTAACCACCGACATCAGGGTAACCACCGACATCAGGGTAACCACCGACATCAGGGTAACCACCGACATCAGGGTAACCACCGACATCAGGGTAACCACCGACATCAGGGTAACCACCGACATCAGGGTAACCACCGACATCAGGGTAACCACCGACATCAGGGTAACCACCGACATCAGGGTAACCACCGACATCAGGGTAACCACCGACATCAGGGTAACCACCGACATCAGGGTAACCACCGACATCAAAGTGACCAAATACAGTATTTCCATCATCAAATGAAGACCCAGCAACAGGTTATCAAAAGTACAAACTGATCTCTAAAGCCTAAAATAGAAGGTCGTGGCCTCCATCACATTTCACAATTGGAGGCCGCTACAGTGAGGGGAAAAAGTATTTGATCTGCTGCAGATTTTGTACGTTTGCCCACTGATAAAGAAACGATCAGTCTATACATTTATTGGCCGGTTTATTAGAACGGTGAGAGACAGATCAACAATATCCAGAAAAACTCAATTGCACAACACAGCCAGTGTAGATGGGGGAATCCCACCTTATTGTACTCTGACAGCGGGAGGTTTCCGAGCCATCCGAATACAATGATCCCTGCCAGCAGCTATAACCGCCAGCTGTGATCACATGAAAAGAAATAAAATAAACAGACTGGTTGTACTAAAGTCCATTGATTGACTTCAGTAAAACCAGCCTGCCCATACATGGATCGAAATTTGACTGAACCAGGTGAATTATGATCAGTCTATGGCCGGCCTTATCCATAACAGATCTTTTTTTTTTTTCTGTAGTCCCACCAAATATTTATCTCTGGTCAGTTTTATTTAGTAGCAGTTCTTGGACAGATTCATCTTCAGTTAAAGTCGACCACAAGAGTCGGCACCATAAAACCAACGAGTTCTCCCTTTCACTAGGGAGAATCAAAACTAAATGCAATTCGTTACCTGCAAAATCTTTAACATTGACATCGGCTCCCTCATTAATGAGTTCCTTGATGCGCCGTGCGTCGCCTCTTATGGCGGCCCGATGAAGACGGGTCTCCCCCCGCTCATTTCGCTTGTTAACTTTGTCTTTGGTTTTGGAGGCGGAGTTAGGAGTCCCCTTCTGGCCAACTGCAGATTGAGAAGGATGCTTTGGTGTCGTGTCCACTAGAAAACAAAAAGGTAGGTTGATAATGTCAGAATGTATTCGGGTCTCGAGTTACACGAGTGAGAAATATGGAGGTTGCCAATGCAGTCCTTTTCTTCCAATATAAAGTCAGACAGCCAGGCAAATGGCATTTCAGAGGTCAGCATTTTTCAGGATGACAATTTTCTGTAAGCAAAGCAGATTTAGAAAAAAAATGCAAATCAAAACGTCTACAAATTCCATTGAAGTGGAGCTCCACCCAAAAAGGAGAGGTTCTGCTTTAAGCACCCCCCCACCCCCCTCCCTAGGCCACATTTGGCATGTCATTTTTTTTTAGGGGTGTACCAAGTTTTGACCGCTAACAACAAATTTCCTAGGGCTGAAACTAAATCGATTATGAAATTAATCGATTATGAAATTAATCGATTATTATTTTCATAATCGATTAATCGGCCAGTAACATAATGGGGTTAAAAAAAATCTAAAACGAGCCCTTTATAGTATAAAAAGAGCAAATAATCACTACTGTAAATTATACTTTCACAGTTCTACCGTAAAAAAAAATTAACCCCTTACAGTAGTGATGATCTGCTTTTTTTTTGTACTATAAAGAGCTCATTTTAGTTTTTTTAACCCCCATAACGTTACTAAACTTCTTCGACCTGGTTAACATCTGTGTTTTTTTGCTTTTTGCAGAAATGCACTACAGTTCATTTAACATGGTTTCCTATGGGACACGTTCTCGCTGTGGGGCGATGTCATATACGACATCGCCCCAGTGTCATCGCTGTCGTGCACCTGAGGGGGGGCAGTGCGGCAATGGCGGTCTCGCCGTGGCCATAGGACATGGCGTGACCCTGATCAGATGATGCGGCTCTTTACCCATGTGATCGGCTGTGTCCAATCGTAAATGATCCCATGTAAACATGGAAGTGCCGTTTATCGTCTCTCCTCGCCGCACACTGACAGACACAAGGAGGGTCAATTGGCAACAACTCCTCGCAGGGGAGACTGTACAGGTAATAAGGGCAGTGCCCATCCATGCCGCCTATCCTTGCCCACCAGTGCGGCATATTAGTGCAGCCTCATCAGCGCACATCAGTGAAGGAGAAAAATTACTTTACAAAATTTACTGACAGAAACTAAGAAAATAGCTTTTTCCCCAAAAATTTTAAATTAGACTATCTTTTGCTAAAAGAACAATAAAAAACCCAGCAGTGATTAAATATCACCAAAAGAAAGCGCTGTTTGTATGAAAAAAGTTATAAAAATGTCACATGGGTACAGTGTTACATGACTGCGCAATTGTCATTCAAAGTGTGACATCGCTTAAAGCCTAGAATTACCTTGGGCAGGAGGGGGGTGAAAAGTGTCCGGTATTGAAGGGGTTAAACACTTTTCAGATAACAAACCATTTTTATCTTTTCTGACAAACAATTGTTCGATGGCTGCAGACAAAGGCCATAAATGTAAAATCGTATTTACTGCTGTAGTAGGTGGATTGCACACAAGGGGGAGCACTTGCACCAAAATTTGGCCTCCATTGTTTTTTTTCTCCCGGCATCGGTTGGATTTTTTTTCTCCTCTGGAGAATGTCAGGAATCTCTCTGTGGGGGCAAAGCTACAAAACTTTATATCCACCACAAAGGCTTGCACAACACCAACTGCCACTTCCTCTTAGAAAGCGGTTATGTTAAACACCGGATATTTTCTGGAGGTTTCACAAGATGTGTTTTCAGGAAAAGATTGTGGGAAAAGCAGCAGAGAAGGCAGAGGAACATTTCTGTGCGGCATTCATGGAAAGTCACTGAAGTCCAAGGCAGGAATAATTCGACCTCAAATCCGCGCCGCACAGCGCAGGACATCAACACAAAACTCACAACCAACCCCATATCTGACGGGAACAGTTTAGTGAGAACCATCGATCGGATTCCCCTTTGTACACGGCAGACTACAAAAATTGTTCAATTACGAGTCCACATATAAATAAATATTTTAATATATATTATATATATATATATATATATATCTATATATATATATCTATATCTATCTCATGTGGGGATGAGCTGGGAAAGCCGCCGGGGGACCCTAGAAGATGAGGTTTGGGGCCACACTGCGCAAAACGAGCTGCACAGTGGAGGTAAGTATGTTATGTAAAAAAAACAAACCCCTTTACTATAACATGCAAAAAACATTATATAACCCACTTTTTTGGTAATCTAAAAAGATGTTCCACCGAGTAAATAGATACCGAACATGTCACGCTTTAAAGTTACCCCGGTAAACCACCATAATACAAATATATATATATATATATATATATATATATATATATATATAATTACCCCGGTAAACCACCATAATTATATATATATATATATATATATATATATATATATATATATATATATATATATATATATATATATATATATATATATATATAAATAAAATTATGGTGGTTTACCGGGGTAATTTATATATATATATTTGTATTATGGTGGTTTACCGGGGTAATTATATATATATATATAATATATATATTTGTATTATGGTGGTTTACCGGGGTAATTTTAAAGCGTGACATGTTCGGTATCTATTTACTCGGTGGAACATCTTTTTAAATTACCAAAAAAGTGGGTTATATAATGTTTTTTGCATGTTATAGTAAAGGGGTTCGTTTTTTTTTTTTTTTACATAACAAACATATACTTACCTTCACTGTGCAGCTCGTTTTGCGCAGTGTGGCCCCAAACCTCATCTTCTGGGGTCCCCCGGTGGCTTTCCCAGCTCATCCCACATCAGATACCCCCCTATGAGAAGTGCTCTTACCTTGCAGGCACGCTCCTGAGTCCAGCATTCGGCGTCCATAGCCGCCAAATGATACTTAGCCCCGCCCCCTGTGCCATTGAATTTGATTGACAGCAGCGGGAGCCAATGGCTGCCCTGCTGTCAATCTATACAATCAAGAGTAAAGAACCCCCCCGGGCAGAGGGACAGCGCATCTCCACAGAGTCAACCTCCAGGGCTCAGGTAAGTGGGGCTGGGCGGTCACTGCCAGGTATTTTTTCACCTTCATGCATAAAGGTGAAAAAACACGACGGTTTACAACCCCTTTAAAGCCGAGTTCCACCCAGAAATGGAAATTCTGCGGATCGGATTCCCCCTCCCCTCCGAGGCCACATTTGTCAAATCCAGGTATCTGCTCCCACTTGTGAGGAAAGATTGTCGCAATCTTGTGCGGTGAACTACGCAGAGCCGAGGGACGGGTCAGCGTCAGACATCCCCGGCTCCCAGGACAGGTAAGTGTCTATATATTAAATGTCAGCAGCTGCCGTATTTGAAGCTGCCAACTTAATTTTTCTTTACCCCGGCGGAGCTCCGCTTTAAAATTAAAGTGCATTTTTTTCCCAAAAAATAGTTTGCGCTGCATGGTTGCTGGTTGGTTATACAGAAGTTGATCTACTGATTGACTTCTGTACACCCAGCCCCCGTTTGTACTTTTCCCAATTAATCAGAATACAACTACTCAGTATGAGTGATATGGGGAAAGCGAGACTTTTTTGTTCAACCGAATGAATAAAAAAATAAAAAATAATGCACATGTGGGCTGCGTTACACATCCTGCAGCTATATGGTGTCAAGAAATGCAGCAGCTGAAAAACGATCCTCTTACCTGGCGAATGTAGAGGCCGCGGTTTAGTCGATTAAGACACAGAATCCGCGGTTAGGCCAGTTAAAGCTGAATTCCAGGAATTCAGCGCCTTTGTAGAACATGAAGGTACAGCGAGTTAAGTCCAGCGAGGTGCATGACACCACCTGGGCTTCATCTCCTATTTATATCTGACAGCTTTACAGTACTCCCGAGAGGAAGCTATTGCTGTGGTTCTGGGAGCTCTCAAGAGAGTCGCTGCATCTGCTATGCACGCCCCTCCTGCATAATCACAGAAGCCTTTGTATTATTCACAAAACACCAAGGCTTCTGTGAATGGGCAGCAGAGGGGAGGGGCAGGCACAGTTATGTGCGCTTCTCTTCTCTCAGATCCTCAAGTCTCAGCAATGAACATGTCAGGCAGCTCCTTGGACTTAACCCAGGAGCCTGTGCACTCACCACATCTGCTCTCCCCAGGAGCCTGTGCACTCACCACATCTGCTCTCCCCAGGAGCCTGTGCACTCACCACATCTGCTCTCCCCAGGAGCCTGTGCACTCACCACATCTGCTCTCCCCAGGAGCCTGTGCACTCACCACATCTGCTCTCCCCAGGAGCCTGTGCACTCACCACATCTGCTCTCCCCAGGAGCCTGTGCACTCACCACATCTGCTCTCCCCAGGAGCCTGTGCACTCACCACATCTGCTCTCCCCAGGAGCCTGTGCACTCACCACATCTGCTCTCCCCAGGAGCCTGTGCACTCACCACATCTGCTCTCCCCAGGAGCCTGTGCACTCACTACATCTGCTCTCCCCAGGAGCCTGTGCACTCACTACATCTGCTCCCCCCAGGAGCCTGTGCACTCACTACATCTGCTCCCCCCAGGAGCCTGTGCACTCACTACATCTGCTCCCCCCAGGAGCCTGTGCACTCACTACATCCGATCTCCCCAGGAGCCTGCACTCACCATATCTGATCTACCCAGGAGCCTGCACTCACTATATCTGATCTCCCCAGGAGCCTGCACTCACTATATCTGATCTCCCCAGGAGCCTGCACTCACTATATCTGATCTCCCCAGGAGCCTCCATTCACTATATCTGCTCTCCCCAGGAGCCTGCACTCACTATAGCTGCAGTATATAAGTCTTGTGACTTCCATCAGTGTCTGGTTAAAGCTTGTAGGAGGAGTTTTCATTCTGCTCTGACTGTCCTTTGAGGCTGCATGACTCCTGACTGGCTGGACAGTGCTGATTGGCCCTGTGCTAATCACATGAACCAACCCCCAAAAAACACCTCTAGCAATACACACCAAAATGAGCATGTGCAGAGTGCCTCCAAGGTTCTGTTCCATCAGCAGATAGATTGGGGACAGTAAAAGAGGAGGATCAGAGAAGACCGGATCAATCAGCCTTTTTACACAATGCAGAGGATTAACCCCTTAGGTTCCACGTTGAGTATAACAAGCATGCTTTACTGTATATACAGACTGATTTTATTGCTGTGGGTTTAGTAACACGCCGTGGCTTCATGTGCCAAACATGAGAAAGTAATGGAGGATTCAGCCGCCACTCCTCAGTCGCCAGCAGCGACTCTGGAGAGAGTACAGAACGTGTTCTTCCTTTGAAGTCAACAGAGCTATAAAAAAAAATAAAAAAATTAGACAATGGGTTTTTTTTTTCTTTGAAGGAAATGCCAGCTGCTGGAATGTGTTGGGCTGAGACTCCAAACGTCATATAATAAAACCTGCACTGACTACGAGCTCAATGCCAATCGATGACTATCCGGCTTCAATAATGGCATCACTGACCAGCAACCCCCGATGTGCGTTATACAGGCGACAACGACTGAACGTATGGAAGCAATAAAGTGCCCACACACAGATCTGCGATCGTTCCACGTCTGAGCGATCGCAAATGAGTCATCACCTACTAAAGCGACTTATCTAAAATGAGACCACTAACTGTAATGCTCTGAACTTCACGATCGATTGCAAATATTTTGGTGGACAATGCGGTTATGAATTGGTTCTCCGGCACACAGAGGAGATCAACTGCCATTGACTAAATTCTGCCGGTAGAACGGAAATCTATCAAGACTCCTCTAATGCAAACGTTTGGAGGGTCCCGGTCTGCAATATATTAATATGATCAATTTATTGTCATCAAGGGATCATAGATAGAAGTGCGGTCATGAGATCCACATGAGCGCCAAGCAACTGTATATTTAAGAAAGGTAATGAAAGCTTTCACCTTCCATTGACAACACTAAGGCGGAGCTCCAATGCCCACAAAGAGGTCAGCAGCTACAAATAGTAGAGTTAGGGGGAGGAGTTAGACAAGCGGCGCTTCCCCTTTTGGGTGGAGCTCCACTTTAAGGCCGGTTCACACCAGATGCAGTCCAGTGCGTTTTTATTCTGCATCAAAAATACACGGACAGCGTTTAAGGTGGGCTCAATTCTAGGCATGAAGGTAAACAACCTGTGTGCACCATCACCCCCAAATACTTAACCGAGCCCCATTTCAGTCCAGTGATGTGCACCAGAGCCTTGGCTCTCCGAGGCCACTCCCTCCTCATTGGCTGAGACAGCAGTGGGAGCCATTGGCTGATGCTGCTGTCAATCACAGACAGTGAGCCATTGAGAAGAGAGGGGGTGGGGCAGAGTCGTGGTTCTGTGTTTGTACGGACACGCAGAGCACCGGCTCGGATGCCCCATAGCAAGTCATTTGCTCTGGCGGTACTTGGCAGGTGGGAGGAGCCAGGAGTGCCGGCGGGGGGACCAGAGAAGAGGAGGATCGGGGCTGCTCTGTGAAAAACCATTACAGAGCCGGTAAGTAAAACATTTTTTTAATGACTAATAATTGCCCAAATATTATGAACCTGAATGCCAATGGCCTAGTTCACACCAGCGCAGCCAAACGTATAACATGTTGCATTTTTCAGATTCGAACGCAGCAAAATGCGAAAAACGTCCTCCAGACACGTTGCTGATGCATTTCGGTTGCGTTTCCGGATCCATTGTAGATTTTTTTCACTGTATGGGGGTCCTGTGCGTTTTTAATGCTTTGTACCGCGTTCCAGTTCTGTACAGGAAAAACCGCATGTTGTACTTTTTTTTCTGGAATTAACACGCCCTGGAAAACGCTGCACTGCTGTGGCTCGGCCCTTGGAATTCATATAACCTGCATTCCATGCGTTTTTGATGCATGTGCTGTGAACGGCTCCGAGGGAACTCACAGGGGGAAAAAAAAAAAAAACAGCCATAAAGCAGTCTGACCTCCATTGTGATGTCATCCTAAATCATCACCTCTTCATCTACCAATCACAGGAGTAAGAAATATTCTATATGTATGAAGGAGGAGAAGCTGCAAATATGGCTGTAATTGTATATGGAGGCGCTCCTAACCCCAGATGTCACACCCACCACCCTCCAGCTCTACCAAACATGTTTCGTGTTACAGGGCACCAATCGGCTTTCATTATTCTGCAAGATCCGCCATTTACATCGATGGCGAGCATAATCCAGACTAGCCCCGCCCCCGCTGTGCGTTACCTGGGCTGTTTGCAGATTCTTCTGCCGTCATCTGCATAAGTAAGGCGACCTGCTGCCTCTCCGATAAAGGGTACCCGGCCCGCATCCCTGAAAGTCCAATGCCAAAGGGTAAAGCACACTTCCGGTTAGCAGGTTCCTTCTTGATTCGTTTCTTTTCCGGTCCCTGCTTTTCTGTAAGAGACAAAACGATTGGTTAAAGAAGAATCAGATCAGTGCAGCGCCCAGTACAGCAACGCCCCCATTTCATTTAACTCTTTAATGTATTAATAAAAACAACAACAATGTACATTTCTGTTTCTAGATATTACATCTCATGCACACCGCTTATACAGGCGTTCAGCATTTCAGCCCTGGACACGGCGCGCACACACCGCCCCGAACCTACGCGCACACACACAGCCCGCATTTAAAGGCAGCGGGGCATTCTGAGAGGACAATTTACATCCGGGATATGCAATAAACAGACCTCCAGCTGTTGTAGAACTACAAGTCCCATGAGGCAAAGCAAGACTTACAGCCACAAGAGAGGAGGGGGGGGAGAGGAGGGGGGGGGAGAGGAGGGGGGGGGGGGGGGGAGAGAGAGGAAGAGCGGAGTGAAGAGGAAGGGGGGAGGAAGAGTGGAGTGAAGAGGGAGGGGGGAGGAAGAGCGGAGTGAAGAGGGAGGGAGGGGGGAGGAAGAGCGGAGTGAAGAGGGAGGGAGGGAGGGAGGGAGGAGGGGAGGAGGAAGAGCGGAGTGAAGAGGGAGGGAGGGAGGGGGGAGGAAGAGCGGAGTGAAGAGGGAGGGAGGAGGAAGAGCGGAGTGAAGAGGGAGGGGGGAGGAAGAGAGAGGAGGGTAGAGGAAGAGAGAGGAGGGTAGAGGAGAGAGAGAGGAGGGTAGAGGAAGGGAGGAAGGGGGAGGGATAACAAATTTGCCTGGGAGGGGGGGCCCGCTAGGTCACAAGGGGCCCTCCATGGCTGACACATCTGCGGTGGACTGTATGGCCCATCACACAGAGCAAGGTGTAGGCCGGCTAGTTGAGCCGGGATTTTCTCTTTTTTCTTTGACATGCATCGCCCTTCCATGTGCTCCTTGCTGTTAAGGCCAGTTACAGGTTGGGGCAGTTGCCGGTGGTACCGAGGCTGTAAGTCAGGTGGGAGGAGGGGAGTGGACGAGGTGGAAGATGAAGAAGAGAGGGTTAACAAACTTGCCCTGGAGACGGGGAGGGAGAGTAAGAAGAGGGGGGGATGCACAGGAGTTCCCGTGAGGGCACCCCCCCCCCCCCGGCTGACACCTCTGCGGTGGGCTGTGTGGCCCATCATATCGAGAGCAAGTAGCAGTCTAAATTCAAGTGAACATTGTAGGTTATCTACAGGTCCAAAACCTTCAAATGATTTGGTATGAGTGTCCGTTCATATGGAAATGAGCTTCTCATGATCCCACCAGTCTTTGCCGAACCTCAGTATAATTGAGAACTGGTCACCACCAGGATCTGGGTGGCGTCTGCTGGGCGACCAGGAACACAAATCCCGGACTTCTGCAAAAAGACCTCCCAATAGGTTGCAGGCGAAGCTCAGAAAAAAAAGGTTTAACTATAGATGCACCAACAAGGCTTGTTATGCAATACTGCCATCCACTCAGGAGACAGTGATCAAGGTCAGGCAGTTGACCTCGACTGCCGAGGGTCAGAGGTCAGAGGTCTTTGACTGACAAAGTAAACACAACAAAAGCTGAACAAAAGCCAATCTCCACAATCGACCATCACAAGTCGAGACATTTTACATTTTCTTGCATCTCATTTCAATATTCTGACCTTTATCGTGACGTTTTTAATTTATAGACAACGTTGTCTTTATTTTTATAATGGTGGGAGATTTATTTTTCTTTGAATGTTTTTGATATGAATTGTTCAAACTTTATATTTAATTTGTACTCCATTGGTAGATCCTGTGGCTCATTTAAGTGGCACTTTGAATTTTTTACTGTATCTACATTTTAAGTGCCTCGGGAAGGATTGATTATCAAATATATTTCATTCTGTGAATGTTATAAATTTCCTACAGACTATTCAATTTACACTTATTGAGGTTTTATTTATTTTTTACAAAAGATGTAACAGAATTCATTTTGGCCAAAATTTAAGAAGAAATTCAATTTTATTGGAAAGGTTTTATGACAAAGTTGAAAATTTTGAGTCCCATTTATAAAATCGCAAAAAATAAGGGGGTGTTACAGACGGCTTTTTATATTGATGCATAGACGGCACCTTCTGCATTTACAATCACTTTAATTCAATGTGTTCCTTTTCTTGCAGGAGGAATTTGTGTCTCTATTTACAATTCAATTGACAATTGTGCGGTCGTGCGACGTTGCACCGAAACAAAAATTTATATCCCCCCCCCCCACAAATAGAGCTTTCATTTGGTAGAATTTGATCACCTCTTTTTTTGCGCTATAAAACAAAAACGAAATTTTGAAAAAAAAGCATTTGTTTTTACTTTTTGCTACAATAAATATCACCCCCCAAAAATTATTTTCTCAGTTTAGGCAGATATGTATTCTACATTTTTTGCTGCAATAAGCGTATATTGATTTGCACAAAAGTTCTAGCGTCCACAAAATAGGGGATAGATTTATGGCATTTTTTTTTTATTAGTAATGGCGGAATATTGAGGAATCCAGTACTGGATTGCAGACCCAGAACAGGGAGTCCTGACATACAACTTCTGATCTGCTGACGGCTCCCAGGTTGTAGGTGAAGCCAGCGGCTCAGCATATTGACCAGGGAGCTGACATTCGTATAAAACCCCGCAATGGCAGCTTCAGATTTCTTTTGGTGCAGATTTCCATTACCAACGTGCTGAAGAAATGATGTGCGTTTCGTTGGCAAGAAGTTATGTAATAATCTGGGCTTTTTGTCTAAATTGTATCAAAAAAAGACATTGTTATGACATCCATGAAGATGGTTTCAGCAGATCGATCTCAGTATTAATCGAGCTGCGATTTGTATCCGGAGTGTTAATTTGTCAATCTTCCAATTATTACATTTTTCAATCAAGCCCACTTTGTATGTATTGGCGTTTATATATAAACCAGTCATTTGTTCAAAGATTTAGCTATAAGCACCAGTAGTTATTGGTGTGAAATATGTCAGCGCGATCGACTTCATCGTTTGCTGTATGGATTTTCACCAATAAAGATTTCATCGTTGGAATGTGGCCATCCGGATTCAATTTTTTTTTGTATGCTACTTGCATACTGAGCCAGCGCCGACACCCGACGGGGGGAGGAGATTTTGTGGGTCAGACACCTGGAGCCGGGTTTTCCTGCCACTGCTGTGTCCCAGCCAATCAGGAGGAGAGTCCTGGACAGCTGAGGCACTCGTGTACATCGCTGGATCAAGATGGGGCTCAGGTAAGTATTGGGGGGGCTGAGGGGGGTGTTACACACGGAAGGCTTTTTATCTTAATGCATAGATTGCACCTTCTGCATTTACAATCACTTTAATTGATTAATCAGTGCGGTTTTCATGTGAAAGGACGTCACTTCTGAATTTTTATTCTGTTTGAGAATTTTCCTAACTTTAGTAAATCCGTTCATTTTTGGTATGGAGACGAGGATGCAAAAAAACCTACAGAAAACGGACGATCATTTGTGCGATCGTCTGTGTGTTGTGGGCTTTAGAGCAGAGACAGGAATGCGGCTGCAGGGGGCGCTCATCTGTAGTGAGTCTGCACTAGACAGGCGGTCACGAGACTCTCCTCCACGTGCGGTGCGTCACAGAGAAGCCGGCAGCTTGGAAGATCAGAACACGGAAGAGGAACCAAATCAAGATTGTAACCACATGAATGGTGCCGCGCTACACCAAATCCCACATACCCAACAGCAAATGTGATGATTGAAGGGAAGGCGGAAAGGAAAACACCACAGAAATGATTATACAGCAAGAAAAATATATATATATGTTGCTAGGTTTCAAAGCGCAGCCTTAAGACGCATGCAGACCGGCCTCTGCTATTCAGCTGGAGGGCCGACTTCTCATGAAAGAACAGAAGCGATGCTTGAAATGTGTCTCGATAATACGGCCACCACATGAACAAGAACTAAACAATCCAATAAAGACAGGAAGGGGGAGGGGTGACATACAACCCGCTTCCCACATGTCTAATTGCTCACGCAACAGTCTGATCTTGTTTACTAATTACAAAGCCGGGGCCCCCCGGAGCCCCATCAGACTGCAGGAGATGTGGAAAGCAGTCAGGTCTGCATGAATGAAACGCACGCGACAATCCGATGAAACGCGCGCGACAATCCGATGAAACGCGCGCGACAATCCGATGAAACGCACGCGACAATCCGATGAAACGCACGCGACAATCCGATGAAACGCACGCGACAATCCGATGAAACGCACGCGACAATCCGATGAAACGCACGCGACAATCCGATGAAACGCACGCGACAATCCGATGAAACGCACGCCAACTCCACCAAACCCAGTTAATTTCTTCAGCACGTTGGTAATGGAAACCGGCACCAAAAGATATCTGAAGCTGCCATTGCGGGGCGATATACGAATGTCAGCTCCCTGGTCAATATGCTGAGCCGCTGGCTTCACCTACAACCTGGGAGCCGTCAGCAGATCAGAAGTTGTGTGCCGGGACTCCCTGTTCTGGGTCTGCAATCCAGTACTGGATTCCTCAATATTCCTCAGGACAGGTTCTCTTTAAAGGAGAACATTGACCACCAATTAAATAGATTATTAAAAGTCAGCAGTTGCAGTATTTGTAGCTGCTGACTTTTAAAAAAACATTTTTTAGTGGGCACCTCACTTTAAGGGTTACTAGATGCCCCCCTAGCTGCAGCCAAAATGTGGGGTCTCTGGACCCAAAGGGTCCCTAAATGACATTGCTGCAGATGGACACAGTTGACCGACTTTGGGGCCCTGTATCTCGGGGGCCACTTGGTACTAGGAACAAATTTGGTGTACAACCCCAGCGGACCTATCACTACAACATATCCAAAGCTGGGGTTCCTAGCACCAAGTGGCCCCCGAGATACGGGGCCCCAAAGTCGGTTTGGAAAATGTCGAGCACTTTTCTGCAGCAGAGAATGACATTTTCCAAACCGACTTTGGGGCCACGTATCTCGGGGGCCACTTGGTGCTCGGTTGGGAAAATGTAATTTTCTGCAGCAGAAAAATGCTTGACTCAAGTATAAGCCGAGGGGGGCATTTTCAGCACAAAAAAAATGTGCTGAAAAACTCGGCTTATACTCGAGTATATATGGTGTGTGCTGCAGCACTTAACTGAAAGTGTACCTGAACATAGAATTTTCCCTTAGGCCCTACCAAAGACGCACAATTACCTGTGAAATGCACCCAATGCCGTCTCCCATCATGTGCTAGGTATCCCTGCCGCAGTACAAGTACGGTGGGTGGTCCGCAAGCGGTTACTGCAACTTTCATGCGACTGTTTAGCAACTTTGGTGTATAATAGAGTGTGACGCACATTACTGAACGTACAAAACTCTGAAGTTGCAGCCAAATTTTCTAAGACAAAAGAAACAACTTGAGAAGCGAATTTTGCGATTTGAACTAGGGCTGAAACTAATCGATTATGAAATTAATTACCATTTTCATAATCGATTAATCGGCCAGTAATTTAATGTGGTTAAAAAAATTAGCCCTTTTATAGTACAAAAATTTAATCACTACTGTAAATATTACTTTCACTGTTCTACAGTAAAAAAATTAACCCCTTACAGTAGTGATTATCTGCTTTTTTGTACTATAAGGGGCTTATCTTAGTCTTTTTGACCCCATTATGTTACTAAATGTCTCAGGCCTGGTTAACATCTGTGTGTTTATTGGCGCTTTTTGCAGAAACGCACTACAGTTCATTTACATGCTTTCCTATGGGACTCGTTCATATCTGTGCTTTTTTCAGCCGCTGCGTATTTGGAAAGGGTCAGCGACTTTTACCGCAAAACGGTGATTTTTTGGTTTAATATACTTCAATGGAGAAGCAGCAGAAAAGAATGTAATGCGTTTTTGCAGCAATGTGTTTTTTAACCACTTGCTTACTGTGCACTTAAACACCCTTCCTGCCCAGACCAATTTTCAGCGCTCTCACACTTTGTGACAATTGCGCGGTCATGCAATGCTGTAACCAAATTAATTTTTTATCATTTTGTTCGCACAAATAGAGCTTTAGTTTGGTGGTATTTATTCGCGACTCCAGTTTTTATTTTTTGCGATATAAGCGAAAACATAGCGGAAATTTTGAAAAAAAAAAAACAATATTTTCTCTTTTCTTTTTTAAAAGAAATCCAAAAAAATCTAATTTTGTCATAAATTTAAGCCCAAATGTATTCCGCTGCATGTTTTTTTTTTTTTTTTATTCCGTTAAGTGTATAATAATTGGTTCGCGTGATCACGGACACACGCAAATGATCATGTAAAAGGGGTGTGCAGGTGATCACAGACGTGTGCAGATAATCATTGGCACATGTTATTTTACTGGGACATATGTGAGGGACATGTGTTTTTATTATTTGGGGACATGTGTGTTTTGGGGACATGTGTGTTTTACTGTGGGGACACTAGACTGGTGATCAGTGAGTAAAAGCTGTAAAAAAAAAACAGCTAATACTCACTGATCACCAGCCGGCTGCAGCTCCTCACCGACGACTTCCGTGTGAGGAGAGGAGAGCCGGTTACCTAGCAACCGGCTGTTTGTTTACATCACATGGCGGCTGTGATTCGTCACGGCCGTCATGTGATCAGGAGGGCCAATCACCGAGCCCTCCTGCCAATCCGAGATGCGCCATGTCCGGGAGACGCGGCCGCATCGGGATCGCGCGCGATCCCTCTACTTCTGAAGGACGTTCCGGAACGTCCATTCAGAAGTAGACGGCTCCCACGCGGCCGTATATGTACATTGGCCGGGTGGGAAGTTGTTGTAATCTGCCCAAAAAAAAAAAAAAAAAAAATGCAAAAAACACAAATTGCAGTAAAATCACGTGCGCAAAAATCAAAAACGCACAGCAGAAAGTACTGTAGAAACAGATCAAAAGCAAAAACTGCATAGGTGTGTGCCGAGCCTTATGCCGGCCTCACGGATCAATTTTCAGGTGAGAATATTCAGATGAAAAATCTTTCTACATTCGCTGAATGAAAGAATTTTGTTTGAAATTTTGACTTCATTTCTGAACAAAAACCACAGACACTGCCTGAAAATTCCTTTGACCAAGAAGTTTTCTATTTCCAAATTTTACCGTCACTGTGGTTGAAAATGAACGTCAATTTGACCCACTTATTTTTTTTAATGTTAATAACTGATTAATCGAAACAATAAAATCGGCCAACTAATTGATTATGAAAATAATAATAGTTGCAGCCCTAACAATGCAGTCTATGCCGCTCGTCGCAAGAAAGACGCAGGAAAAGTAGCACAAGAACAATTATAGTTGCCGACTTGTCGCAGTAATTACGGCACCCATTGAAATGAATGTGTTGACTTGTCATGAGACTGTCGCACAACACAGAAAGTCGCATGAGAAATTGCAGCGGGGTGAACCGCGACTGAACTGAGCCGTAAAAATAAAAGAATAAAAATAAAGTACCGTATTTATCGGCGTATAACACGCACTGTTTCCCCCTAAAAATCGGGGGAAAGTCGTGGGTGCGTGTTATTCGCCGATCCCCCCCCCAAAAAAAAAAAGTCAAAAATGTCAAGTAGTCCCGCCTCCCTGCGCTCACCCCGGAAACAGCAGGTGAGGCGGGACCGTGAGCGGAGCTTTACAGTCGGCTCGGCCTTTTCCGGGGCCGCTTCAGTCTTTTTCGGCCGCGCCTCGACGAAGTCTCGGCGGCGGGAAATTTAAACCCGGACCGGACTTCAAATGACGCTGGGCAAGGCTGCAGCAGCGACGCTGGGCAAGGCTGCAGCAGCGACGCTGGGCAAGGCTGCAGCAGCGACGCTGGGCAAGGCTGCAGCAGCGACGCTGGGCAAGGCTGCAGCAGCGACGCTGGGCAAGGCTGCAGCAGCGACGCTGGGCAAGGCTGCAGCAGCGACGCTGGGCAAGGCTGCAAGCGACGCTGGGCAAGGCTGCAGCGACGCTGGGCAAGGCTGCAGTGATGCTGGGCAAGGCTGAAATGACGCTGGGCAAGCTGCAAATGACGCTTAAATGTAAGTTTTTTTTTTTTCCCCCTAAACTTCCCTCCTAAAACTTTTTTTCCTTAAAATGCCCTCCTAAACTTGGGGTGCGTGTTATACGCCGATAAATACGTTATATGAACGAACAAGTTTCCAGCGCGGAGATCTTGTAAAGCGTTTTTCAGACTCGCACCCATTAAGCCAAATCGTCGCCTTTTCGCCGGGCTGATTAAAGCGACTGGTTAAAAGCTCAGAGCTGAATGAGGAGCCGATCGATAACCTGGCCAGAAATCGCACATCCCCCCCCCACGCTGCGTCTCCGCTCAGCACAAATCCATTACGCTGATTCAATTAAAATGCTCTCCTAAAGATAGAAGCGGCTGTAATCGCCGTGATGGAAGACGGCAGTCAGTGGACTGTCTGTGATGGAAGCTTCATAACGCCATTATGGCAGCTTCTCCGCAATCGCTTCCCATTACCGGAGAGTTACGGAATCGCCCCTCACACTGCCGCACAAAAAACGCACATTTATAAACGCTTCAACACAACCAACATCTGCACCATTCAAATCGCCGTCCTTTTTCTTTCAATGTTCCACCAAACCTGCTGCAGCAGAAACGCTGCTGAACGCAGGTTCCGTAGAGCGCGGGAAAGGCGCCGTGCGTATCCAGAGCGAGCCCAGAACAGACGATAGCACTGTGTACAAAACACACAATTCATGTGCAAACAGCTAAAGAGCAACTCCGGGGAACGAGAGAAAGCAGGAAAACGTTTTCCAAGGATTTAAAAAAAAAAAAAAATTGTCTCAAAAGATTTTTTTGGGGGGCGGGGGTTAATTATTGGGAGAACGAGCCCTCATTTGGACTACTTCACCTTTATGGGATTGTTATCCGTTGTAGAAGTTTGAAGTTTCTGCCATTGGACTTCTACAGGTTTTGCCGTCACCAATATATGATTTCGGGTCGGTTCACCTCTATGGTAGATGTCTATTCATTGGCAGTAGGGGGCAGTGTGGTGCACAATTAAGCGCATCAACACACAACTTCCTTTTTCTTTTTTGTACAAACTTTATTTGAATTGTCCACTGCTGTACAGTAACATGCGATTCGGTACTGTGTGCTGCGATAAAATGCAGCTCTGTACTGCGTTGCTATGTGAACGGGACACAAACAATCCTTTTCTGTGTCTCCTTGTACTGACAGGAGGTTTACAAGGCAGTAAAACCTTTCCCTGTACAACGTGTGAATTCAGCATTAAAGTGATTGTAAAGTCTTGTTGTTTTTATAGGGAAAAAAACAAAACATTATACTCCCCCCCCCCCCTCCTCGGGGCAGTTTGTTTTTGCAGAGCAGCCCGGATCCTCCTCTTCTCAGGTCCCCCTCTGGCTCTACTGGCCCCTCCCTCCTGTTCAGTCCCCCCCACAGCAAGCAGCTTGCTATGGGGGCAACCAAGCCGAGATGCAGCTCCTTGTATCCAGTCAGACATGGAGCCCCCCCCCCCCATCCTCTCTCACCTGATTGGCTGACTGACAGCAGTGGGAGCAAATGGCGCCGATGCTGTGTCTCAGCCAATCAGGAGGAGAGTCCGGGAAAGCCGAGTCACTTGTGGACATCGCAATGAGAGATGGGGCTCAGGTAAGTATTCAGGAGGCGACACGCAAGATATTTATCCTAATAAATCAAGATATAAAAAAAAAAAAAAAAAAATGAATTTACAACCCCGCTTCCCGACCACCTCCTGCACATACACGTCGGCAGCACGTACAGGTACGTCCCCTTTAATTGCCTAGCCGTGGGGTCACACTCACGACCCGGTCCTGAGCTCCGTGACCACAGCCGCGGGACCATATCGCCACTGGTGTCCCGCGATCGGGTTACGGAGCTTATGAACGGGGAGAGGTCTGTGTAAACAAACCTCTCCCCGCGCTTCCTACACTGACTGTCACTGATCAGCTGTTCCCTGTCATCGGGAAAGCCGATCAGTGACGTCAGACGTCAAACACGCCCCCTAATGTAAAAAAAAAACACACATGTCACACTAACTCCTCCCCGCCCCCCTAGTGGTTAACTCTTTCACTGCCAGTGTCATTTACATAGGAATCAATGCATTTAAATAGCACTGATTGCTGTATAAATGACAATGGTCCCAAAAATGTGTCAAAAATTGTCCGATGTGTCCGCTATAATGTCGCAGTCACAATAAAAATCGCTGATCGCCGCCATTACTAGTAAAAAAAATAAATAAAAATGCTCTAAAACTATCCCCTATTTTGTAAACGCTATAACTTTTGCGCAAACCAATCAATAATCGCTAATTGTGATTTTTTTTACCAAAAATATGTAGAAGAATACGTATCGGCCTAAACTGAGGAAAAAATGTTGTTTATATATTTTTTTGGGGATATTTATTATAGCAAAAAGTAAAAAATATTGCATTTTTTCAAAATTGTCGCTCTATTTTTGTTTATAGCGCAAAAAATAAAAACCGCAGAGGTGATCAAATACCACCAAAAGAAAGTTCTATTTGTGGGGAAAAAAAAAAGGACGCCAATTCTGTTTGGGAGCCACGCCGCACGACCGCGCAACTGTCAGTTAAAGCGACGCAGTGCCGAATCGCAAAAAGGGGCCTGGTCCTTTGGCTGCCAATTGGTCCGGGGCTGAAGTGGTTAAAGTGGCTCTTCAGTCATTTTTTCATCTATTAAATCTTCTCCCCTTGTTGTTGTTGTTGTTGTTGTTGTTGTTGTTGCCGTTTTGAATTTGGATAGTAAATTTTTTTTTTTTTTGCCAGTAAATCCCCTATACAGCCCACTTCCTGTTTGTCATTGCCTGAGGCTTAGGACATCATGCACAGGTCGCTCTCTCTGGTGAGAGTTTGCCAGGAAGGGAGGGGGTGAGTCATAAGAGGGCCAATGAGAGCTGCAGAAATGGAGGAGTGTGTAAATCCAGGAAGTGAACAGGCAGCAGCTTCAGCTGCCCACAGTTAAAATGGCTGCTGCCGGACTCAGTGGAGGAAGATTTCTGCAGTATATTCAGCAAGTACAGAATCCCAGTATATATAAAATAATATGCAAAGTGGTTGAAGGGAAGCTTCAGAATGGCAAAGATGTTATTACAAATTATATGAGCAGACTGCAGTTCCTCTTTAATAAAATATCTCGGACAAAACATTTCTCAACTCTCCGCACACGAAATAGAGAAACTGAAAAATTAAATCTCAGATTGGTAATGACTTTGCACACATGTGTATTGTGCAAGGCACCATGGGACATGTAGTCCTGATTAATGCATCATAGTAAATGAAGATGTTATTCATGCACGCTCGCCAACCGCGTGTTGGGGGACGCGGGTCACAGGAAAAGCGATAAAAAAAAATAAAAAGTATTTTATGAAATGCTAAGGAATCAGCCACATTGTCCCAACACACCGATATACAAAAGATTTATTTACAATTGTATTTTTTCTCTGTAGTAGAACATGAGATCCCAAGATTCCGGCATTGGGGAGACCATCAATGAACCCCCCCGTGTGCAGCCAATGAGGCGGCGGCATTGTGTACGACAAACATTTTTCAACACTTTTTGAGTCAATTCAGGCGAAACAGGAAATTATGATTTGGACAAATACCAGAAATCACCGCAACCAATCACCATCCATTACCGCTTCAGACACCAATGAAAACACCCACACCAGCCGTGTCCCACCCACTACTACGCTTCAACCTGATGGCGGCATCATTTACAATGCAGACAGTCCGGGGGCAACTAAGAAAGCCAATCACGGCAGAGAAGAGCGGGCACTACGGGGGGAGGGGGACCTCAGTTCACACACCAGAGCCAGCCGTCCAAACTGCAGCACTGTGCAGGTCCAACACCGGCCGGGCACAACATGCACTGGTGTGAGCCGTGGCGTCTTCAAATGCATTGCAGCGTTTACCATGAAAGGCAAAGCATCCGCCAGCCACAAATACTATTTATTCCCCATTCACATCGGACAGACAATTTGACACGTCCGAATCGCATGACAAGTCGCACCCCATTGTTTGCAATGAAACTGTTCAAATTGGTGCAACTGCAGTAAAGCCGCACCGTTCTGGTCAAAAGGAGAATCGCGATCATTTGCTTAGAAGATCACAAATCTCTCACGATTCTCGTGGCGCAATATCGTTCATATTCTACAAAAAAAAAAAGAATGGGCTAACTTTACTGTTTAGTTTTTTTAGTAATTCTTTAAAGTGCAATCATTTTCCCCCCCAAAAAATGCATTTGAAACAAAGCTGTGCAACAAAATATTGCAACTATTTTATTCTTCAGGGTCTCTGCTAAAAATACACACACACACACATATAAATAATGTTTCGGGGTTACAAGTAATTTTCTAGCAAAAAATAATAATTTTAACTTGTAAACAAGTGTCAGAAAAAGGTCTAGTCTAAGGCCCCTTTCACACCGGGGCGTTTTTCAGACGGTACAGCGCTAAAAATAGCGCCTGTTCACCGCCTGAAAAAATCCAGCCCCTTTAACTCCAGTGTGAAAGCCGGCGGGCTTTCACACTGGAGCGGTGCGCTAGCAGGACGGCAAAAAAAGTCCTTCTAGCAGCATCTTTGGAGCGGTATAAGAGCGGTGTGTTCACCACTCCTTCCCATTGATTTGAATGGGAAACCGCGGTAAAACCGCGGCAATACCGCCGCTCTGCGGGGGTCTCAAACCCTTTTTCGGCCGCTCGCGGGGGGTAAAAGCACCGCGAGCGGCCAAATACCGCGGTTAAAACGACGGTAAAGCAGCGCTAAATATAGCGCTGCTTTACCGTCACTGCGGCTCCCCGCCCCAGTGTGAAAGGGGCCTAAGTGGTTAAACTGCCTTCATTTACAGACCGAACTTCATTCCTTCCATCTAAAAGATGAAATGTTACAATGTTTATCCTCATCTCTGTCTAAGTGATGTTGTCATAAACTTGTCAGGCTGCTCTTCTTTGTGAGCAGAGAACTCTGCATAGAATTGGGAAAATGCTTTGCTAAAGTGGGGTTTCCCCCCAAAAAAAAAAAAAAATAGCTGAAAATTCCTAAAAATATTAGAAAAAAAAAAAAATTGTTTTTTACTTGCCTCTAAATGCCTGTTGCTAGGGGGTCCCTCGTAGTCTGCCTCCTTAAGTGCCCGGGCTGGTGACATCACTTGACCTCAGCGCAGTCAGTCATCTGGGACATGTGACAGGTCCCAGATGACTGTGTGGCCAATCAGGGCGCCACTCGCGCATGCACGGCGGGTGCCCAGCTATGCCCACAGTAAGAATACCGGCGACGCCAGCGGAGAACGAGGGGGGGGGCTTCGTTCCCCTGCATCGCTGGACCCCGGGACAGGTAAGTGTCCGATTATTAAAAAAGTCAGCAGCTGCAGTATTTGTAGCTACTGACTTTTAATTTATTTTTTTTGTTTTTAAGGGGCACTCCACTTTAAGATGGCAAGTGGAGAAAATAGACGACTTTGCAGTGCTGCACCGATTTGAACTAGAAAGGTTCCTGCAGTACTTTGTGATTTCAGGTGCGACTTGCAGACATCTGAGCATGGAGTCGCTTGCACTGACCTGCGGCTTTGAAATCGTGCGACAAGTGTAGTTGCACAACTCCAAAGTGGGATTCAGTGTGAATGGGGGGGGGGGTAAAGATTTGGAGTCCATAACATACAATATTGCAATAACCTTAGAGAGACGACACAAGTTGGAAGACATAAAACAGACATAAAACAGTCATTACACGGCGTGTTCAGACCTGCGATTCCTAAATTCCAGCACAAAGCCTCACACAATACGGGATAACTGGAGAGACCGCCTGACACTAAAATACAATAAGCTTAATGTGGCTGTAAACCTTCCATATCCTCAGAGATGAAACAAATTCTTCTACTTCAGTTGTACCTGTTAATCTCCGGCCTTCTCATTCAAAGCCCATAATTTATACAGCTTGTCTGAGCTGTCAGAAAGCAAGGGGGGGCGGGTGGGGAGCTGGTTACACTCTGCAGAGCTCACTGAGAGCAGAGGGGAGGGGGGAGGGGGGAGGGACACCCACCCCCCCCTCCCCCCTTTTCACACAGGTACAGACAGACTGAGGCTGTCAATCACAGGCTGTGTGCTGGCGCTCCCTCCCGTGTCACCATTTTTCTTTTGGTGTCAGGAAAACTTGTCAGAAGGGACTCATGCAGATAGAGGAAGGAGGAGGCAGACAGAAATGACACTTAGTGCTCTGGATTAAGACAAGTACACACTATAGAGGGATCCGCTTTGTTCAGATTTCATGTCTGAGGTTTACAACCACTTTCACCATCTGATATATAAACATGAGAGTTTCCACAGGGAAAAATAAACTAGTAAGAAAAAGGTTCTCAGGACCTGGAAAGGGAGGTTCTGATGGGAGGCACCAAACCTGAATCTCCGCCCACAAAGCGGCAGACCGATTCTTACCGGTATCAGAATCTTTTTGATCTCCATTGGTTCCGACTGAGAAAGGCAATTTTCTTTTGGTAGTTTTTTCTTTCACTTCTTTCCCTCCATCACTTCGATCCAACTTTGGAGTCTTGTTTAGGGAAACTTTATCTTTATCCTGCGGAGGACGAGAAAAAAAAACAGTAAAGTCACTGCACATCATAGTAGTAAAATATCAGCTGCATTCCACGATGATTTCTATGATCGTTATTTACCACCCCATATACACTTAGAATTTTTTTGTCTTAAACTGCACATCTGAGCACCACAAACCAAAAACGTTATTAATTTTCAATATTAAAAGCAACACCCCCCCCCAACCCAGGTCTCCATGCTTTATTTTGTTGAGAAATCAATTTGGTGAACACCCCCCCGCTCTGCAGGGGCGGGTCTGGTAATGCTCTGCAGGGGCGGGTCTGGTTACGCTAGGGAGGACACGTGACTTCATGAACGCCGTGGTCTTCTTGATTAGTGGACATTGAACGGTGTAACAGTTCAGCCACAGACAATGGCCGCCTTCTCTATTAATAGACAAACAGGAACCATATTGTCCCCCCGGGACGGCACAATCCGCCCAACAGAAAAGCAGGAAGTTGGATAAAGGAACTGCAGAGAAGATGATAGTAAATTACTAGAAATGTACAAGTCAGAGCTGGAAGCTGAATAGAAGGTCCGGCTTGCTGTATACAGACTGAAGATCTTCTACAAGTCACATCCCCGGCTTTACAATTGGAGGATTCCACATGTAAATAATTGGATGCAGACCACACACTCCATGTACACAGAGGGGGAAACGCGTCACATGACTTCATTCCTGCCCGGCTTAATGTGGAACTTCACTGTCTCAGGAGTCGATTTTTTATCATTACTTTTATCAGCCTTCAAAATTTTCACTCACCTGTACACATTAGGAGAGTGGAAATAAGCGCAGGGGGGCGAGTGTGGCGCAGGGGGGGGGGCGAGTGTGGCGCGCGGGGGGGCGAGTGTGGCGCGCGGGGGGGCGAGTGTGGCGCGCGGGGGGGGGGCGAGTGTGGCGCAGGGGGGGGGCGAGTGTGGCGCAGGGGGGGGGGCGAGTGTGGCGCAGGGGGGGGGGGCGAGTGTGACGCAGGGGGGGGGGGGCGGGTGTGGCGCAGGGGGGGGGGGGGCGGCGAGTGTGGCGCAGGGGGGGGCGAGTGTGGGGGCGCGAGGGGGGGGGGGGCGAGTGTGGCGGGGGGGGGGGGGGGCGCAGGGGGGGGGCGGGGGGGGGGGGAGTGTGGCGGGCGGGGGGGGGGGGGAGTGTGGCGGGGGGGGGGGCGAGTGTGGCGCAGGGGGGGCGAGTGTGGCGCAGGGGGGGCGAGTGTGGCGCAGGGGGGGCGAGTGTGGCGCAGGGGGGGCGAGTGTGGCGCAGGGGGGGCGAGTGTGGCGCAGAGAAGTCACGTGTCCTCCTCCTGTCTCTAGGAGTCATGCCTGTGAGTGTCTTGCAATGCCTGATGTGACTTGTAGTTCCACCACAGCTTGAGGACCAAGGTTGCCTACCCCTGCCCTAACATGTCAAGACAGTACAAATACCCCCCAAAATGACCCCCTTCTTACAAAATAGCCATTCCAAGATATTGAGAGGCACGGTGAGTATTTTTGAAGTTATAATATATTTTGACACTGTAAAATGTTTTATGCAGAATTAAGTTACAAAAATAAATATTAACTTTAACCATATAAACATAAAGCATGTGTGTGCCCATCAGTGCCGCCCATCAGTGCCGCCCATCACTGGATGGGGATCACAGGGAGGAGTCGGAGCCGCATCACACAGATTATCTCCTGCTGTCACACAGCTTGGATCTGAAACGCTGGCTGCTGTCAAAGTCCCGCCTCCTATGATAGACACGGATTCAATTCCCCGGCATTGGACCTGTGTGCTGCCTCATAGGAGCCGGTCCAGAAGGCTTGACTTTGACACTCGCCATTTTTTAAACACTCCGGTGTGAACGCAGCCTGAAAGGTGGAGGCATGAAGGGACTTCTAGTTCCCCAACAGCTGGAGGGCAGCAGGTTGGGCGCCCGTGCCTTATAGTCATCTCAAAACCTCTTGGATTATTGGATTATTTAGGATATACGAGGATTTTTCTTCCATAAAATCCATAAATTACTACGAATCTTCTTTCTTCTTTTTTTATGTCATTTTTAGCGCTGCGCTCAGTTATTATATTCTACTATAAGTTTTTGGTATTGAACTTTCGGTGCTGCTGCTTTTTTCACTCACATTGTTATACATTCACTTTAGGTTTTTGTAGATTATTATTTTTTATTTAGCGCAGCGTTAGCCTTAGGCCCCTTTCACACTGGGGCGGGAGCGCTGGTAAAGCATCGCTATATTTAGCGCTGCTTTACCGTTGTTTTAGCCGCGGTATTCGGCCGAAAGTGGTGCAGTTTTAACACAGCGGCCGACAAAGGGTTCAAACTCCCCGCAAAGCGCCGCCGCGTATTACCGCGGTGTCCCATTGATTTCAATGGGAAGGAGCGGTATAGGAGCGGTATATACACGGCTCCTTCACCGCTCCAAAGATGCAGCTAGCAGGACTTTTTTTTAACCGTCCTGCTAGCGCACCGCTCCAGTGTGAGCCCTCTGGCTTTCACACTGGAGTGGATGGGGCCGGATTTTTTCAGGCGCTGTACAGGTGCTATTTTTAGCGCTGCAGCGCCTGAAAAACGCCCCAGTGTGAAAGGGGCCTTAGGGCTATTTTTCTTATATCTCAAAACCTCTTACCATTAGGCCGGCTTCACACTGGGGCGGTGCGGGGCGGCGACGGTAAAGCAGCGCTATATTTAGCACTGCTTTACCATCGTTTTACCCGCGGTATGCGGCCGCTAGCGGGGTGGTTTTAACCCCTGCTAGCGGCCGAAAAAGGGTTAAAAACCTCCGCAAAGCGCCGCTGCAGCTTTGCCGGCGGTATCCCCGCGGTCTCCCATTGATTTCAATGGGAAGGAGCGGTATAGGAGCGGTGAACACACGGCTCCTTCACCGCTCCAAAGATGCAGCTAGCAGGACTTTTTTTACCGTCCTGCTAGCGCACCGCTCCAGTGTGAACGCCCTCGGGGCTTTCACACTGGAGACACCGCAACAGCTGTTTTGGGTCGGTTTGCAGGCGCTATTTTTAGCGCAATAGCGCCTGCAAACCGCCCCAGTGTGAAAGCAGCCTTAATCAGATTTAGCAGAATAGAAAGATGAATTCAAACATAGAACCGCTTTACTGGGAACCCCAATGAAGAGCAATATATCGGAGATCGGGAAGGTTCCAGTCCTCGCACCGTTACCATCGCTCCACTACCACCTCAATCACAGGTACCCGGGTAAGACGTCCTGGCATTTCACCAGCCTCGTGCCAAACCCTGAACAGCGACTCGCTGGTGAGACGATTACAAACATGTCAGTAATAGAAGCTTCAATATTTATTTCCTGACGGGTCACCATTAAGACGACCACAAAGACTGAGGCTGCAATTCCAACGAAAGTCCTGCGATGATCGTCTGCAGGAAAGCGGCCAACTCCAACATCCTTCTCCTAACCTCCCGCTATTGGTCCACTGGGATCCGCGCAGCACTTATGGTGTCTGCTGAATATACGCATCATCTATTCCAGTGTATTACTCTATACCCCAATGGCCCAACCTGCCGGAAAAAAATAAAAGCAAAAAAAGAAAGCATAAAAACGGAATTACATCTACGAGCAACGGAATTTCTCAGCAATCTTCATGGCAGTCCCCCCTCCCCCACAGATAGGAAGAGAAAGTACGCCATTCAGATCCTCGTCCCTCCTCAGAGGACGCCACAGACAATACAAAGAGGGAGTATAAACAAGCCACAAAATGAGAAAACAAGGGGATACATTGTGTGTTGAAGATAGGGCTGCAACTAACGATTATTTTCATAATCGATAAGTTGGCCGATTATTGTTTCAAATAATCAACTAATCGGTTAATAACCTCAAAAAAATTGTGGTGTATAATTTAGTTAATATGTAAAGTTTAAAAAAAAAAAAAGGCAATTTATTCTTAAATATATCTCTATGCCGTGGTAAATATAAATAACCAACTATATGGTTAGGGAGAAAAATCTCTAAACCACTCTGACAATAACTGACAGAAGAGATATACTGTATATACTATTAGAGGAGAGATATACTGTATATACTATTAGAGGAGAGATATACTGTATATACTATTAGAGGAGAGATATACTGTATATACTATTAGAGGAGAGATATACTGTATATACTATTAGAGGAGAGATATACTGTATATACTATTAGAGGAGAGATATACTGTATATACTATTAGAGGAGAGATATACTGTATATACTATTAGAGGAGAAATATACTGTATATACTATTAGAGGAGAGATATACTATATATACTATTAGAGGAGAGAGATACTGTATATACTATTAGAGGAGTGATATACTATATATACTATTAGAGGAGTGATATACTATATATACTATTAGAGGAGAGATATACTGTATATACTATTAGAGGAGAGATATACTATATATACTATTAGAGGAGAGATATACTATATATACTATTAGAGGAGAGATATACTGTATATACTATTAGAGGAGAGATATACTATATATACTATTAGAGGAGAGATACTGTATATACTATTAGAGGAGAGATATACTATATATACTATTAGAGGAGAGATATACTATATATACTATTAGAGGAGAGATACTGTATATACTATTAGAGGAGTGATATACTATATATACTATTAGAGGAGTGATATACTATATATACTATTAGAGGAGAGATATACTGTATATACTATTAGAGGAGAGATATACTATATATACTATTAGAGGAGAGATATACTATATATACTATTAGAGGAGAGATATACTATATATACTATTAGAGGAGAGATACTGTATATACTATTAGAGGAGAGATATACTATATATACTATTAGAGGAGAGATATACTATATATACTATTAGAGGAGAGATACTGTATATACTATTAGAGGAGAGATATACTATATATACTATTAGAGGAGAGATACTGTATATACTATTAGAGGAGAGATATACTATATATACTATTAGAGGAGAGATATACTATATATACTATTAGAGGAGAGATACTGTATATACTATTAGAGGAGAGATATACTATATATACTATTAGAGGAGAGATACTGTATATACTATTAGAGGAGAGATATACTATATATACTATTAGAGGAGAGATATACTATATATACTATTAGAGGAGAGATACTGTATATACTATTAGAGGAGAGATATACTATATATACTATTAGAGGAGAGATATACTATATATACTATTAGAGGAGAGATACTGTATATACTATTAGAGGAGAGATATACTATATATACTATTAGAGGAGAGATATACTATATATACTATTAGAGGAGAGATACTGTATATACTATTAGAGGAGAGATATACTATATATACTATTAGAGGAGAGATATACTGTATATACTATTAGAGGAGAGATATACTGTATATACTATTAGAGGAGATATACTATATATACTATACTATATATACTATTAGAGTTAAGACTATTTTGCAAATTTTCAAACAGAACTAATATATTATATGTTGGCCGTACAACAATGTCTTCCTTCAAAAAAAAAAAAAATTGGTTTTAGAGCTGCACGATTAATCGGCAAGAATCGTTATCGCAATTTTTTTCCCCGTTGCGATCTTGATGTGTTTCACAATTCTTTCAATACAAAGAATTCCATCGGCTCTTCTGAAGCCATCAAGAGAAAGGAAGAAAAAAAAAACAGGCAGTCTGCCAAGAATCACAACATTCTTTAGCAGTGGAACTCCAATTTAAAAACATTGTAACAATTTGTGTAACGAGGAAAGTTTAACCACTAAACCTTTTTCTGACATTTGTTTGTTTCAAGTTAAAATCTTTTCTTTGCTAGAAAATGACTTGGAAACCCCAAACATTATATACACACACACTATATATATATATATATATATATATATATATATATATATATATATATATATTTTTTTAAATTTTTTTTTAGTAGAGACCCTAGAGAATAAAATGGTGGTTGTTGCAATATTTTATGTCTCACACTATTTGTGCAGCGGTCTTTCAAATGCAATTTGGAAAAAATTACTTAAAAAAAAAAAAAAAAACTAACCAGTAAAGTTAGCCAATTTTTTTTGTATAATGTGAAAGATTTTACCCCCCCCTCCCCCCCCATGGAGACTGGCCTGATTTCTGGGACCCGAGGTACTTGGCCAGAGTCAGAAACTCTTTTGTATCTCATTAAAACTAGAATTGAATGCGGCTTTCCTTATATTTTTAAAGCACAGGAAGCCTAAAGCTTTAGAATGAAAATAAGACTAAAGGCCAAATAAAGTGTATTTACACTCAGGATCAGAAATGTAATAGAGAGCAGCGGCTGCAGTAGCCAATCCGTGTGCACCGTGGTTCACCTTCTCCTCCTCCTCCTCCTCCTCTCTGCATGCGGTGCTGGAGGCGAGGAGTATCGCACTGCACTATGCGGACTGCTGGGAGTGTCAGTACATTGTTAGTGACACCCCCATTTCAGCTGGCATATCGCACTGCCAACTGACAGTCCGGACATGAATCGGATCACATAGGGGTGAACACTCAATGCGATCCAATTCCGGTGCGGACCAAAAAGGGCCAGTTTGGTCTGAATGCGATATCAGTTGTACTATGGCTGAAGTCGTATCGCACGGATATCACATACGATAATCGCAGAGGGCACAAGTGTGAACGGCACAGGTTTAGAAGTGCCGGTTGGCAGTGGATTCGCAGGGTTCCCGAATCGCACAAGTGAGAACCGGCACTTAAAGGGACAGGCATCCCTTGATATGACCCGGTGAGGAAGCGCCCTCCATTACAATACTACTAAACGAGAGCGGTCGGATTTTGAAAATAAAAGTTAATAAAATCCACAAATTACTACGAATCGCCGGCCTCAGGGGATCAGCGGGGCAAGTAGAAGTTATTTATAGCTTTTATTTTAATCTGCCATTTTATATTCTGAAAAAAAATAAAATAAACTGACACATTGAATAAAACATCCGGCGTGTCACATCAGAATATATTATCTGCATACATGAAATGCCGTGATGTTCGATTCTCTTCTTCTTTATGTGTAAAGCCGGGTACACGGGCCGAACATCGGGAGACATTGTCTGGGTCAATAAAACCAAAAAAAAAAAAAAAACAGCAACCATCAGCGCTCTCAGCCAATGGCGGGAAGTGCAGTTCGAAATGTTCAGGCGGGAAGGGGGTCCCCTGTCAGAACAGCTCAGCAGGGGAGATCGCTGTACTAACAGCTAAAGCTGGGCAATTTTAAAAAAAAATAAAAATAAATCTGCCATTAAAAAGAAAAAAATAAATAAATCGATTCACGATAGAGTTTTTTTTTTTTTTTTTTTTTGGACGGACACCGCGGCGGTCCTGAGGCGCTGCGGGCAGGAGTTTTTAGGCGAGGCCGTGGCCTAGTCCGCAGCTCCTCAGAACTGGCGCGGTTTTAGCGCTGGTCATGGTGAAAATAAAATTAAAAAAAATTCTGAAAATTTGAATCGCTTTGACCTCTCAACTCGATTCAAATCAATTTTTTCCCAGCCCTACTAACATCCCATAGTCAGTACAGCAGACTGCGTTTGTTTCTTGTTCAAAAAATAAAACAGCCAAAACTTTGAATGTAAAGCTTCTCGCCCACTCAATAGTAAAATGACGTTTGGGCGGGAACCCCATTGTTCTGGGGGGTGTCGTCCTGATAACGAGCTGCGTTACGGCATGACCCGTCACCTGTGCACACACCGGATGACTGATCACTGCACCAGCCCTCTGCCAGTGTCATGTGATCACTGTGACCAATCACAGCCGGTCACATGACAATTGTAAACAATGGCTTCCTTTCATGCCATCCATTGTATACAATTGTGTTGCTAGCTACGATTGGTCACAGTGATCACATGGTACAAACAAAGCCAATCACAGCCTATTTGTACCATTTTATTAGCTGTGGCCAATCACAATACAGTGTCTACACATTGTCATTCAGTAAAAAATATTTGCTTATAGAAGTGAAATTCACAGCTTTAAGCAATTTTAGTATGTAAAATAAAGGAAAAAATTCTGATCTCAGAGCGGAAGTGTTACTATGGTAACACTATTTCTCTGGTAACCATATGGAAAAAAAAAAAAAAATTGTAAAAAAAACAAAAAAAAAAAATATTTAATTTTTATTTTTTTATTTTATTTTTTTTACACACTGTCCCCAGTCAGTGTCCCGGATCACCGCCACACCAGTTATAGGATGCTGTACTGCACTGGTGACCGTATATATAAAAAAATTTATATATATATATATATATATATATATATATATATATATATATATATATATATATATATATATATATATATATATATATATATATATATATATATATATATATTACATATAATACATACACATTTTAAGTCCTAGCCATCAACTACAGATCTCAGATTTGTGAAAGGATTACAGACCCTCTAACATTATATATACACACACACCTTATATACTCGAATATAAGCCGAGGCACCTAATTTTACCACAAGAAACTGGGAAAACGTATTGACTCGAGTATAAGCCTAGGGTGAGAAATGCGCAGAGGAAAAGATGGTCAACAATGCCTATTTGCAGCCATAGGTCCTCTGAACTTCAAATTCGGTAGTTAAGGGTTCCTAGATGCCCCCCTAGCTGCCGCCAAAGGGTCCCGAAATGACAAATGCTGCAGATGGACACAGTTGACCGATTTTGGGGCCCCGTATCTCGGGGCCACTTGGTGCTAGGGACCCCAAATGTGGTGTGCAAACCCAGTGGAACCAACACTACAATATATCCCATACACACACACACACACACACACACACACACACACTATAACTATATTTAAGGCATATGCATTAACTACAGATCTGGGATTTGTGAAGGGATTACAGACCCTCCAACATTGGAAGATACGTCAGGATTAATAGGTTGGTGTCCCCCCCCCCCCCCCTTTATCTGGATTCACAATCCAAGTTTTAGTTACCATGACAACATGAACAGCTCCGAATCAGCCAGTCAGTTGAAAAGTGCCGAAATATTAAAACCAGTTTAAATATATTATAAAATTAAACTAATGACCAGGCAAAGCACAGTGTCTCTATGGTAATGAATGTTCATCGAACACAACAATACTGAACGGCTTCTCATCTGTTCAAAGTCTTCTAGAGCTTTACTTCTCAGCAAAGTTCATGTAAAGTACATCGATGGCACTTGAAGCGGGTCAAATGCAGCTTAGAAGTCACTTGCAGGTCAGATTTACATGTCAATGAACTCCGAATCATCAACTGACGCCCAAAACCCTCCGACAGGTTCTTAAAGCTGAACTCACTAGAGCCGCACACGTCTCCCCAGGAGCCTGCACTCACTACATCCGCTCGTCTCCCCAGGAGCCTGCACTCACTACATCCGCTCGTCTCCCCAGGAGCCTGCACTCACTACATCCGCTCGTCTCCCCAAGAGCCTGCACTCACTACATCCGCTCGTCTCCCCAGGAGCCTGCACTCACTACATCCGCTCGTCTCCCCAGGAGCCTGCACTCACTACATCCGCTCGTCTCCCCAAGAGCCTGCACTCACTACATCCGCTCGTCTCCCCAGGAGCCTGCACTCACTACATCCGCTCGTCTCCCCAGGAGCCTGCACTCACTACATCCGCTCGTCTCCCCAGGAGCCTGCACTCACTACATCCGCTCGTCTCCCCAAGAGCCTGCACTCACTACATCCGCTCGTCTCCCCAGGAGCCTGCACTCACTACATCCGCTCGTCTCCCCAAGAGCCTGCACTCACTACATCCGCTCGTCTCCCCAAGAGCCTGCACTCACTACATCCGCTCGTCTCCCCAGGAGCCTGCACTCACTACATCCGCTCGTCTCCCCAGGAGCCTGCACTCACTACATCCGCTCGTCTCCCCAGGAGCCTGCACTCACTACATCTGCTCGTCTCCCCAAGAGCCTGCACTCACTACATCCGCTCGTCTCCCCAGGAGCCTGCACTCACTACATCCGCTCGTCTCCCCAAGAGCCTGCACTCACTACATCCGCTCGTCTCCCCAAGAGCCTGCACTCACTACATCCGCTCGTCTCCCCAGGAGCCTGCACTCACTACATCCGCTCGTCTCCCCAGGAGCCTGCACTCACTACATCCGCTCGTCTCCCCAAGAGCCTGCACTCACTACATCCGCTCGTCTCCCCAGGAGCCTGCACTCACTACATCCGCTCGTCTCCCCAGGAGCCTGCACTCACTACATCCGCTCGTCTCCCCAGGAGCCTGCACTCACTACATCTGCTCGTCTCCCCAAGAGCCTGCACTCACTACATCCGCTCGTCTCCCCAGGAGCCTGCACTCACTACATCCGCTCGTCTCCCCAGGAGCCTGCACTCACTACATCCGCTCGTCTCCCCAAGAGCCTGCACTCACTACATCCGCTCGTCTCCCCAAGAGCCTGCACTCACTACATCCGCTCATCTCCCCAAGAGCCTGCACTCACTACATCCGCTCGTCTCCCCAAGAGCCTGCACTCACTACATCCGCTCGTCTCCCCAGGAGCCTGCACTCACTACATCCGCTCGTCTCCCCAGGAGCCTGCACTCACTACATCGGCTCTCCCCAGGAGCCTGCACTCACAACATCCGCTCGTCTCCCCAAGAGCCTGCACTCACTACATCGGCTCTCCCCAGGAGCCTGCACTCACTACATCCGCTCGTCTCCCCAGGAGCCTGCACTCACTACATCCGCTCGTCTCCCCAAGAGCCTGCACTCACTACATCCGCTCGTCTCCCCAAGAGCCTGCACTCACTACATCCGCTCGTCTCCCCAAGAGCCTGCACTCACTACATCCGCTCATCTCCCCAAGAGCCTGCACTCACTACATCCGCTCGTCTCCCCAAGAGCCTGCACTCACTACATCCGCTCGTCTCCCCAGGAGCCTGCACTCACTACATCCGCTCGTCTCCCCAGGAGCCTGCACTCACTACATCGGCTCTCCCCAGGAGCCTGCACTCACTACATCCGCTCGTCTCCCCAGGAGCCTGCACTCACTACATCCGCTCGTCTCCCCAGGAGCCTGCACTCACTACATCCGCTCGTCTCCCCAAGAGCCTGCACTCACTACATCCGCTCGTCTCCCCAAGAGCCTGCACTCACTACATCCGCTCGTCTCCCCAAGAGCCTGCACTCACTACATCCGCTCGTCTCCCCAAGAGCCTGCACTCACTACATCCGCTCGTCTCCCCAAGAGCCTGCACTCACTACATCCGCTCGTCTCCCCAAGAGCCTGCACTCACTACATCCGCTCGTCTCCCCAAGAGCCTGCACTCACTACATCCGCTCGTCTCCCCAAGAGCCTGCACTCACTACATCCGCTCGTCTCCCCAAGAGCCTGCACTCACTACATCCGCTCGTCTCCCCAAGAGCCTGCACTCACTACATCCGCTCGTCTCCCCAAGAGCCTGCACTCACTACATCCGCTCGTCTCCCCAAGAGCCTGCACTCACTACATCCGCTCGTCTCCCCAAGAGCCTGCACTCACTACATCCGCTCGTCTCCCCAGGAGCCTGCACTCACTACATCCGCTCGTCTCCCCAAGAGCCTGCACTCACTACATCCGCTCTCCCCAGGAGCCTGCACTCACAACATCCGCTCGTCTCCCCAAGAGCCTGCACTCACTACATCGGCTCTCCCCAGGAGCCTGCACTCACTACATCCGCTCGTCTCCCCAGGAGCCTGCACTCACTACATCCGCTCGTCTCCCCAAGAGCCTGCACTCACTACATCGGCTCTCCCCAAGAGCCTGCACTCACTACATCCGCTCGTCTCCCCAAGAGCCTGCACTCACTACATCCGCTCGTCTCCCCAAGAGCCTGCACTCACTACATCCGCTCGTCTCCCCAAGAGCCTGCACTCACTACATCCGCTCGTCTCCCCAAGAGCCTGCACTCACTACATCCGCTCGTCTCCCCAAGAGCCTGCACTCACTACATCCGCTCGTCTCCCCAAGAGCCTGCACTCACTACATCCGCTCGTCTCCCCAAGAGCCTGCACTCACTACATCCGCTCGTCTCCCCAAGAGCCTGCACTCACTACATCCGCTCGTCTCCCCAAGAGCCTGCACTCACTACATCCGCTCGTCTCCCCAGGAGCCTGCACTCACTACATCCGCTCGTCTCCCCAGGAGCCTGCACTCACTACATCGGCTCTCCCCAGGAGCCTGCACTCACAACATCCGCTCGTCTCCCCAAGAGCCTGCACTCACTACATCGGCTCTCCCCAGGAGCCTGCACTCACTACATCCGCTCGTCTCCCCAGGAGCCTGCACTCACTACATCCGCTCGTCTCCCCAAGAGCCTGCACTCACTACATCCGCTCGTCTCCCCAAGAGCCTGCACTCACTACATCCGCTCGTCTCCCCAAGAGCCTGCACTCACTACATCCGCTCATCTCCCCAAGAGCCTGCACTCACTACATCCGCTCGTCTCCCCAAGAGCCTGCACTCACTACATCCGCTCGTCTCCACAGGAGCCTGCACTCACTACATCCGCTCGTCTCCCCAGGAGCCTGCACTCACTACATCGGCTCTCCCCAGGAGCCTGCACTCACAACATCCGCTCGTCTCCCCAAGAGCCTGCACTCACTACATCGGCTCTCCCCACGAGCCTGCACTCACTACATCCGCTCGTCTCCCCAGGAGCCTGCACTCACTACATCCGCTCGTCTCCCCAGGAGCCTGCACTCACTACATCCGCTCGTCTCCCCAAGAGCCTGCACTCACTACATCCGCTCGTCTCCCCAAGAGCCTGCACTCACTACATCCGCTCGTCTCCCCAAGAGCCTGCACTCACTACATCCGCTCGTCTCCCCAAGAGCCTGCACTCACTACATCCGCTCGTCTCCCCAAGAGCCTGCACTCACTACATCCGCTCGTCTCCCCAAGAGCCTGCACTCACTACATCCGCTCGTCTCCCCAAGAGCCTGCACTCACTACATCCGCTCGTCTCCCCAAGAGCCTGCACTCACTACATCCGCTCGTCTCCCCAAGAGCCTGCACTCACTACATCCGCTCGTCTCCCCAAGAGCCTGCACTCACTACATCCGCTCGTCTCCCCAAGAGCCTGCACTCACTACATCCGCTCGTCTCCCCAAGAGCCTGCACTCACTACATCCGCTCGTCTCCCCAAGAGCCTGCACTCACTACATCCGCTCGTCTCCCCAAGAGCCTGCACTCACTACATCCGCTCGTCTCCCCAAGAGCCTGCACTCACTACATCCGCTCGTCTCCCCAAGAGCCTGCACTCACTACATCCGCTCGTCTCCCCAGGAGCCTGCACTCACTACATCCGCTCGTCTCCCCAAGAGCCTGCACTCACTACATCCGCTCGTCACCCCAGGAGCCTGCACTCACTACATCCGCTCGTCTCCCCAAGAGCCTGCACTCACTACATCCGCTCGTCTCCCCAAGAGCCTGCACTCACTACATCGGCTCTCCCCAAGAGCCTGCACTCACTACATCCGCTCGTCTCCCCAAGAGCCTGCACTCACTACATCCGCTCGTCTCCCCAGGAGCCTGCACTCACTACATCCGCTCGTCTCCCCAGGAGCCTGCACTCACTACATCCGCTCGTCTCCCCAGGAGCCTGCACTCACTACATCCGCTCGTCTCCCCAGGAGCCTGCACTCACTACATCTGCTCGTCTCCCCAAGAGCCTGCACTCACTACATCCGCTCGTCTCCCCAGGAGCCTGCACTCACTACATCCGCTCGTCTCCCCAGGAGCCTGCACTCACTACATCCGCTCGTCTCCCCAAGAGCCTGCACTCACTACATCCGCTCGTCTCCCCAGGAGCCTGCACTCACTACATCCGCTCGTCTCCCCAGGAGCCTGCACTCACTACATCCGCTCGTCTCCCCAGGAGCCTGCACTCACTACATCTGCTCGTCTCCCCAAGAGCCTGCACTCACTACATCTGCTCGTCTCCCCAGGAGCCTGCACTCACTACATCCGCTCGTCTCCCCAGGAGCCTGCACTCACTACATCCGCTCGTCTCCCCAAGAGCCTGCACTCACTACATCCGCTCGTCTCCCCAGGAGCCTGCACTCACTACATCCGCTCGTCTCCCCAAGAGCCTGCACTCACTACATCCGCTAGTCTCCCCAAGAGACTGCACTCACTACATCCGCTAGTCTCCCCAAGAGCCTGCACTCACTACATCCGCTAGTCTCCCCAAGAGCCTGCACTCACTACATCCGCTCGTCTCCCCAAGAGCCTGCACTCACTACATCCGCTCGTCTCCCCAAGAGCCTGCACTCACTACATCCGCTCGTCTCCCCAAGAGCCTGCACTCACTACATCCGCTCGTCTCCCCAAGAGCCTGCACTCACTACATCCGCTAGTCTCCCCAAGAGCCTGCACTCACTACATCCGCTCGTCTCCCCAAGAGCCTGCACTCACTACATCCGCTCGTCTCCCCAGGAGCCTGCACTCACTACATCCGCTCGTCTCCCCAAGAGCCTGCACTCACTACATCCGCTAGTCTCCCCAAGAGCCTGCACTCACTACATCCGCTCGTCTCCCCAAGAGCCTGCACTCACTACATCCGCTCGTCTCCCCAAGAGCCTGCACTCACTACATCCGCTCGTCTCCCCAAGAGCCTGCACTCACTACATCCGCTCGTCTCCCCAAGAGCCTGCACTCACTACATCCGCTCGTCTCCCCAAGAGCCTGCACTCACTACATCCGCTCGTCTCCCCAAGAGCCTGCACTCACTACATGGCCCTGTGCTGATCATATGCACTCTGTCAAGGGAAAAGAAAAAAAAAAACACCAAACTGAGCATGTGTAGTTTGTCCCCTTCCTAGCTCTGTAAATATCAGGAGATATATTGGAGACAGTGGAAGAAGGGGAGGATCAGAGAAGACAGGATCAAACAGCCCTTTCACACAATGCAGAGGATTGACCCCTTAGGTTCCACAGAGAATATAACAAGCATGCTTTACTATATATACAGACTGATTTTACTGTTGTGGGTTTAGTAACACCAATTCTAATGCGGTGCAGGTCCGTCCTTGTGAACTTGATCTATCGGATCTCTAATTTACATCGGAGCGTTTTACGTATCTCTGGTAGTACAGCTAGCGCTACACGCCCAAGGATCTGACAGGAGAGGCTCTCCTACAGCAGGCCACACCCCTTTTGGCCAAGTTGTACCAGAGATCCCGGCACTCCCTACATTTATATGAGACCCAACAAGTATATTTGTGAGATGATCCTTTTCAAAGCAACAAATCATAAAAAAAATCAAGTATTGGAGAGATGAGTGAAATCCTCCAAGTAAAAGCCAATCCCGGACTAAGGTGACAAGGCCAGATCCTTATCCTGGAAATCACTGGAGAGACTCTGAATTGCACATACAGAAAATTCAGCTATAAGGGCCGCCACACTGTACCATAAGGCCGCCACACTGTACCATAAGGCCGCCATACTGGCACACTGTACCATAAGGCCGCCATACTGGCACACTGTACCATAAGGCCGCCATACTGGCACACTGTACCATAAGGCCGCCATACTGGCACACTGTACCATAAGGCCGCCATACTGTACCATAAGGCCGCCATACTGGCACACTGTACCATAAGGCCGCCATACTGGCACACTGTACCATAAGGCCGCCATACTGGCACACTGTACCATAAGGCCGCCATACTGGCACACTGTACCATAAGGCCGCCATACTGGCACACTGTACCATAAGGCCGCCATACTGGCACACTGTACCATAAGGCCGCCATACTGGCACACTGTACCATAAGGCCGCCATACTGGCACACTGTACCATAAGGCCGCCATACTGGCACACTGTACCATAAGGCCGCCATACTGGCACACTGTACCATAAGGCCGCCATACTGGCACACTGTACCATAAGGCCGCCATACTGGCACACTGTACCATAAGGCCGCCATACTGGCACACTGTACCATAAGGCCGCCATACTGGCACACTGTACCATAAGGCCGCCATACTGGCACACTGTACCATAAGGCCGCCATACTGGCACACTGTACCATAAGGCCGCCATACTGGCACACTGTACCATAAGGCCGCCATACTGGCACACTGTACCATAAGGCCGCCATACTGGCACACTGTACCATAAGGCCGCCATACTGGCACACTGTACCATAAGGCCGCCATACTGGCACACTGTACCATAAGGCCGCCATACTGGCACACTGTACCATAAGGCCGCCATACTGGCACACTGTACCATAAGGCCGCCATACTGGCACACTGTACCATAAGGCCGCCATACTGGCACACTGTACCATAAGGCCGCCATACTGGCACACTGTACCATAAGGCCGCCATACTGGCACACTGTACCATAAGGCCGCCATACTGGCACACTGTACCATAAGGCCGCCATACTGGCACACTGTACCATAAGGCCGCCATACTGGCACACTGTACCATAAGGCCGCCATACTGGCACACTGTACCATAAGGCCGCCATACTGGCACACTGTACCATAAGGCCGCCATACTGGCACACTGTACCATAAGGCCGCCATTCTGGCACACTGTACAATAAGGACGCCATACTGGCACACTGTACAATAAGGACGCCATACTGGCACACTGTACAATAAGGACGCCATACTGGCACACTGTACAATAAGGCCGCCATACTGGCACACTGTACCATAAGGCCGCCATACTGGCACACTGTACCATAAGGCCGCCATACTGGCATACTGTACCATAAGGCCGCCATACTGGCATACTGTACCATAAGGCCGCCATACTGGCATACTGTACCTTTTTCCCAGTTTGTTTCTCCACCATGTCGTAGCTTAGAGAGAATTCTTCTGGCTGTGGTGTTTTAGAACACCCACCCTTGGGCATCGTTTTGCCTTCCCTACTTGACCTTCATTTATTCCCCTATCGCTTCGTCATCAACAGTCTGCAAAGAAAAAAGGAAAAAAAATGGAGTCGTTAAATTGGTTAAAAAAAGGAAACAATTGAGCTCATTACATACTAAGAATCCAACCAGGTGATTATTATTTTCTATTTCTGGTGTACAATTCCAAAAGCCGCACACTTCCCAGCTGTCAGAGATCGCTGATAGTTTACAACCCTAAAACTTGGGGTGCCACTCAAGACAATCATTCAACTCTGGTGACTCCTACACAAGGACGCATGCGGCTAAGGAGCCCATCCAATCAGCTCTGTAGCATATACTGAAAAAGGGAGAAACTGCTGCACACCAACCCGACCGGTGAAATAAGACGGCTTCAGCCTGACAGCACCCAGGCATTTCACCCTACCCATGGGGCTAAATCATGGAGGTCATGACTGCCATGATTAAGACCTACTGGCAGGGCCAAACGTCGGGGTAGAGTCAGGCTGAAGCCAGCTTATTGGCTCACTGGGAAAGAGCCAGCTACAGAAATCAAACCCTGCAAAAGGCAAGGCCATGGTACTGCAGGGGGCGATGGGGGGGGGGGGGGGAGGAAAGGCCATGGTACCGCAGGGGGCGATGGGGGAAGGAAAGGCCATGGGGGAAGGCAAGGCCATGGTACTGCATGGGGCGATGGGGGGGGAAGGAAAGGCCTTGTTACCGCAGGGGGCGATGGGAGAAGGAAAGGCCACGGTACTGCATGGGGGCGATGGGGGGGAAGGAAAGGCCATGGTACCGCAGGGGGCGATGGGTGAAGGAAAGGCCACGGTACCGCAGGGGGCGATGGGTGAAGGAAAGGCCACGGTACCGCAGGGGGCGATGGGGGAAGGAAAGGCCACGGTACCGCAGGGGGCGATGGGGGAAGGAAAGGCCACGGTACCGCAGGGGGCGATGGGGGAAGGAAAGGCCACGGTACCGCAGGGGGCGATGGGGGAAGGAAAGGCCACGGTACCGCAGGGGGCGATGGGGGAAGGAAAGGCCACGGTACTGCAGGGGGCGATGGGGGAAGGAAAGGCCACGGTACTGCAGGGGGCGATGGGGGAAGGAAAGGCCACGGTACTGCAGGGGGCGATGGGGGAAGGAAAGGCCACGGTACTGCAGGGGGCGATGGGGGAAGGAAAGGCCACGGTACTGCAGGGGGCGATGGGGGAAGGAAAGGCCACGGTACTGCAGGGGGCGATGGGGGAAGGAAAGGCCACGGTACTGCAGGGGCGATGGGGGAAGGAAAGGCCACGGTACTGCAGGGGGCGATGGGGGAAGGAAAGGCCACGGTACTGCATGGGGGCGATGGGGGAAGGAAAGGCCACGGTACTGCATGGGGGCGATGGGGAAGGAAAGGCCACGGTACTGCAGGGGGCGATGGGGGAAGGAAAGGCCATGGTACTGCAGGGGGCGATGGGGGAAGGAAAGGCCATGTTCCCTTTTGTTCAGTACACACAAGGTGCACCATGTTTAACCTACAGACACTATTTTAGTGCCAAATTAAAATTGAGGCGAAAAAATAAGAAATTTCTTAAAAAGCCCAACATATGAACCTATCATTGGCATATCCTTGGCTGGAAATGTCTGCAATGGCCCTACCTAAAACCAGTTCAAGGATTGATGGGTTGGATATCCACTCATCAAAATACTAGACCAAGCCCCAGGAACTATCCAATCACTAGACCAAGCCCCAGGAACTATCCAATCACTAGTCCAAGCCCCAGGAACTATCCAATCACTAGACCAAGCCCCAGGAACTATCCAATCACTAGTCCAAGCCCCAGGAACTATCCAATCACTAGTCCAAGCCCCAGAAACTATCCAATCACTAGTCCAAGCCCCAGGAACTATCCAATCACTAGTCCAAGCCCCAGAAACTATCCAATCACTAGTCCAAGCCCCAGGAACTATCCAATCACTAGTCCAAGCCCCAGGAACTATCCAATCACTAGTCCAAGCCCCAGGAACTATCCACTATCCAATCAATAGTCCAAACCCCAGGAACTATCCAATCACTAGTCCAAACCCCAGGAACTATCCAATCACTAGTCCAAGCCCCAGGAACTATCCAATCACTAGTCCAAGCCCCAGGAACTATCCAATCACTAGTCCAAACCCCAGGAACTATCCAATCACTAGTCCAAGCCCCAGGAACTATCCAATCACTAGTCCAAGCCCCAGGAACTGGTGTCTCTTGGGGGAGGGGGGAGGGTGCAGTGCATATGCAGTACTATAAACTCTTCCCAGTCCTAGGGTTTTTGGGAAGTTTTTACTTCTCTATAGCTTAGAAATAAATATTCCTTGGCAATAATGAGCGCATATTACATAAAAGCTCCCCAAGGCATTCAGAAGTTATTTGATCACCACAAGAAACCTTGTGATCATTGCTCCATTTCTCCTCTGGTGGGGTCAGGGTTGATTTCTCCTCTGGTGGGGTCAGGGTCAGGGTTCATTTCTCCTCTGGTGGGGTCAGGGTCAGGGTTCATTTCTCCTCTGGTGGGGTCAGGGTCAGGGTTCATTTCTCCTCTGGTGGGGTCAGGGTCAGGGTTCATTTCTCCTCTGGTGGGGTCAGGGTTCATTTCTCCTCTGGTGGGGTCAGGGTCAGGGTTCATTTCTCCTCTGGTGGGGTCAGGGTCAGGGTTCATTTCTCCTCTGGTGGGGTCAGGGTCAGGGTTCATTTCTCCTCTGGTGGGGTCAGGGTTCATTTCTCCTCTGGTGGGGTCAGGGTCAGGGTTCATTTCTCCTCTGGTGGGGTCAGGGTCAGGGTTCATTTCTCCTCTGGTGGGGTCAGGGTTCATTTCTCCTCTGGTGGGGTCAGGGTTCATTTCTCCTCTGGTGGGGGTCCAGGGTCAGGGTTGATTTCTCCTCTGGTGGGGTCAGGGTTCATTTCTCCTCTGGTGGGGTCAGGGTCAGGGTTCATTTCTCCTCTGGTGGGGGTCCAGGGTCAGGGTTGATTTCTCCTCTGGTGGGGTCAGGGTTCATTTCTCCTCTGGTGGGGTCAGGGTCAGGGTTCATTTCTCCTCTGGTAGGGTCAGGGTTCATTTCTCCTCTGGTGGGGTCAGGGTCAGGGTTCATTTCTCCTCTGGTGGGGTCAGGGTCAGGGTTCATTTCTCCTCTGGTGGGGTCAGGGTTCATTTCTCCTCTGGTGGGGTCAGGGTTCATTTCTCCTCTGGTGGGGTCAGGGTTCATTTCTCCTCTGGTGGGGTCAGGGTTCATTTCTACTCTGGTGGGGTCAGGGTTCATTTCTCCTCTGGTGGGGTCAGGGTTCATTTCTCCTCTGGTGGGGTCAGGGTTCATTTCTCCTCTGGTGGGGTCAGGGTTCATTTCTCCTCTGGTGGGGTCAGGGTTCATTTCTCCTCTGGTGGGGGTCCAGGGTCAGGGTTGATTTCTCCTCTGGTGGGGTCTAGGGTCAGGGTTGATTTCTCCTCTGGTGGGGTCTAGGGTCAGGGTTGATTTCTCCTCTAGTGGGGTCCAGGGTCAGGGTTGATTTCTCCTCTGGTGGGGTCAGGGTTGATTTGGTGTCAGAAGGGAGACCTACTCAATATTATGTGGGTGTCCATAATGTTATGGCTGATCGGTGTATATAGACACTTCTCTGATTTGCCGCATCTCGCACAAATGTACACCGGAGGCAACAAAAACAGTAAAAGATTTTCCCACACAGCTTCAATCCAGCGATGTGCTCTACATACACACCATCAACTTCATATAAAAATAAAGAAATGTAAGACGTAACGACCTTCTACACCTTGAATGCGTCCATCAGAGAGGACGTTTTAGGCACCGGCTTCATTTCCATGGTTTTCTGATAGCCAGTGACAAAACATTCACATATTATTGGACGCAGAGTCGCATCTTGGCTGGAGACCAGTGACCGCGCTCTTCAAAGTCATTACATGAATTCTGCAGTCTTCCCGTAAAAAAAAAAAAAAAAAAAAAAAATCCCTTCCTATCAAATGCCAGAAACATTGTTCAGTCACGTCGGAGGGAAAAAAAACCACAATAAAACCCCAGGCACACCGCCAGTGTAATTCCTCGCAGCAGTCAACAAGTGACCCGCGAGGAAAACCAATGTTTAGCTGCTGTAAGGCCGCGCCGCATCATCTATACTCGGAATTGGATCATTCCAAAGACTTGATATGTATTTCAGGGAAAAACTGTTTGTTTATCCAACTGTCCTTTCAATGGCTGAATAAACCTCAAGAACAACAACAAGGCTTAAAGTGGTGTTTCCACAAAAAAAAAAAAAAAAATAAAAAAATAAAATAAAAAATTGGAAATATTTTTTTTTTACACTCGCCTCTAAATGCCTGTTGCTAGGGGGTCCCTCGTAGTCTGCCTCCTTCAGTGCCCGGGCTGGTGACATCATTCCCCCTCGGCGCAGGAAACGCTCAGCTCTGCCCCCTCCTTTTTGTCAAGCATCTGGGACACGTGACAGGTCCCAGATAACCGCGCGGCCAATCCAGTTCCGCATGCGCAGTGGGTGCCTGGCTGCCGCCGTGCTGAGGGGGGGGGGGCTTTGATTCCCCCGCATCGCTGGACCCTGGAACAGGTAAGTGTTTGATTATTAAAAGTCAGCAGCTGCAGTATTTGTAGCTACTGACTTTTTAGAATGGTTACTCCCCTTTAAATCAAATCCACCCTGCTGTAAACTAACTATGGTTTATTATGGCTGCTGAGCCCTGACACCATGGTCAGTTCATCATGATTCATCACTTCCCCTCGGCGCAGTCAGTCATCTGGGACACGCGTCAGGTCCCAGATAACTGCGCAGCGTATCACGGCACGCGGCACCGCTCGCGCAGTGGGTGCCCAGCTGTGAAGCCACAGCCGGGTGCCCACAGTAGGAATTCGTGTCGGAGCGGGGAAAGAGGGGTGCTGCGATCTTTTTTAAGGGGGCACCCCACTTTAAAGCAAAGTTCCACCTAAAAAAGGGAAAGCTCCGCTTATCTGTCTCCTCTCCCCTCCACTGCCACATTTGGCACCTTGGGGGGCTGGGAAATGGGTACATGTTTTTGACAGGTACTCGTCCCCACTTCCGAGAGATCTCGTCATGGCACGCTCCCTTGCAAGTTCAGTCCCTCTCCTCCTTCCCTCACCACTGAGCCATTCAGAAAGCGCAGAACGCTTCGTGCATGCGCAGTAGGGAATTGGCTGTGAAGCTACAAGCTGTCCCAGACGGATACCCACACTTGTAGTGCCGGCACCACGGAGAGGGAGAGAAGTGAGGGTTCAGGAGGCTGGATCCTGCGACAGGCGAGTATTAGTCAGAAGATACTTTTTACACAAGAACTACTCGAGGAATCAGAAAGGGGCGTTGCCCATGTACAAGTTGACAGATCAATAGGAACTGCCCCTGAAAAAAAAATCTGGCAACCACGGCTGGAGTGCTCCTCCCCATATGGGAGGAGTTTATATTGATTTTCTGGTAAATGTTAGTCTGTTTCTCATGCATCTCCGTGTGATGTACTACTATGGGAGGACTTCCCCTTGTGTGTCATCCTTTCAATGCCTGTTGATTATATATTACTATATAAGTTTTCAATAAAGTACAATTGTTTTGTTTTTTTATTGTTTTTTTTCAAACCCCTTGGAGCTCCTCTTTGATGGCTCTGTCCCCTTGGAGCTCCCCTTTGATGGCTCTGTCCCCTTGGAGCTCCCCTTTGATGGCTCTGTCCCCTTGGAGCTCCTCTTTGATGGCTCTGTCCCCTTGGAGCTCCTCTTTGATGGCTCTGTCCCCTTGGAGCTCCTCTTTGATGGCTCTGTCCCCTTGGAGCTCCTCTTTGATGGCTCTGTCCCCTTGGAGCTCCTCTTTGATGGCTCTGTCCCCTTGGAGCTCCTCTTTGATGGCTCTGTCCCCTTGGAGCTCCTCTTTGATGGCTCTGTCCCCTTGGAGCTCCTCTTTGATGGCTCTGTCCCCTTGGAGCTCCCCTTTGATGGCTCTGTCCCCTTGGAGCTCCTCTTTGATGGCTCTGTCCCCTTGGAGCTCCTCTTTGATGGCTCTGTCCCCTTGGAGCTCCTCTTTGATGGCTCTGTCCCCTTGGAGCTCCCCTTTGATGGCTCTGTCCCCTTGGAGCTCCCCTTTGATGGCTCTGTCCCCTTGGAGCTCCTCTTTGATGGCTCTGTCCCCTTGGAGCTCCTCTTTGATGGCTCTGTCCCCTTGGAGCTCCTCTTTGATGGCTCTGTCCCCTTGGAGCTCCTCTTTGATGGCTCTGTCCCCTTGGAGCTCCTCTTTGATGGCTCTGTCCCCTTGGAGCTCCCCTTTGATGGCTCTGTCCCCTTGGAGCTCCTCTTTGATGGCTCTGTCCCCTTGGAGCTCCTCTTTGATGGCTCTGTCCCCTTGGAGCTCCTCTTTGATGGCTCTGTCCCCTTGGAGCTCCTCTTTGATGGCTCTGTCCCCTTGGAGCTCCTCTTTGATGGCTCTGTCCCTTTGGAGCTCCTCTTTGATGGCTCTGCCCCCTTGGAGCTCCTCTTTGATGGCTCTGTTGCTTACTATGGAAAAGAATCCCATCAGGAGAGACTGGAAAGATGCTCCTCCTTTGTGAAATGCCGCGAGTCGCTCCCCCAAAAGCATTATGAAGCCAATGCCTACCGCCGTCCAATCACAGGGAAAGGTCATCATTGTCATAGCACAGAAGTCTGAAGGGGGAGGAGTCATCTGGTCACCAAGAGGAATGGCTCCTGAGGCTGTCAATAAGCCTGAGAGGTGGGCGGAGCTGAGCCAAAGGACACAGATCCCACATCGGGATCAAGCTCACGAGTGCCCCCATAGAAAGCAGCTCGCCAAGGGGGCACTTAAAGGAGGAGGAGCCAGACGGAGTTCCCAGAAATTAAGGGTTGGGGCTGCTTTGTGCAAAGCCATGACAACGCAGGTAATGTCCATGGTTTATATAACCCCTAGTCCAGGGGTAGGCAACCTCGGCACTCCAGCTCTGCTGAAACTACAAATCCCATCATGCCTCTGCCTCTAGGAGTCATATCTGCGATTGTCAGGATCTTGCAATGTCTCATGGGACTTGTAGTTTCACCACAGCTGGAGGGCCGAGTATGCCTACCCCTGCCCTAGGCGCTGAGAGCACACAAATATGAGGCCTCTTGGCCCGCCGGGCCACTGCATATTTGCGTGTGATAGTGTAAACAGAGCTGTGCAGAGAACACGTATCCAGCAGTTACCGGCAGCTAACGGAATGCTCCCGATCGGGATATTTCTGATCATGTGACCGCCGTGACAGCCAATCACAGCAACTACATGACCATAAGCTCCTCCCCCAGCATTCTAAGCCCCTTAAAGGGCCGTTAGAGAGTCTATTCACACCAGCTACCGCATTGCAAAGCAGAGGCTGTGTGCGGGGCAGTCTGGTGGGCGGGGCAGTCTGGTGGGCGGGGCAGTCTGGTGGGCGGGGCAGTCTGGTCAGGCCAGTGCCGATGCGTCACACACTTCACTTTTCCTTTGACATGTGACAGTTCTATCAGCCCGAGTGCCGTGACCTGCCCTGTACTGCAGTACTGCGCACAGCGCAGTGGGATGAGCCGGCTACACTGGAGACCAGGCATGGGTCCTCACGGTGGGACTGCAAGAGAAAAACTGCCCAATGCAGTCCCCCCCCGCACCTGGTGTGAATGGACCCCACAGGTCTCCACAGGCCTTACTCTGCACCCAGTGTGAATGGACCCCACAGGCCTTACTCTGCACCCGGTGTGAATGGACCCCACAGGCCTTACTCTGCACCCGGTGTGAATGGACCCCACAGGCCTTACTCTGCACCCGGTGTGAATGGACCCCACAGGCCTTACTCTGCACCCAGTGTGAATGGACTCCACAGGCCTTACTCTGCACAACATTTATTTTCGGTCCACAAAAACAAGAGAAATGAAAAAAAAGGAAGAACGGTGCGTTTTTTTCCACAAATGCATTTTTCCCCTCCAGAGAATACTTTCTATAATGCAGGTAATACATGGAGCATAAAATGTGAAATCAGTATTCCGGAGATGCTGCTATCATCTTCACTCGGCCTTTAATCTAGACAGCGCCATTATCCCTCGCCGAGGTAAGAGCCGCACACCAACAACGCATGACAAAAGCTTCCACAGGCCGGCCGTGTTACCAGGAAACAAGGTCAGGAATAAACACTCCGGTGCACCTTCTAACCAGACCCTGAAGAGCAAAGAATATGAGATCTCTCATCGTTTCTGGGGACTGTCCAAAGCTAAAGGCCCAGATAACCTTTTCACTGCCCCTCCCCCCCAGGTAGAAGAAAAATGTGCAAAACCCCCGGATTGTATGGGGGGGGGGGGGGGGTCTCAAATGGAATACGAGGGCTGCTAGGGACGACTTAACCACTTGCTGACCAGACTGACACTTTACAAGTTTAAATTTATATTTTTTTGCTAGAAAATTACTTAAAACCCCCAAAAAACACTTTTTTAGCAGAGACCCTAGAGAATAAAATGGTGTTCATTGCAATTTATGTCACACGGTAATAACGCAGTGGTTTTGCAAAAATTACACTTTAAAAACTATATTTAACCCAATTTTTTGAATAATGTAAAAGACGTTACGCCGAGTAAATAGATGCCTAAAACGTCACGCTTTAAAACTGCGCACTTGTGGAATGGCAACTACATCAAAAATCTCCATAAGTGATGCTTTAACCACTTCAGCCCTGGAAGGATTTACCCCACTCCCTGACCAGGCCATTTTTTTTGCGCTACAGCACTGCATCGCTTTGACAATTGCGCGGTCATGCGACTCTGTACTCAAACTAAATTGATGTATTTTTCTCACAAATAGAGCTTTATTTTGGGGGTATTTGATCACCTCTGCGGTTTTCATTTTTTTGTGCTATAAACAAAAAAAGCGGCAATTTTGAAAAAAAATTATAAAAAAAAAAAAATGAAATTTTACTGTTTGCTATAATTATCCAAAAAAATAAAAAAAAAGTAAATAAATGAATTTCATCAGTTTAGGCCAATATGTATTCACATTTTGGTAAAAAAAAAAAAAATCCAATTAGCGTATATTGATTGGTTTGTGGATAATGTAGTCTACAAAATAGGGGACAGATTTATGGCATTTTTTTTTATTTTATTTTTAGTAATGGGGGATGGGACACATTTGACACTTTGGGACCAGTGACACTTATACAGCGATCAGAGCTATAAAAATTCACCGATTACTGTATAAATGTCACTGGCAGGGAAGGGGTTAACACTGGGGGTTGATCAAGGGGTTAAATGTGTTCCTTGGGAGGGGCATTTCACTGTATGGGGGCTGGGCTGACTGGAGGAGGAGAGAGATCGCTGTTCCCAATCACTAGAAACAGATGATCTCTGTACTCCCCTGACAGAATGGATCTGTTTGTTTACACTGGCAGATCCCCATTCTGCCTCTGGAGCGATTGCAGGTGGCCGGCGGACATGGCGTCCGGCGGACCCACTGGTTAGCTCCCTTGCTAGCGAATGGTCATGTGCGCCCACAGATCGGCGTGTACCCGCCCGACATACAATGACAGCGATTTGTGCAGTCGAGCCGACATGCATCACCCATTTAGAGTCACAGAGGAGGTCTAGCGCTAGAATTATTGCTCTTGCTACAACGTTGGCGGGCGTCGGACACAATGCGGGGGCGTCGCGGACACAATGCGGGGCGTCGCGGACACAATGCGGGGCGTCGCGGACACAATGCGGGGCGTCGCGGACACAATGCGGGGCGTCGCGGACACAATGCGGGGCGTCGCGGACACAATGCGGGGCGTCGCGGACACAATGCGGGGCGTCGCGGACACAATGCGGGGCGTCGCGGACACAATGCGGGGCGTCGCGGACACAATGCGGGGCGTCGCGGACACAATGCGGGGCGTCGCGGACACAATGCGGGGCGTCGCGGACACAATGCGGGGCGTCGCGGACACAATGCGGGGCGTCGCGGACACAATGCGGGGCGTCGCGGACACAATACGGGGCGTCGCGGACACAATGCGGGGCGTCGCGGACACAATGCGGGGCGTCACGGACACAATGCACAGGGAAATTTTTTTTTTTTACACTGTCCCTTTCATTTGATGACTTATTCTTATTACAAGGAATGTAAACCTCCCTTTGTAGTAGGAAGGATGACAGGTCCTCTTTATGGGGTGGTCTCGGGTCAAATAGACGTCAAACCTTTATTTTTCAAAGGCTAATAAAATAAATAATGTTTCATGTTTGAACTCCGGATCAAAGTCTGACAAGACGCCGGGGTCCACACAGAAATGCTGCGGGAAACTGCATGCGATACGGACAAAAAACGCACCGCATTCCTGTTCAAATCAAATGCAATTCTTTGCTGTGCGATTTCAGGCCATTCATTTTTTATGGGCTCAAATCGCACCGTAAAGTACTTGGTATTGGCGCTGGTACCGATATCAGTGCGACCCTAGATTGTACCTACACCATATTGGCCCTTCATACCAGAAAGAGAATTGAAAGCTGAACGCCATTCAGAATCAGCGATTAAAAGGCACTGCATAACCTTAGTGATTGTAAAGGATTTTTTTTTTTAACAATCTGATTTTTTTTAATTTAAATACCATATTTTGAATATCAATTTTTTCTTTTTTATAAAAGGCTTTGGAGCAAAAATGTATCTAAAAGGTAGTTTTCTATTTAAAGATACATCATTTAGTTTATTCAGCATGAAATGGAGCTCAGTTATGTAGCATGAGGCTGTATATTCTGCAATATTTACATTTTGGGTAAACTCAATGAATCCAAGCTCTGCAGGCTGAGATAACAGGCACTGCATTGATGAAGTCACACAATGTCACAGTTACCATGAGATAAAACAAAGTACAGGAATATTCATCTCATTGTTTTGCAAATCTCTGTACACTACAAACTGTATGAGTGAATCGGTTCTGATATCCGGTTCTGTTTTACTAACCCGACAGCTTATTATTCTAAATAGGAAACCTTCATTTTTGTTTGCAAATATTAAAAGATTCCAACTACCAGCAAGCAGCGCCTGTTAGCAGGGCGTCCAATCACCAGCCGTACCATTAAACTGAATGCGTCAGGAAGAGGGCGGGGTCAGAGGAGGAGCCGGCAGCGGGGTCAGAGGAGGAGCCGGCAGCGGGGTCAGAGGAGGAGCCGGCAGCGGGGTCAGAGGAGGAGCCGGCAGCGGGGTCAGAGGAGGAGCCGGCAGCGGGGTCAGAGGAGGAGCCGGCAGCGGGGTCAGAGGAGGAGCCGGCTGCGGGGTCAGAGGAGGAGCCGGCAGCGGGGTCAGAGGAGGAGCCGGCAGCGGGGTCAGAGGAGGAGCCGGCAGCGGGGTCAGAGGGGGAGCCGGCAGCGGGGTCAGAGGGGGAGCCGGCAGCGGGGTCAGAGGGGGAGCCGGCAGCGGGGTCAGAGGGGGAGCCGGCAGCGGGGTCAGAGGGGGAGCCGGCAGCGGGGTCAGAGGGGGAGCCGGCAGCGGGGTCAGAGGGGGAGCCGGCAGCGGGGTCAGAGGGGGAGCCGGCAGCGGGGTCAGAGGGGGAGCCGGCAGCGGGGTCAGAGGGGGAGCCGGCAGCGGGGTCAGAGGGGGAGCCGGCAGCGGGGTCAGAGGGGGAGCCGGCAGCGGGGTCAGAGGGGGAGCCGGCAGCGGGGTCAGAGGAGGAGCCGGCAGCGGGGTCAGAGGAGGAGCCGGCAGCGGGGTCAGAGGAGGAGCCGGCAGCGGGTCAGAGATGACAGTTGCTCTTTAAAATGATGATTTAAATCTAACCCACCCTGCATTTGAAATTGCGGGGCGGAATCGTGGCGATTGTGTGAATGCAGCACAACAACCTTAAATTCTCAGCAGACAATCGCTGTCCTGGAGGAGTTTTTAATATGAAAATTGTACAATGAGAGAGAAGACAACGTATCACCATTAGACATGACCCAATCCGGGCCCACGATTGGAGGCGGCTTCATACACTGTAATTTCCATGTTACCAAGTCACGCTGCGCAAGTCTGATCCAATTTTCCTGTGCAAAGACCACGGAACATTATAAACACCGCCACAGACAATATATTTATAATTACCATCATTTACAGCGTTCTAATTACAGCACAACCACCCAGCCATGCTGAAAACGCAGACACTCGATTTCATAAAAAAAAAAAAGAATTTCTGTACATCCTCCCCCACTGGGTGATCCATGTACAGTGCCTTAAAGTATTCATACCCCTTGAAATTTTCCACATTTTGTCATGGTATAACCAAAACCAAATGTATTTTACAAACAGCATCATGAAGGCCAAGGAACACACCAGACAGGTCAGGGATAAAGTTGTGGAGAAGTATAAAGCAGGATTAGGTTATAAATAAATCTCCCAAGCTTTGACCATCTCACGGAGCTCTGTTCAATCCATCATCGGAAAATAAAAAGAGTATGGCACAACTGCAAACCTACCAAGACACGGCCGTCCACCTAAACTGACCCGGCCGGGCAAGGAGAGCATTCATCAGAGAAGAGTTAAGAGGTCCATGGTGACTCTGGTGGAGCTGCAGAGATCCACAGCTCAGGGGGGAGAGTCTGTCCACAGGACAACTATTAGTCGTGTTCTCCACAAATCTGCCCTTTATGGAAGAGTGACAAGAAGAAAGACATTGGAGAAAGAAAGTCATAAGAAGTCCTGTTTGTAGTTTGTGAGAAGCCATGTGGGGGAGGGGAGCAAACATGTGGAAGAAGGTGATCTGCTCACATGACACCAAAATTCTACTTTTTGGCCTAAAAGTAAAACGCTATGTGTGGGGAAAACTAACACTGCCCATCCCCCTGAACACACCATCCCCACCGTGAGACATGGTGGTGGCAGCATCATGTGGTGGGGATGCTTTTCTTCAGCAGGGACAGGGAAGCTGGTCAGAGTTGATGGGAAGATGGATGGAGACAAATACAGGACAATCTTAGAAGAAAACCTGCAAAAGACTTGAGACTGGGGGGGGAGGGTCACCTTCCAGCAGGACAACAACCCGAAACATACAGCCAGAGCTACAATGGAATGGTTTAGATCAAAGCATATTCATGTGTTAGAATGGCCCAGTCAGATATTTTACAAAGAAGAAGAATGGGCAGAAATGTCCTCTCTAGATGGGCAAAGCTGGTAGAGACACCCCCAAAAAGACTTGTAGAGAAAGGGGGTTCTGCAAAGTATTGACTCCGGGGGGCGCCATACAAATGCCCCTCCCCCCACACTTTTCACATTTGTATAATTTATCATTTTCCTTCCACTTCACAATTATGTGACACTTTGTGTTGGTCCATCACATAAAATCCCAATAAAATCCTGTCACCATCTCTACTCACTGAAGACAAAGAACTGAGTGATCAGTGGTGTTTGATCGCTCAGTTCTCAATGCAGAGCCAGCGGAGACCGATGCACCATCCCCCGAGGTGAGCTTTTTATTTTGCATACTTCTTTTAACAACGTCCAATGAAAATGTGAGAAGACTTTTTATAGGGTTCTTCTGACTTCACACCGGATGGATCACCAATGGTGGAAAGTGAGCAAAGCCCAGCAGGTGATTACCGGACTGCAGATCACAAACCACCCCCCCCCCCTCCTTGCTGGTGATCCGATCCACACAGAAAATAAAAACACACAATAGTATCTTCCAAGGATCAGATTAAAACCCGTCTGGTAAGTTCCGTAGAATCAAAGAAAGTCGGTGAAACGCTTCAAGGAGGAAATAGGACAAATATCAGCTCAGTAAATGATTCACATGGACCCGTTTGTGTTTATTTTTGTTTAACAGGTTCTCAGTTAAAAAAACAAAAACAAAAAACAAACAAAAAACAAACAAACATACTAAAAAAGTACTTGTCATGAGTCCATATCTTCCATCCACAGGTGAAGGTGTATACATGTATACAGTCTGCAGATGTGCCTGGGGCCCTCCATACATCTGTGCGCCATTAAAACACAACGCACAGCTAGATGAGGACACTCCGCACCCATATGATTGGTTCCAATGCACCCAATTACCAAGAACCAGTACATGGTCATGTGATTAAGTGTGACACATACGCCCTCATATCCAGAGGTAGCAGCCATTTCCCTTACTACAGGTGACCGAAGGTAGAGGTGGAAGGTGGGAGGTGGATAGGTGTGAGGGGGGAAGGGGAAATGTGGAGGTGAAGGGGGGAGGTGGGAAGTGCTCCCTGCCCCCGACCCCCCCCATATGCACATGGCCTCTGCCCCAACCCCCCCCCCCCCCATATAGAGCTTTCTTTTGGTGGTATTTATTCACAAATCAGGTTTTTTTTTTTTGCGATAAGTGAAACATTTTTGGAAATTTGAAAAAAAAAGAAAAACCACTAGATTTTCTTTCCACTTTAAAAGAAATCCAATAAAATCGAATTTTGTCATAAATGCAAGTCAAAATGTATTCTGCTACATGTTTTTGGTAAAAAAAAATTGTTAAGTGTATAATAATTGGTTTGTGTCATCACGGACAGATGATCATGTACAGATGTGTGCAGATAATCATTGGGACATGTGTGGGGGACATGTGTGTTTACACTACACTGGTGATCAGTGAGTAAAAAGCTGTAAAAAAACAGCCAATACTCACTGATTACCGGCTGGCTGCAGCGATCCGCTCTCCTCGCCGACAACTTCCATATGAGGAGAGCCGATCGCCTAGCAACCGGCTCTGTGTTCACATCACATGATGGCTGCGATTGGACACGGCCGCCATGTGATCAGGAGGGCCAATCACAGAGCCCTCCTGCCGATCCGAATATGTGCCGTGTCTCGGTGACACAAGCGCATCAGGATCGTGCCGCTGCGCGGGCACACACGCGATCCCCCCGCTTCTGAGGGACGTAACTGAACATCCACTCAGAACGAGAGATAGCCCACCCGGCCGTTTATATGCATTGACCGGGTTGGAAGTGGTTAATGACATCACAGTGCAAACTGTTAATTCGGACAGGAATCGGATGGCATGGGGTAAACACTGATTCTGGTGCTGCACGAGTTTGTTCCATACAATTTGTATGGCTGGATTTGCATCACACAGACATCGCATGTGATGTGCACCGCGGTGCGAATCTCATGCGATGATCGGCATCGCTGCAATGTGAGCCGCCCCCAAATCACAGAAAGTAATCAGCATTTTGGGAAACTGGAAGTTGAACTCGAGGCAATCCGCTAAAATCACGGCTAAAAAACCTAAACCTGACCTAGTAAAAGGCAACGTGCGCAAATAGTGGTCAGACTCCTCCCCCCGCGATAAAGCACCAGACAGATCCACAACATATCTATAGAAAAAAGAAGGCAGCGAAAGAATATAAAAAAACAAACACACACCACAAGGTTCTACCTGCCCTACCCCCATTGCCTAGGCGAGCAAATGAAGCGACTCCGTCCAGCGAGATCCGGGGGATGGAGAAAAGCACAAATCTCAAATTCCTCTCCTGCAAATCAACCGGATTCTTCCTTCATAATTTTTTTGCCGTCTCCACAATTCCTGGGAATCTTCCCAGAGGGACATCACAAGATTTACAATATCATTCCATCTTTAGATTCTACAATATATTACCGTATATACTCGAGTATAAGCCGAGGCACCTAATTTTACCACAAAAAAAAAAAAATGGGAAAACGTATCGACTCGAGTATAAGGCTCGATTCACATCTATGCATTTTGCTTTTGAGTGTTTTTGCAGTGCTTTTTGCGGTGCTTGCCGCGTTTTTGGACACACGTTAACACGATTTTGCTTTCTTTTTTTTTACATTTTTTTTTTTTTTACACTTTGGTTGCTTAGCAACCAGCTATATACTGTACAGTGTAAAAAAAAAAAATATATATAAAAAAAAAAAAGCGTCTAAAACGCGGCACCACGGTTTTGGGTGCGGGTCCATTGACTTCCATTACATGCAAAACGCTGCATTTTGCATGAAAAAAAGTCCCCGGCCCTTTCCAAAAACGCAGAGACACAAAAATGCATTGATGTGAACATGTTCCATAGGAACCCATGTTAAAAAATGTCCCTGCATTTCTGCAAAAAAGCATCAAAAAAACGCGCTCGTGTGAATGGAGCCTAAACCTAGAGTGAGAAATGCGCAGCTACTGTAAGTGGAAAAGAGGGTCAACAATGCCCATTTGCAGACTCACTGTGCCCATTTGCAGCCTCACTGTGCCCATTTGCAGCCTCACTGTGCCCATTTGCAGCCTCACTGTGCCCATTTGCATCCATAGGTCCCCCGAACTTCAAACTCGGTAGTTAAGGGTTCCCAGATGCCCCCCTAGCTGCATTTAAAATTTGGGGTCTGTGGACGAACGCCCCCCCGTTGGCACACAAATGCCCCCCCCTCGTTGGCACACGAACGCCCCCCCCTCGTTGGCACCCCCCCCCCCGTTGGCACACGAACACCCCCCCCCGTTGGCACACGAACACCCCCCCCCCCCCGTTGGCACACAGGGGAGCTGGAATTTAGGTGAACCTAATAGAAGAGCTTCCAATCGCGAGTAGAACGTTTGTCAGGAACGATGAGGAGAGGATTGGGGGGGTTGCATTGCGTATCATACATGCAGTCTTGAATTTGCTGTGACATTCCAGCAGGAGGGTCTGGCTCTCTTCCAGCGATCGTTCTGCATGACCTTGAACGAGCCGCCACTCTGCAGAGCCTGTGTACAGCACAGACAGGCAGATATCCCGATGACAAACACAAAGCGCTAATGAGGTGTAAATGACACAAAGATGTCATCTGAGGGTCAGAGAAAATATACTGACTACATCCCAATCACAGACCACAATCCAGTCACAAGAAGGCTTGTAGGTCTTCAAGGAGCCGACAGAAGGGCTGCGATTAAAGCGCCAGGAAAGTGTCCAAAAACAAAACAAAAACCATTTAATGTCATATTATACATCACATACCGACACGTTATAAAAGACCATCAGCAGTGCCCTGCCCCCGCTGACGGGGCTTCCATCTCATTTCTATTTTAAAACTGAATTGTTTGTTTACAAGCCGATCGTTTACAATCACTTTCATTTGCACCGCGTCGGATTTGTAAATTAGGCTGTCAAAACAACAAAAAAAAAAAAACCACACACACACACACACACACACACAATTTTGCAAGATGGCGCAATGGAAAAGTTGGATGATAGATGGCAGAACCTCATACAATGGTTACAACGGCTCACACTGGTGCGATTCCAGTTGATTTTGGACCCACAAAAGATATACGAGTCTTAAAAAAGGAGAAGTACTGGGAAAGTTGGTTTAGCTGCAATTCTTTGGATCAGAGAAACACCGTCATCAGAACCACAGAGTCCAGATCCACCAGATCCCTGGACAGACACTCGGCCTCCCAGCGAACCACTGAGAGCCTGAGCCAGCCGCTCTGCCCCTTCCACAGCTCAGCTCTCCAGTGAGCAATCAGGCGCCAGCCGGGCGCCCCCCCGAGCAATCAGGCGCCAGCCGGGCGCCCCCCCGAGCAATCAGGCGCCAGCCGGGCGCCCCCCCGAGCAATCAGGCGCCAGCCGGGCGCCCCCCCGAGCAATCAGGCGCCAGCCGGGCGCCCCCCCGAGCAATCAGGCGCCAGCCGGGCGCCCCCCCCGAGCAATCAGGCGCCCCCCCCCCGAGCAATCAGGCGCCACCACTGAGAGCCTGAGCCCGCCGCTCTGCCCCCTCCACAGCTCAGCCCTCCAGTGAGCAAGGAGGTAGAAGAGCCCCCAAGAAATCAGGCGCCAGCCGGGCGCCCCCCCCGAGCAATCAGGTGCCAGCCGGGCGCCCCCCCCCGAGCAATCAGGCGCCACCACTGAGAGCCTGAGCCCGCCGCTCTGCCCCCTCCACAGCTCAGCCCTCCAGTGAGCAAGGAGGGAGAAGAGCACCCCCCCCCCCCCCCCCCCTGCAACCCGGCGCCCGCCGGGCGCCCCCCCCCCCCCCCCCAGCCAGAAGGCCAAATGTTCAGACATGCAAAGTCCAGCAGTCCTTGGAGCAGTCAATGCCCAGAGGCTCGCCGTGGTACAACACATTAAGCATGATATATAATCAGCTAAAACCCCCAATATCCCCCAACGGTCCCCTTTTTGGCCTTCCTCGGTTGCTTTCATCTGCTATACGGAGGTCTCCAGCCCTCTAAAGCTGGCCATACACCCGTAGATTATACACCTAGAGATTATACACCTAGAGATTTTCTATGGTTAGATGGAAAAAAGTGGGAGATTCCTCCATCCACACAGTTTAGCGAACATGGAGAAATCTGTTGCACTTTTTCCATCTAACCATAGAAAATCTCCAGGTGTATAATCTCCAGGTGTATAATCTCCAGGTGTATAATCTCCAGGTGTATGACCAGCTTAACACAAGTCTTCTCCTGCACTGAATAAGACAGCGAGAGATGAAGCCGGACCCCTTCACTACACCGAGTCCGAGGGCAGAACATCACTTGGGAATGTTGCCACAGAAACGGCATGGTGGGGGGCGGGGAGAGCAGAGACTTCTAATTCCATCTAACAGATGCAGCACACGTGCTTCAATCCACACAATCTACCCAGGATCAACTCCCAGGAAAAGGGGCTCCTGTGTCCCCCCGACAGGAGGGAGAGCAGGGGGGGGGGGGGGCACTACACTGATGAGAATCTATCACTGAACAGGGAGGCCGAGCTTCTATGCATGTTTAAAGGGGAACTCTATTTTTGTAGGGGGGAAGAAAAAAAGAAAAAAAGAAAAAAGAAATATTGTAAAAGGGAGGAATCTGCAACAAAGTTTGTTGCCATAGACTGACATGCAACCCCCCCCCCCCCCCCCCCCCCCCCAAGACCAACATGCAAACCCCCCACCATAGACCAACATGCAACCCCCCCCCCTACCATAGACCAACATGAAAACCCCCTCACCATAGACCAACATGAACCCCCCCCCCCCCCCACCATAGACCAACATGCAAACCCCCCCCCACCATAGACCAACATGCAAACCCCCCCCCCCCCACCATAGACCAACATCCAACATGCAACCCCCCACCCTAGACCGACATGCAACCCCCCCCCCCCAAACATAGACCGACATGCAACACCCCCCCAAACAGACCGACATGCAACCCCCCCCCCCACCAAACATAGACCGACATGCAACCCCCCCCCCCCAAACATAGACCGACATGCAACCCCCCCCCCCCCCAAACATAGACCGACATGCAACCCCCCACCCCAAACATAGACCGACATGCAACCCCCCACCCCAAACATAGACCGACATGCAACCCCCCCCACCCCAAACATAGACCGACATGCAACCCCCCCCCCAAACATAGACCGACATGCAACCCCCCCCACCCCAAACATAGACCGACATGCAACCCCCCCACCCCAAACATAGACCGACATGCAACAACCCCCCCCCCCAAACATAGACCGACATGCAACCCCCCCCACCCCAAACATAGACCGACATGCAACCCCCCCCACCCCAAACATAGACCGACATGCAACCCCCCCCACCCCAAACATAAACCGACATGCAACCCCCCCCCCACCCCAAACATAGACCGACATGCAACCCCCCACCCCAAACATAGACCGACATGCAACCCCCCCCCCACCCCAAACATAGACCGACATGCAACCCCCCCCCCACCCCAAACATAGACCGACATGCAACCCCCCACCCCAAACATAGACCGACATGCAACCCCCCACCCCAAACATAGACCGACATGCAAAAACACATAAAACCTCCCAACGTAAAAAAAAAAACCTGCATTAAAGTAATACATGTCAGCTGTAGCAGAAATGCGGAGCACATGCTACTACATATAACAACTGGTTGCCAAGCAACTGCAGCGTACTGATCACCTCACCATGGAGACGGGAAATGTATTTCCTGGCTATGCAGCCGCCTGTCATTGATGAGGGATTTTTGCTGCAGCCAATATACTCGGTCAGAGTTGGGAAGGGATCACTTCAAAGAGCCGACCACAAAAGGAGACGATCCAATCATTCCAGTATTCATATCATTCCTGGAGATGATCGAACGTTCCACGTTCCGATAACATTCCCTCCATAGGAAGGTGACCAGAAATGGCTCCCAATATACACCGGCTGTGCAGACAACTGACCGTGTGAGGAGACTTGTCCGCCATAGAGAGATTCACATCCATCTCTGTACTGAAGAGTAATCGATCGACTCCAGTACAACCAGCCTGTCGGGTCTATCAGGGAATCACCGCCAGTGGCTATAGCCGGCAGCAGTAATCATTTTATTCTGGTGGTGGGGAAACCCTCCTGAAACCAGGAGGAACCGGGCCCCTCCAGTCTTCCTGGGGGGGTGAATGACTCCCATGCCCCAGCTGCCTGCGGGCGCCCCGATGTCTGTTCCAGCCGGTAATAAGCCTTCAGAGCCCCCATCATATCAGTGATACCAGCCGGTCATTCCTACCAGAGGGCAAGAATGAGGGCACAGCACCCCAACTGATGAGAACAGATACTACACTTGATCTTAGCCGAAAGGCGGTTTTGTTGGATGTGTGAAATCAGGCGATTTTCTTTCCTTCAACCCAATGGATAGTTATAACCCTTACAATGTTTTGTACCCCCCGTGTCCCATTGGGGAGATTTCGCTTCACTTCCTGTCCCAAAACAGGAAGTGAGAGGAAATCCCTCAAAAGGAACCCTGGGGGGGGGGGGGGGTCCAGAGAACTGGTGTCCCCATTGTAAGATTACTATTACAGGTTCTGGTGACAACCCAAAATGCGAGTTTTTACTTTTGCCATTGGTGGTAAACGGAAAACAAATAGGAGGGGACAATGCTGGAACCAGAGACTCTGCGTGGCGTGCTCCGGGTGCAAATTGGCAGTCAATTGGGTGCATTCATGGCTCCTCCTGGATCAGCCTACCTCTTGTTTACATCATACAATCGATTTGCCCATCGACCTTGGCATCAAAAAACTATTTAACCATTCAAGGTGGCTCATTTCTGCTTTTCTTTAAGTGCCGCCAGTGTGGTTTCTTGTAAGCCGGTATGCATTGGGCTCCGCCATGCAGATGGCTGGAATGACCCAGGTAGGTTCTGAACTCTAAAAAAAATCTTTTAGAAAGTCTCCGTTCCAGCATTGTCCATCTACTGGAGTCCCCCTGAAGAAGACTGACTTATATTGTCGAAACGCGTTAGTCTGGCTTTTCTTTTGGGGCAAGAGTACTTCTCGCTATATATTTGCTTTGAGTCTACCTGCCCATTTTGTGTGTCGTGATTGATGGATCACAGTGTGAAACATTGTAACCAGAGCTCACATTTTAAATCTGTGGATTTTAATATCTGTACAATAATATTTTTTTTTACATACCTCAATTGGTTTGATATATTTTGGCCTGCTTCAATTTAAAAACCTGGGGGGAACCTTTGATTTTCTTCTGTGGGGGGGGCGGCTTTTATTGCCATGTCCCTGCTGGGGGAGCAGCACCATTTGTACTGGTGGCCAATTAATGGGATGGAGTGAAGGAAAATTCACCTAAACAGGAATAAAGGGAAAGTCCGATAATACGGACGCGGCGGTGACCGTTCTGTGCGATGGGATTTCCCTTACAGATAATTCTCCGTTGAACAAACAAGAGAGCAAAGACCCCTCCCCCCCCCCCCCCCATGAAACACAGATGGCAAGCAAAATTACCAACATAAAAAAATACCCCATATAAATAAAATTAGCAAAAAATAAAATGACTGAAAAAAAAAAAAAAAAAAAAAAAAAAAAAGTGGGGGGTTTAACCATGGAAAAAAATAAAGTTGGCTTTAAGCCGATGACTTTCGCATTACCATAAAAACACAAAGGCCTAAAAGTGCGGCATGTGGAACGCATTGGGCACCTTGAAAAGAGAATCCAGGGATTGATTTATAACAAGTAGAATCGCAGAGCGTCTCGCCGAATACAAGAAGCGACGAATGCCAGCCGATGCGTTTGATGTGAGCAGGTAGAAGGGGCACCGGGGAAGGAAACGCCGTCTGGGCATTGATTCCAGAGCAACTAATGAGACGACTCCATTCTTCACATATGGAGGACATAATCTGGAGTCAAGTCGCAGCAGCTTCAAGTTCCATTCAGAGATCCGTCATTCACACATTGTAAAGAGTTGGTGAATGTTGCTAAGCAACCATTAATAGAGAAAGGCAGGACGGGGCAACCAAAAACGCAGAAGGAGCCGATCGCCTGTATGCAGTACGGCATTCATTCGTCTTATTAAAGGATCCTTCAAATTAATTCTTGTAGTCAGGAATCTGAAATCCGACCAGGAAAAGTGTTAAACATGATATAAAAAAGGATGGAATGTTCAGAAATGGCCAAATCCACACAGAATTCCGGATGAGGCAAACAGGTTTCCTATGAGAAGGTGAAGAATCCACTCATTACACAGAGAATCTCCACCAAAGAATTCAGGGTGTAAAGTGCATCCTCCTAGAGCAGGGGGGCCAACTCCATCCATTGTGGGCCGTGTAAGCAATATGGGTGCTTTCAAAGGGCCGGTTGTATCTGGGGTCTGTATGTGGCTCGCGCCACAGAGAGCGCAGCGTTCACAAGTGCGCCCTACCGACAGAGCGCAGCCTTCACGAGTGCGCCCTACCGACAGAGCGCAGCCTTCACGAGTGCGCCCTACCGACAGAGCGCAGCCTTCACGAGTGCGCCCTACAGAGAGCGCAGCCTTCACGAGTGCGCCCTACAGAGAGCGCAGCCTTCACGAGTGCGCCCTACAGAGAGCGCAGCCTTCACGAGTGCGCCCTACCGACAGAGCGCAGCCTTCACGAGTGCGCCCTACCGACAGAGCGCAGCCTTCACGAGTGCGCCCTACCGACAGAGCGCAGCCTTCACGAGTGCGCCCTACCGACAGAGCGCAGCCTTCACGAGTGCGCCCTACCGACAGAGCGCAGCCTTCACGAGTGCGCCCTACCGACAGAGCGCAGCCTTCACGAGTGCGCCCTACCGACAGAGCGCAGCCTTCACGAGTGCGCCCTACCGACAGAGCGCAGCCTTCACGAGTGCGCCCTACCGACAGAGCGCAGCCTTCACGAGTGCGCCCTACCGACAGAGCGCAGCCTTCACGAGTGCGCCCTACAGAGAGCGCAGCGTTCACGAGTGCGCCCTACAGAGAGCGCAGCGTTCACGAGTGCGCCCTACAGAGAGCGCAGCGTTCACGAGTGCGCCCTACAGAGAGCGCAGCGTTCACGAGTGCGCCCTACAGAGAGCGCAGCCTTCACGAGTGCGCCCTACCGACAGAGCGCAGCCTTCACGAGTGCGCCCTACCGACAGAGCGCAGCCTTCACGAGTGCGCCCTACCGACAGAGCGCAGCCTTCACGAGTGCGCCCTACCGACAGAGCGCAGCCTTCACGAGTGCGCCCTACCGACAGAGCGCAGCCTTCACGAGTGCGCCCTACCGACAGAGCGCAGCCTACACGAGTGCGCCCTACCGCCAGAGCGCAGCCTTCACGAGTGCGCCCTACCGACAGAGCGCAGCCTTCACGAGTGCGCCCTACCGACAGAGCGCAGCCTTCACGAGTGCGCCCTACCGACAGAGCGCAGCCTTCACGAGTGCGCCCTACCGACAGAGCGCAGCCTTCACGAGTGCGCCCTGCCGACAGAGCGCAGCCTTCACGAGTGCGCCCTACCGACAGAGCGCAGCGTTCACGAGTGCGCCCTACCGACAGAGCGCAGCGTTCACGAGTGCGCCCTACCGACAGAGCGCATCGTGCACGAGTGCGCCCTACCGACAGAGCGCATCGTGCACGAGTGCGCCCTACCGACAGAGCGCAGAGTGCACGAGTGCGCCCTACCGACAGAGCGCAGCGTTCACGAGTGCGCCCTACCGACAGAGCGCATCGTGCACGAGTGCGCCCTACCGACAGAGCGCAGAGTGCACGAGTGCGCCCTACCGACAGAGCGCAGAGTGCACGAGTGCGCCCTACCGACAGAGCGCAGCGTTCACGAGTGCGCCCTACCGACAGAGCGCAGCGTTCACGAGTGCGCCCTACCGACAGAGCGCAGAGTGCACGAGTGCGCCCTACCGACAGAGCGCAGCGTTCACGAGTGCGCCCTACCGACAGAGCGCAGAGTGCACGAGTGCGCCCTACCGACAGAGCGCAGAGTGCACGAGTGCGCCCTACCGACAGAGCGCAGCGTGCACGAGTGCGCCCTACCGACAGAGCGCAGCGTGCACGAGTGCGCCCTACCGACAGAGCGCAGCGTGCACGAGTGCGCCCTACCGACAGAGCGCAGCGTGCACGAGTGCGCCCTACCGACAGAGCGCAGCGTGCACGAGTGCGCCCTACCGACAGAGCGCAGCGTTCACGAGTGCGCCCTACCGACAGAGCGCAGCGTTCACGAGTGCGCCCTACCGACAGAGCGCAGCGTTCACGAGTGCGCCCTACCGACAGAGCGCAGCGTGCACGAGTGCGCCCTACCGACAGAGCGCAGCGTGCACGAGTGCGCCCTACCGACAGAGCGCAGCGTGCACGAGTGCGCCCTACCGACAGAGAGCAGCCTTCACGAGTGCGCCCTACCGACAGAGCGCAGCGTTCACGAGTGCGCCCTACCGCCAGAGCCTATACAGACCCTATACAGAGTTGGATTTGAGCAGATATGTATTTAATGCGAGTTACAACATTAAACTGCCCACTAGATGGCGCTTCCCTCCTATACTGGGCTTTGCCGTGCGATTTGTACCCCTTAATATTGTAATGACGCAAATCGCACCATATAACGGACTCAGTGCAACCCTATTAGAAAGAGTCCATATAGTATGTTCCCAGACAAAACCTGGAACAGGCAGGCAGATCAGGAAAGTGGAAACACGCGGTGCACATCACTTCTAGAACCATTTCATTGGGGACTCTCCAACCAATAGGGGTGAGCAGAGAACAGACATGTCCATTTGGAGTCGGCACAGCCAATCACCAACAAACCATCACTATGAAAACCCCTCGGGTTACGTTCCCTCTGAGGCCGCCACTATGAAGTACGACTTGTAGCAGTTACAGGAAGTTGGATTATAATGCTGCTTTATTGATCTTTTTAATGCACTTGAAAAAAAAAAAAAAACGTTTTAATCAATCAGCATTTTCCCTTTGAAGTCCGAGATAAGAATTCAATTCCTTTTCATCAAAACCTCAGCCAGGTGATCGGCACAAATTAAAAAAAACTATTTTTATATAGACAGCCTGTAAATAAAGTTCTGATGGAAAAAAAAAAAAAACAATCAGGTGGTCCCCCCTCAATGATGAATGGCAAACATCCGGAAATGTTTAACTTAACGTTACTACGTGTAGGTGGGAGTACTCAGGTATTCTATCCATTTATACACACGCATGTCATCTATAAAATGAGAGTAGAAACCTGGTAAAATAACAGAAAAATAAGAACAAATCAGACCATGCTAATGATCCGAGCATGTTGGGTACAATCACTTCCAATAGACCATTTCTTCATCAGGTGAAGGTCTGTAAGAGACCTGAGCGATCACAGTTACCAGGATCACTCGGGTCTTACAGATTCCAGTTCACCTGAGGAAGAAATTGTCTATACGAAACACGTTGGAAGTAAATTGTACTCAACATACACTGATTATTATTGTGGCCCCGATATATTTTCTCTGTTACTTTAAAGGGTTATTAACCACTCTGGAAGGTTTTTGATTTTGCACAGGGGAGCCGCCTTGCCCACACACACAGTATACGGTCGGTGAGGAGTCACGTGAGCACCGGGAGAAGCTCTGATCTAAAGGAAGAAATCGGCTATTTAAGGACATACAGTGGGTCACATTAAGGCCGGTTTCACATTGGGACGGTGCGGGCAGCGGTAAAGCAGCGATATATTTAGCAACGCTTTACCGTCATTTTAGCCGCGGTATGCGGCCGCTACTGGCCGAAAAAGGGTTAAAACCCCCCACAAAGCGGCGCTTTGCGGGCGGTATCCCCGCGGTGTCCCATTGATGTCAATGGGTAGGAGCGGTATAGGAGCGGTGAATATGGAATATGGAGTTATAGGACCCGCTTTTTTCAGGCCTGAAAAACACTTAGGTGTGAAAGGGGCCTAACAGAGGGGACTGTAGAGACTTCACTATTTTACAAGCTGGAGGGGAGGATCGCGTAGTGGACGGAGCCGACAGGCGGGGGGGGGGAATTTGGGGAGAGAAGACAACGGATGACGGAGGCACGCAAACTGACCATGGTGTCAGGGCTCAGCAGCCACGATAGACCGTGGTCAGTTTACAGGGGGGGGTGGGGGGGGAGAAGCTGGCAGGATCAGCCAGGTATTTTAGGTGATAGAAGGGGCCAAATTACACAACACAAGCACTGAATAAAATGCTTTATAGGAACAGGATTTTTTTTTTTAGGGTTAAACTTTACAACCACTTTAACATGTTTATAGTAAATTACATCAGGTTGTGATAATAATCGGAGCATGTTGGTTACAATTCTCTTACGCGTTTCAAATAGACTTGCTTCCTCAGTTGAAGAATCTGTAAGACTCCACCTGTGGCGCCGGCATTCTGTGGGCACCCGGCTGTGGCTTCACAATCAGGCACCCACTGTGCAGGGGCAAGTGATGTCAGTGCCCAGTCACTGAAGGAGGAAGACTACGAGGGACCCCCTAGCAACAAGCATTTAGAGGAGCAATTTTTTATGATTTTTAAGCTATTTTTTTTTTTTTTGTGGAAACACCACTTCAATGCATAGTAGTGCTGCACGATTAATCGCGAATTGATCGCGATTTTGATTCATCCCCCCACGCGATCTTGTTTTTGAATGACCCGCGATTCCGCCGCTGGTTCCACGTAACCAGCGTGGAACGCAAATGGCGGCAGATATCGGAACTGACGTCAGCCGCCAGCAGAACTGACATCGGCGTGATGCGGCGCGCCGCTGCCTGGGCGGGTACAGCCAGTGGCTGGGAAAGTGCGCGCTGCGATGGCAGCAACTCCCCAGCATGACTTATTCTCTATGGGGACTACAATTCCCAGCAGTCCTCACTACTATACACAGGTCCCTGCTGGGAATTGTAGTCCCCCATAGAGAATAAGTCATGCTGGGAAGTTGCAGTCCTCAGTGCTATATGCCCCCCCCCCCCCCCCCACATAGGGGCATTCTAAGGGTTGTAGTCCTTATTTTATTGCCATTTGGTTTGATAACCTTATGTTCAGAGATTGTACATTTTTCAAATAAAACTGTTTTTGAGAATCGTGATCTTCATTCTAAGCAAAAGAATCGTGATTCTCATTTTTTTCCCAGAATCGTGCAGCTCTAAAGCATAGGATGCATTAAGGTGAAAAAACATGAAGGTTTACAACCCCTTTAAACCAAACCGCTATATGGGCAAAGGACCGGCACCAATCGTGTTGAAGCTCATCTGCTCCATCCCACTCTACCATACATTTCTATTAGCCAATCCCTGATGGGCGGCCTCACTGACCACCAGAATTGTCAGAACTTTGCCGTCTCAGAACAGGCCGGCATTCAGACACCGGAAGCTCGAGGAACCTTCACTTTATCCCAGTCCGGTACACCGGCCCGTTTTCTATATACAGGGGGGGTGTGCGATCATTTGCCACATTCGATGCACATTGTCAGCACAGGGGGGGGGGGGGGGGGGGGGGGGGGTAGTGGTACGTAAGGCTGGAATTCCGGGTGACGAGCCCGTCACCGATGATCCCCGCAGATCGCCCTATAAGAAGTTCGCCCGGCTTCATTCCACCTTCTAGTTTCACGTGAGAAAACACGGGCAGGTTTCTGATAGTCGCCATACAGGAGCCTCTCCCATCACTTTCATTAGATAAGACTGATTCACATTTCCTGTTGCACCTCCTCAAGCGACCTTGGAATTTCAATGAGGCGATTTCATCTTCACGTTTGACAGCGACTCGTGTTTTTCCGCTTTCCTTTCTGCCTGCTGGAAACCTCAACACCACACGCTGCCAAATCATAAAATCCGCACAGGTTGAGACCTACACAATACACAAAGCATGGAAGACCAAAAGGAAGAAAACTGTATAAAGTAGATGAGCGGACCCCAAAATAAAATAATTTATTACTTTAACCACTTCAGCTCTGGAAGGTTTTATCCCCCTTTGTGACCAGGCCATTTTTTTGCTATTTGGCACTGCATTACTTTAACTGACAATTGCGCGGTCATGCAGCTCTGTACACAAATGACTTTTCACAGATAGAGCTTTTTGGTTGTATTCGATCACCACTGCGGTTTTTTTTTATTTCATAAAAAAGAAAATTAAAATTGACTATTAAAACATATCCAATAATTTTTCTCACAAGTTTAGGCCAAAATGTATTCCGCTACATATTAGAGCTGCACGATTCTGGCTAAAAAGAAAATTACGATTCGTTTGCTTAGATGATAGATCACGATTCTCGCGGCGTAACATCATCTTTCACATTAAAGCAAAAAAAAAAAAAAATTGTGCTAACGTTACTGTTTCGTTTTTTTTATTTTTATTTATTGAAGTGTATTTTTCCCCAAAAATTACATTTGAAAGACCGCTGAGCAAATACAGTTTGACATAAAATATTGCAGCAATTTCCATTTTATTCCCTATTGTCTCTGCTAAAATTGTGTGTGTGTGCGCCAAGTAATTTTCTAGCAAAAAATATTGATTTTAACTTAAGAAAGAAGTGTCAGAAAAAGATTTACAAGTGGTTGAAAGCTTGGCAGACTGCCCAGATTATTTGTTTACACAAGAAGTTCTATCCCTTTGATCTAAGAAGTAAGCCTTAGATACAATGTTTCAAGTTCTAAACTTGGCAGATTGCCCAGGATGCTTTTTGACAGCTGTGACTCCTTTATATGAAAGAATAGAAGATTTTTTAACAATTAATCATGCAGCTCTACTACATACGTACAATGAAATTTATATAAAAAAAATGTCCCCACAAATAGCACTTTTGTGGCATTTGATTCCCACTGGGTTTGATTTTTTGCCACATAAAATATAAAAGATAGAAAATTTTGAAATGAAAACAATTTTTTACAAAACATGTCCCAAAAAAATAAAAAATTGCCTCAAATTTTGGCCAGAGTGTCCATGTCTACATGTCTGGTAAAATCCCCAATAAGTGTATAGAGATCGGTTTGTGTGAAAGTTCATGCGTCTACAAACTATGGGATATACACTACGATTTTATCTCTTTTTAAACGAGTTATGGTTGTGATCAGCAACTTCTAACAGGACAGTGCGGCGGACAATCTGACACTAATTGACGCTGAGGGGGAACTGCCACAAACATCACCAGTGCCAATATGCACGGTCACTGAACTAATGACACTGACTGGGAAGGGGTTAACAGGGGCGATCAAAGGGTTAAATGTGCACCAAACGTGTAATGTATGCCGCTTTTACTGGGGATCGAGTTGTTACTTAGCCAGAAGTAAACAAGATCCGTCACTGAACACAGCTCTGCGTACGGAGAAAACCAGAGTCAATCATTGCCAAGGACTCGGTGATCGGCATGTGCTGGGGAAGATCAGAGGCAATCACTGGGTACTGGTGGTCAATCATTGGCCGGGACCCGTGATCAGTATGTGCTGGGAAAGATTGGAGCCAATCACTGGGTGCCGGCGGTCAATCATTGGCAGGAACACGGTGATCGGCATTTGCTGGGGAAGATCAGAGCCGGTCACTGGGTGCCGGCTGTCAATCACTGGCCGGGACCCGTGATCGGTATGTGCTGGGGAAGATCAGAGCCGATCACTGGGTGCCGGCGGTCAATCATTGGCCGGGACCCGTGATCGGTATGTGCTGGGGAAGATCAGAGCCGATCACTGGGTGCCAGCAGTCAATCATTGGCTGGGACTCGGTGATCGGTATGTGCTGGGGAAGATCAGAGCCGATCACTGGGTGCTGGTGGTCAATCATTGGCTGGGACTCGGTGATCGGCATGTGCGGTGACGGATCACAGCACAGCCAGGCAAGGTGGCATTCATTGCCCTCTACCCGGAAGAGCAGAGTCACACATACACGAGATTCTGCACAGTTAGCCGGCACTGTACCAGTAAAGCTGCCCTGCGTGGTCAGCAATTGGTTGAGATGGACGGTAATGTCTTGATTTTCAGGCAGCGTGTAGCGAGCGTTAGAAATGCGCAGACGATGTGCAGCACAGAACGAGGAGGAGGAGGAGGAGGAGGAGAGAGGAGGAGGAGGAGGAGGCCGCACTTTATTCTGGTTCAGTTTCCTGGCAACTAGATGGATATCAGAACGGTGATCTGTGCGAATTAATCTCATTATCCTCCTCACACATCACCAGGGAAAGTCAAACAACGGAAAAGGACAGGATGGCGATTAGTCGGGGGAGATGTCATCGATAAGCGTTCGGCCTTCTAATGTACGATCTACTTAGAGAGCCTTTCGCACGCATGTCAGCGCCCCGTGCCGCGGAGCAGCCAGTCGCACACAGATGGCAGGAAGTTTACTTTACCAGCTCAGTGATTTCTCACACTTGGGAAGCACACAATGAACTTTTCATATCATCTCTTTGTAAATACTGCAGATTGTTGTTCACATGAGATATTGGAGGAAGACGGAGGGGAGTTTAATGTGGAATTCCTACTTCTACCCAACCAGCCTTCATCTCCCCTCCCCCCTCCCATCATCAATACTTTCTATGCAAGAAAGATGAAAATACCTCTTAGCAGGCTGCAGCCATCCAGTCACATGACCCAATGTCAGCAGCTTCAGGGGAGAGGAGGGAGTGCAGACAACAGAAGAGCCATTGAAGTCTATGGGTGACGTCACTGCTCCAGGCTTTAGTCAATGTTCAGCATTCTCTCCTTTCCCCTGCAGCTGCCATTGGCTGACACAGGAGGGGCCACATGACCAGACCAGCCTGAACAATAGGTCGGTATATATTAACACACCTCTCTTACTCAGGTTAGTATAGGTGTTAGCGGGGGGCGGGGGCAGTTTTAAAGGTCAGTCAGGAGTGAGCAAAAGTGATTGGAAAGTCAAAATTTACTAGAACAAACCTGCCATAGTCCCCTGCATAGAGCGGACCTGAACCTCCTCTTGTGTCCCCGTCTCTGTGGTACCCCATAGAAGGTCACTTCCCTTCTGAGGGCTCGCTCCCGAGCAGTGCCGCCTGCATCCATTGAGATAGTGGGGCTTGGGTAACACAAACAGTTATGTCCAGTGTGTGTGTTCAACTGCCTGCACTCACTACATCCGCTCCCCCCCCCCCCCCCCCCCCCCCAGGAGCCTGCACTCACTACATCCGCTCTCCCCCCCCCCAGGAGCCTGCACTCACTACATCCGCTCTCCCCCCCCCCAGGAGCCTGCACTCACTACATCCGCTCTCCCCCCCCCCCCCCCCCAGGAGCCTGCACTCACTACATCCGCTCTCCCCCCCCCCAGGAGCCTGCACTCACTACATCCGCTCTCCCCCCCCCCCCCAGGAGCATGCACTCACTACATCCTCTCCCCCCCCCCCCCCAGGAGCCTGCACTCACTATATCCGCTCCCCCGCCCAGGAGCCTGCACTCACTACAGCCGCGCTCCCCCCCAGGAGCCTGCACTCACTACAGCCGCGCTCCCCCCCCAGGAGCCTGCACTCACTACAGCCGCGCTCCCTCCCAGGAGCCTGCACTCACTACAGCCGCGCTCCCCCCCCAGGAGCCTGCACTCACTACAGCCGCGCTCCCCCCCAGGAGCCTGCACTCACTACAGCCGCGCTCCCCCCCCAGGAGCCTGCACTCACTACAGCCGCGCTCCCCCCCCAGGAGCCTGCACTCACTACAGCCGCGCTCCCCCCCCCCCAGGAGCCTGCACTCACTACAGCCGCGCTCCCCCCCCCCCCCCAGGAGCCTGCACTCACTACAGCCGCGCTCTCCCCCCCCCCAGGAGCCTGCACTCACTACATCCGCGCTCTCCCCCCCCCCAGGAGCCTGCACTCACTACATCCGCTCTCCCCCCCCCCAGGAGCCTGCACTCACTATATCCGCCCCCCCCCAGGAGCCTGCACTCACTACATCCGCTCTCCCCCCCCCCCCAGGAGCCTGCACTCACTACAGCCGCGCTCCCCCCCCCCCCCCCAGGAGCCTGCACTCACTACAGCCGCCCCCCCCCCAGGAGCCTGCACTCACTACAGTCGCGCCCCCCCCCCAGGAGCCTGCACTCACTACAGTCGCTCCCCCCCCCCCAGGAGCCTGCACTCACTACAGTCGCTCCCCCCCCCCCAGGAGCCTGCACTCACTACAGACGCGCTCCCCCCCCCCCAGGAGCCTGCACTCACTACAGCCGCGCTCTCCCCCCCCCCAGGAGCCTGCACTCACTACATCCGCTCTCCCCCCCCCAGGAGCCTGCACTCACTATATCCGCCCCCCCCCCAGGAGCCTGCACTCACTACATCCGCTCTCCCCCCCCCAGGAGCCTGCACTCACTACAGCCGCGCGCCCCCCCCCCCCCAGGAGCCTGCACTCACTACAGCCGCCCCCCCCCCCCAGGAGCCTGCACTCACTACAGTCGCGCCCCCCCCCCCCAGGAGCCTGCACTCACTACAGTCGCTCCCCCCCCCCAGGAGCCTGCACTCACTACAGTCGCTCCCCCCCCCCCCCCCAGGAGCCTGCACTCACTACAGACGCGCTCCCCCCCCCCAGGAGCCTGCACTCACTACAGCCGCGCTCCCCCCCCCAGGAGCCTGCACTCACTACAGCCGCGCTCCCCCCCAGGAGCCTGCACTCACTACAGCCGCGCTCCCCCCCCCCAGGAGCCTGCACTCACTACAGCCGCGCCCCCCCCCCCCCCAGGAGCCTGCACTCACTACAGCCGCGCTCCCCCCCCCCAAGAGCCTGCACTCACTACAGCCGCGCTCCCCCCCCCCCCAGGAGCCTGCACTCACTACAGCCGCGCTCCCCCCCCCCCAGGAGCCTGCACTCACTACAGCCGCGCTCCCCCCCCAGGAGCCTGCACTCACTACAGCCGCGCTCCCCCCCCCAGGAGCCTGCACTCACTACAGCCGCGCTCCCCCCCAGGAGCCTGCACTCACTACAGCCGCGCGCCCCCCCCCAGGAGCCTGCACTCACTACATGCACCAATAAATTTTGACTTTCCAATCACTTTTGCTTACTCCTGACTGACCTTAAAACTGCCCCCTCCCCCCGCTAACACCTATACTAAACAAGTGACTGACAATCTCTATCAAACAACTGTGTACATGGAGCATTTAGGATATAAAAAAAAAAAAAAAAATACATTTAGGAGGATCAAAAAAAAATAAATAAAAAATAAACACCGAACAACTGTACACATTGGCTGACGCGTTTTGAAGAGCTGCGGAGGAACATTTGCGGCGAGCTGCCAAACTTGTGTCAGTTGATGGGAGAGGAAGATTGTGAAATATCACATGAATGAAATCTCTCCGATCACCAGATTTACACAAAGTGTTTGACTTCTGGTCTTGCACAATACAAATAATGAGACTAACTTGGGACATTCAATAATCCGACACTCAAAACAGGTTATAAATCAAACCCACAAAATTCAAGCTCAGCGGCTCCTAATGAACATGACTCTCAACCTCTCAGTCACGGCTCTAAAATCAAGTCTCGAGGCGACCGACAAAACGTAAAAAAAAAAAAAAAAACTAATAGTTTGACATAATGCAGCGACATCCACACACACAGGACACCCAACATTAGAGGCGATTTATTCTTCCAAATCCAATGGTGCACAAGGAAAATCTGTTACTTTGTGTAACTAAAAAGCTTCATCCATCTGCCGGCTTCTATATAATTTTGGGGCAAAGCACCCCAGAAGAAACCCAACGGCACCCCAGAAGAAACCCAACGGCACCCCAGAAGAAACCCAACGGCACCCCTTTGCTGTAAAAGGCTGAACTACATCAATGGCTTGTATGAGCGATCGATGCGTTACTGAATGGTACAAATGATGAGCAGTAAATGTCACCTGACCTGTAGTCTCCGGTGAAGGGTCAGATGAAGGTGAATATTAGTGCAAGAAGAGAATATAACCGATAATCTCAGCACCACCCCAATTGTAATACAGTAACCGAAAAATTTAATAAGTGGGACTTTAGGCATCATAATTACTCAGGAACTTGTGACTTGCGCATGCGAGGGGCCAAAAACTGAGTAATGTGGAGTAGGGCTGCAACTAACGATTATTTTCATAATCGATTAGCTGGCCGATTATTGTTTCGATCGATTAATTGGTTAATAACCTTAAAAAAAAATTGTGGTGTATAATTTAGTTAATATGTAAAGTTTAAAAAAAAAAAAAGGCAATTTATTCTTAAATATCTCTATGCCGTGGTAAATATAAATAACCAACTATATGGTTAGGGAGCAAAATCTCTAATCCACTCTGAGAATAACAGAAGATATATACCGTATACACTATTAGAGGAGATATATACCGTATACACTATTAGAGGAGATATATACCGTATACACTATTAGAGGAGATATATACTGTATACACTATTAGAAGAGATATATACTGTATACACTATTAGAGATATATACTGTATACACTATTAGAGGAGATATATACTGTATACACTATTAGAGGAGATATATACTGTATACACTATTAGAGGAGATATATACTGTATACACTATTAGAGGAGATATATACTGTATACACTATTAGAGGAGATATATACTGTATACACTATTAGAAGAGACATACTGTTTTTTGGCCAATTTGTTGTTGGGCAGATTAAAAAACGAAAAAAATTGCTGCAAAAACGCCTTACATGCTTTTCTGCAGCTTCTCCATTGAAGTATATTGAACCAAAAAAAGCACCATTTTGCGTTAAAAAAATCCCTGACCCTTTCCAAATATACAGCGGCTGAAAAAAGCCTAGATGTGAACATGTCCCATAGGAAACCATGTAAATGAACTGTAATGCATTTCTGCAAAAAGCACCAAAAAACACACAGATGTGAACAAGGTTTGAGATGTTTAGTAATATAATGGGGTTAAAAAAAAAACTAAAATGAGCCCTTTATAGTAACAAAAAAAAAAAAAAAAAAAAAAGTAGATAATCACTACTGTAAGGGGTTATTTTTTTTTTTCTGTGGAACTGTGAAAGTAATATTTACAGTAGCGATTATTTGCTTACTGTTTGCTTATTAGGACTAATTTTAGTTTTTTAACCCCATTCTGTTACTGGCCGATTAATCGATTATGAAAATAGTAATCGATTCATTTCATAATCGATTAGTTGTTTCAGCCCTGATGTGGAGTATATGAGATGTGTGTAGAGACTAGTACAATTCTTCAGTGCCAGTATTACAATACTGTATACTCATTTATACTAGGGATCGACTGATATGATTTTTCAGTGCTGATATTTTCTACATTTACATTTTTTAATTTTTACACTGTCATTTTACATTTTTAGGTTTTTAATCACTGTTATTGCTGCCACATGGAATGTAAACCTCCTTTGTGACAGTAAAAGGCAGTGACAGGTCCCCCAGGATACTACCGGCAATGCCGGTCCGCGCTGTAGCCGTCATTTGGCTATAGGGCGGATCTCTAGTGGTTAAACATGTAAACACGCAAGGAAATTGCTGCACTCAAAATGTACAATTTTCTATATTTGTTTTACGGCTCTGTACTCAATGCTGTATTACTGATCTTTACTCGGCTGTGTACAACGTAACAATACATCTCAGATCAGTAAACTCCACACTTTACTCCCGTGTGCAACGGGCCGAAGAGAGAAAAATAAAAAAACTGCTGGTTGGTCGCTGAATGAGGAAGAAACAAGAGAAATAAATGTGAATACAGAGAATCTACAAACATTCCACCGATTGTCATACAGACCAAATTTATTAGACGAAAACCAAAGCTGCCTATAATGGAAAACACAACCTGACAATGCAGAGAAAAGAGTCCCACAGACAACAATGTATCTCATTTCAGATCAGTAAAATGAAAAATTTTACTCCCGTGTGCAACACACTTATAGCGGTGTTCTGGCCGAAATTATACTTTTTAAATAAAAATACCCCTATAATACACAAGCTTAATGTATTCTAGTAAACTTAGTCTGTAAACTAAGGTCTGTTTTGTTAGTTTATAGCAGTAGTTTGTTGTTTTATAAACTTGCAGCAGGCCGTGGCCATCTTAAGTGTGGGCATCTGAAGCCAGACTATTTCTTCCTGGATCTCATCCTTGCAGATCTCGCACATGCTCAGTGCAGCATAAGCAGTGTAATAGGTTTCAGGTCAGGTTTCCATAGCAACAGCAGTGTCAGAGGAAGTTGCCGCCCCTTCCCAGGAGGCATTGCAAACAGGAAATGATGCGATGGGCCGCGGCCAGGGAGGAGGAAGTGAAAAATGAATACAGCAGATATACAGTAGGTGCTGAGAAAAAAAATATCCAATTCATTTACAGTGCACACTTTGGTGAGGAATGCTGAAGAGTTGTAAAAGTGGGTAGAACTCCACTTTAAGACCCCTTTCACGCCGAGGGCGTTTTGCAGGCGCTATAGCGTTAATAGCGCCTGCAATCCGCCCTCGAACTGCTGCACCATTGTCTGCAGTGCGAAAGCCCGAGGGCCCTCACACTGGAGCGGTGCGCTGGACGGACGTCACAAAAAGTCCCGCAGCTTCTTTGGAGTGATGAACTCACCGCTCCTCCACCGCTGCTCACCATTGAAACCAATGGGGCAGCGCTGCAATACTGCTGGCAAAACGCCGCTATTGCAGCGTTTTGCTGGGGGTTTTAACCCTTTCTTGGCCGCTAGTGGGGGGTAAAAGCGCCGAAATGCGCCGCAAATCCGACGGTAAACCGCTGCTAAAAATAGCGGCGTTTTACCCCCGACGCTATGGGCGATGTGGTGTGAAAGGGGGTCTAAGGGTGCCATTAGGTCCACTTTCAGGAAATGTCAAAAAAAAACAAACAGGACAAAACCAAAAATGTGTTGTATCTGCACAAAAAATTGCAACTTACCAGCCCTCAGGTGTTGGCTGCATTTGTTTTCTTTTTTAAATATTGAGACCATTTTCAATTAGTACAGAAAATAAAGAGAAATGAGCCTGAAAAAAGGGAAATCCAATGCAGCCACCACATCCAAGGACTAATAAGGCGGCAATAACTTACAATTTAGTTTTTTTTTGGGGGTTTAGACGCTTTAAATGGCTAAAACTTGGTTTATACTCCCAATACTCTGAAAAGAAAACGGATTGCTTTTCAGAGCACAGCTAAGCAGTGCGGCATTCAGGTGGAGGTGGCGCTGCCTGAAGGTTTATTTTTTTAATTCTCTTTCCTGCCATACAGAAGTTTAATGGGGCCAGGTCACTGCAACCCATGTGATTGGCTGGTGATTGTGGCGTGGGCCCGTTGACCTGAATGGCCTAGTTTGACAAGTGGTGCCGCCTGCTAACTGAATGTCGCATTTCATTTTCTGCAGCATTTGAACAGCCTCTTTCAGCTGTTGGGGCCTTTAGGTGGGGGGGGGGGGGGGGGTAAAACTGCAAGACCACACGATGTAGGAAGAGTGGAGAAATGATGCCACCAGCAAATATATACAGCAGTTCTGAGTCAGATAACTCTGTAAGATGAACATACAGGAAAATATTAAACTTGTGATGGCAGTTTTGCTGGATGGAGTAACAAAAGGGCTTCATTAGTGGGACACGAATCCGGATGACTTCATTGCTGGACACAAGTGGCCACCCAGGAAAGTAGACAAGAGATCCGCAATGACGATCACAAACCCATTCCAACTTCCCAATGGGATCAGAGAAACCATCGCCTGCTGCTCAACACAACCAGTACAACCAGTACAGGTGGAAACCTCAAGAAGCATTTTCTCCAGTAAAGGTTAAAGGATAAGTTAATCATTTTTGGGGTGTAAGAAGCTCCTCTGTACCTGCCTCATGCTGACAGCGCCCCCTTTCTGTGACAGCGGGCAAAGGATTTTCTCCATGCACCTGGTGTGTATATATATATATATATATATATATATATATATATATATATATATATATATATATATATATATATGTGTGTGTGTGTGTGTGTGTGTGTGTTTGTGTTGTGTGTGTGTGTGTGTGTGTGTGTGTGTGTGTGTGTGTGTGTGTGTGTGTGTGTGTGCTGTTACCAATTAATCGATTTTTATCAATTAATCGACTAATTTCAATTATAACGCACATACTAATCCAACTACTTTTAGCTCAGTGCAGATCTAGTGAGTGCACAGGCTCCTGGGGAGAGCAGATCTAGTGAGTGCACAGGCTCCTGGGGAGAGCAGATCTAGTGAGTGCACAGGCTCCTGGGGAGAGCAGATCTAGTGAGTGCACAGGCTCCTGGGGAGAGCAGATCTAGTGAGTGCACAGGCTCCTGGGGAGAGCAGATCTAGTGAGTGCACAGGCTCCTGGGGAGAGCAGATCTAGTGAGTGCACAGGCTCCTGGGGAGAGCAGATCTAGTGAGTGCACAGGCTCCTGGGGAGAGCAGATCTAGTGAGTGCACAGGCTCCTGGGGAGAGCAGATCTAGTGAGTGCACAGGCTCCTGGGGAGAGCAGATCTAGTGAGTGCACAGGCTCCTGGGGAGAGCAGATCTAGTGAGTGCACAGGCTCCTGGGGAGAGCAGATCTAGTGAGTGCACAGGCTCCTGGGGAGAGCAGATCTAGTGAGTGCACAGGCTCCTGGGGAGAGCAGATCTAGTGAGTGCACAGGCTCCTGGGGAGAGCAGATCTAGTGAGTGCACAGGCTCCTGGGGAGAGCAGATCTAGTGAGTGCACAGGCTCCTGGGGAGAGCAGATCTAGTGAGTGCACAGGCTCCAGGGGAGAGCAGATCTAGTGAGTGCACAGGCTCCTGGGGAGAGCAGATCTAGTGAGTGCACAGGCTCCTGGGGAGAGCAGATCTAGTGAGTGCACAGGCTCCTGGGGAGAGCAGATCTAGTGAGTGCACAGGCTCCTGGGGAGAGCAGATCTAGTGAGTGCACAGGCTCCTGGGGAGAGCAGATCTAGTGAGTGCACAGGCTCCTGGGGAGAGCAGATCTAGTGAGTGCACAGGCTCCTGGGGAGAGCAGATCTAGTGAGTGCACAGGCTCCTGGGGAGAGCAGATCTAGTGAGTGCACAGGCTCCTGGGGAGAGCAGATCTAGTGAGTGCACAGGCTCCTGGGGAGAGCAGATCTAGTGAGTGCACAGGCTCCTGGGGAGAGCAGATCTAGTGAGTGCACAGGCTCCTGGGGAGAGCAGATCTAGTGAGTGCACAGGCTCCTGGGGAGAGCAGATCTAGTGAGTGCACAGGCTCCTGGGGAGAGCAGATCTAGTGAGTGCACAGGCTCCTGGGGAGAGCAGATCTAGTGAGTGCACAGTCTCCTGGGTTTTGCACTACTTCAAGGCTCGGTTCACATATGTGAAATGGATGCATTTTTTAACTGCATGCGATTCGCATGACATGTGAAATAACATGGATTCCCACTGAAGTAGTTTACATATGCGGTTCATTTACAGTGCGAATTGAGAGTCCTGTGCGTTTTCTGAGAAGTGCGGTGCAGATGCAAATTCCAGGCTCATCAAGTTCTATGGAAACGCTTCTGAATCGCAGGCGTTCAGGATTTTATCACAGGTTGCTCTACTACAGCAGTTGACACCCTTTTATCTTTTGTATTGGCCATCATTGAAAAACGCAGCTGTGACAAAAACTCCTGTCCGGAGCCATGCAAATTCTCATTAGATCCGCACACAAAAAAACGCACCTGAACTGCTGAACAAAATTTTTTGTATTCACAGTGAAAACCGACATACAAGTCGCACCGGACATCTGAGCACCATACGATTTTGATGCAAATTTGAAGTGTGGTTATGTGGTGTGACTTTGGATGTGGTTTGCATATTCTATGAGGCAAAAAGCACACTGTAAATTGCACCAGAGTAGCACAGCCAAAGTCGCATCGCTGCTGCGCAGCAAGTGAACAGGCACCGCTGGAAACAATGTTATTCAGTGCGACCCAAATCACATCGGTGTCAACCCCCCGGCCCATCTCACACCTCAAGTCAGCACTGCAGCTGAGCTTCTGTCTCTCCACATTGTACCAGTAATGTACGGCACGCCAAACATTAAAGAGCGCTGACAAGAGCCCCCAGAAACCGTATATATTGTCCATAATTGCAGGTGGTGACATAATGCGGTCTTCCTCCAGCTATTCTTTCATTTTCCCATCCCCCCCCAGAGACGCTCTGAAACAAGCTCCTCTCTCAGGCACAACACTGGATCATGTTCCTCTCCACATCAAGGCCGGGATCCCATTACCTCACTCAATGCAGCTTTTCAATAAAGCAGAACAGCTTATTCATAGTAAGGAAGAGACGCGGCCGTGTCCCCGTCCGCTACAAAGTCACCGCCCCGCCTACAAGAAACCATGCCCTGCCACCAGGACCTCGGGTTACACAAGGGGATCGCTTTTTTGTTCAGAAGGTTCAAGATAAAGATGTCACCTTACACGAGACAATGACCATGAAATGCGAGACGCAAATCTATAGAACCGCGAGGCTGCAGAGTCGCTTCTCTTTTTTTGGACAAAGCAGATCCTGAGCTGCCTACAATGTCCGGTCCCATCAACACCTCGTGTCTTCCCAAGACCTCCACCATCCCATCAACACCTCGTGTCTTCCCAAGATCTCCACCATCCCATCAACACCTCGTGTCTTCCCAAGATCTCCACCATCCCATCAACACCTCGTGTCTTCCCAAGATCTCCACCATCCCATCAACACCTCGTGTCTTCCCAAGATCTCCACCGTCCCATCAACACCTCGCGTCTTCCCAAGATCTCCACTGTCCCAGCAACACCTCGTGTCTTCCCAAGATCTCCACTGTCCCAGCAACACCTCGTGTCTTCCCAAGATCTCCACCGTCCCAGCAACACCTCGTGTCTTCCCAAGACCTCCACCGTCCCATCAACACCTCGTGTCTTCCCAAGATCTCCACCGTCCCATCAACATCTCGTGTCTTCCCAAGATCTCCACCGTCCCATCAACACCTCGTGTCTTCCCAAGATCTCCACTGTCCCAGCAACACCTCGTGTCTTCCCAAGATCTCCACTGTCCCAGCAACACCTCGTGTCTTCCCAAGATCTCCACCGTCCCAGCAACACCTCGTGTCTTCCCAAGACCTCCACCGTCCCATCAACACCTCGTGTCTTCCCAAGATCTCCACCGTCCCATCAACATCTCGTGTCTTCCCAAGATCTCCACCGTCCCATCAACACCTCGTGTCTTCCCAAGATCTCCACCGTCCCATCAACACCTCGTGTCTTCCCAAGACCTCCACCGTCCCATTAAGACCTCGTGTCTTCCCAAGATCTCCACCGTCCCATAAACACCTCGTGTCTTCCCAAGATCTCCACCATCCCATCAACACCTTGTGTCTTCCCAAGATCTCCACCGTCCCATCAACACCTCGTGTCTTCCCAAGATCTCCACCGTCCCATCAACACCTCGTGTCTTCCCAAGACCTCCACCGTCCCATCAACACCTCGTGTCTTCCCAAGACCTCCACCGTCCCATCAACACCTCGTGTCTTCCCAAGACCTCCACCGTCCCATCAACACCTCGTGTCTTCCCAAGACCTCCACCGTCCCATCAACACCTCGTGTCTTCCCAAGACCTCCACCATTCCATCAACACCTCGTGTCTTCCCAAGACCTCCACCATCCCATCAACACCTCGTGTCTTCCCAAGACCTCCACCGTCCCATCAACACCTCGTGTCTTCCCAAGACCTCCACCGTCCCATCAACACCTCGTGTCTTCCCAAGACCTCCACCGTCCCATCAACACCTCGTGTCTTCCCAAGACCTCCCCCGTCCCATCAACACCTCGTGTCTTCCCAAGATCTCTACGTCTTCGTCCCTTTCTACTAGTCTTACCAAATATTGGACTCAATTTTGCCATTTGGCTATGGGAAGGTCGACGTCCCTGAATGTGGTTCTAAAGCCAAAACGTTATTTGCCTTATTGCATTCCCGGCATTAAACAGGAACTTCACTGCCCCCCCTTTTTTGCTTACCGGGTGGCGTGTTGAACACATTTGAGATACTCGCCATCCAGAGGATCCAGCGTTAGCCTGCAGAGAGCCCCATGGGCAACAGGCCCATCAGCTTTTCTGGGTTCAGCCAGCGCGCCTTCCAACGATGTGGCGCCACGCACATCTCGCTCCACTTTTGTGAATGAAGGGCGATCCTTCCTAGGATACGTGATGTGCAATTCCAGGTGGAATGGGGAGTGCTCTGCACATTGTACGACAGTAGTCTCCAACCATTCCTACCGACACCAATGAGACCCGTCCCACTGAGACCCCAGGCCTCCCACTGACCCCAGGCCTCCCACTGAGACCAATGAGACCCCATTCCTCCCACTGACCCCAGCAATGAGGCATAAATCCTCTCATCGATATAAGCAAGTGGGCACTATTCCGCCCTCCAATACTAATGGGGTACGATTCCTCCTGACTACAGGCACCATGTTATTGTTCTGACACTGGGGCATTTTCTACTTTGGCCCCCCTATAGTTTGAAGGACAGTAAACCGGTACTTTGTTTAGAAAGTTTGGAGACCCCTGGTCCAGGTGAATGATGTGCATGGGGGGCTGGGCTGAAAAATTGTGTGTGTGTGTGTGTGTGTGTGTGTGTGTGTGTGTGTGTGTGTGTGTGTGTGTGTGTGTGTGTGTGTGTGTGTGTGTACACACACATATACATATCATTTTCACTGGATCATGTAGAGGGGAGGGGGGTTATTAAGGAGCGAAGTACCTACAGAGAATGAGGATCGGATGCAATTCCTGCTGGAGATGATCATAAACAAGAGCGGGATAACCAGCACAGCGCCCATCATTCATATTCAGGACGTGTTTTCCGAGCGTTTGACAGGCGGCACAAACATTTCTCAGGTCGGGTGTTTAGAATGAAGGGAAGAAAAGCTGCAGCGTCTGTAGTGATCACAGCGAAGACACAAACCTCTCCCGTCCTCCATGTCTACAGAAAACCTCAACTACTAAAGCATTACTAAATGTTACATTGTGTACACAAGGGGTTAACAGTCATTCTCCTTGTGGAATACATTGGTTTGTAAATCTATGTGTAGCAACTCAATAAAATACCCCTCTATCTGTAAATCTTTCAGGGGGGGGGGGGGGGGGGGGATGGGAGGAAGCCGTTGGTTTTCTGGGAATCACAATAAAAAACACAATACAAGAATCGGGACAGCGATCATTACGGAGATTCACACTCGCGCCGTGTAGGTGTTACATTCTAAACTCATCACCTTAGCAACTGCTCTAAACATATGTACCGCCGAATCAGCTGACTGCAGAAAATTGTAAATATAGGAGAGAAGAAAATAGAACATAAAGAGAAGCGCAACTGTAATGAGTCATATGGAGCGCCAACAACGCCGCTTCTGAGGTCATCAAATGACCGTTATCAGCCGTGGCCAATAAGTGCAGCCCAGGGACCACCGACAATAACAGCACGCTACTGCGCCAACGACACCAACGATGGCGGAGCGCGCTACCGCTCCCCACCGACACCAACGCTGGCAGGGCGCGCTACCGCTCCCCACCGACACCAACGCTGGCAGGGCGCGCTACCGCTCCCCACCGACACCAACGCTGGCAGGGCGCGCTACCGCTCCCCACCGACACCAACGCTGGCAGGGCGCGCTACCGCTCCCCACCGACACCAACGCTGGCAGGGCGCGCTACCGCTCCCCACCGACACCAACGATGGCAGGGCGCGCTACCGCTCCCCACCGACACCAACGATGGCAGGGCGCGCTACCGCTCCCCACCGACACCAACGATGGCAGGGCGCGCTACCGCTCCCCACCGACACCAACGATGGCAGGGCGCGCTACCGCTCCCCACCGACACCAAACGCTGGCAGGGCGCGCTACCGCTCCCCACCGACACCAAACGCTGGCAGGGCGCGCTACCGCTCCCCACCGACACCAAACGCTGGCAGGGCGCGCTACCGCTCCCCACCGACACCAACGCTGGCAGGGCGCGCTACCGCTCCCCACCGACACCAACGCTGGCAGGGCGCGCTACCGCTCCCCACCGACACCAACGCTGGCAGGGCGCGCCACCGCTCCCCACCGACACCAACGCTGGCAGGGCGCGCCACCGCTCCCCACCGACACCAACGCTGGCAGGGCGCGCCACCGCTCCCCACCGACACCACTCCCCAATGACAATGATGGCGGGGTGCGCTACCGCTCCCCACCGATGACAGTGCGCCATTTCTTCCACTGACACCAATGACTGGGCATAACTTTGGCCACCAATACCAACAATAGGGCAATATCCCTTCCTTTGACACCCATAAGGAATTCAATCATAAGAGATTAGCTTTTGTAGGCGGAATTTGAGGCAAAGCTTACAACGATCACAATATATAAACAAAATTACATTAACTATAGCTGGTTAAAAGACCAAACGCACAGATTGTCCCCACTTATCCATACACAGTTCTTTTTCAATATAAAAAAAATTCTGGTGGATCAAAACCATTTATTCTGTACGTGGATCGTCTCAACGCATTTCATGGATGACGCTCCTTCAGGCGTAGACAATGGGTGCGGCACATTGTTAAATCCAGCATACTATAATCTCCATGATCTGGTATTATTCCCACTCACCATCTTTCACTTCCACCGACCACAGAGCCAAAAAGGTATGGCTTATCCCCACCGACACGGCGGCATTTTATACTTCCACTAGCCACAGACCAACGCTATAAAGCTGGTCATATGTGGATTGAATATTGTCCGGTTCAGCAGGAAGTCGATCAACTTCTCATGAACGTGAAAGCTGGAAGATTGAAGTTTGATCAGCCCTGCGATCAATCTGCAGTGCTGATCAGTGAAATCTGACAGTGGTGAGGGAGGGAAGTCTCCCCTCCATCAGAACACAAAAGACAGTGGGGAGGATCCCCCCATCCAATGTGTAGATGGGGACTCAATGAGAAACGTGACCCATCTATGAAAAAAATTGGTTGTAAACCCTCAATACACTTTTTGCTACAGGTAAGTCTATAATAAGGCCTATAATAAAGCTTACCTGTAGCTACCCCGAATATCCCCTAAAACTGCACGGTTTAGGAGATATGCCCTGTATCTGCATGTGCCAATATCATCGGCAAATGTGCACTGAAGCAATGGCAAGTATGTGCCATTACCAGGGGCTCCTGCTCGCGATACCCGGAAGTAACTCCGGGGAGAAAATGTCACCAGCTGGTGCCGTGTATGGGCACCGCAGTGGGGGCTTCGATCTCAGGTGAGCATTACATAATGAGCTAGTATGCTATGCATACTAGCTCATTATGCCTTTCTCTTGCAGGTCTTTTTCATGTGGGTTTACAACCACTTTAAAGCATAAATAAAAGGCATCTTTTTTGTGGATGGAGTAGAGAGGTATGAGACCCCCTATCAGCTTTTATTGCCATCTGTGCCCGTTGGGGAGATGCCCCCTCTTTATTTGCCCTGCTTACCATTAAAAGCGAAAGTAAAACAAAACCCCAAATAGTGGGTTGTCCCCCGGAAAGCGACAGAGGAGAAATCTTCCACTAGTTCTGGTGACCTGGGGGGTCCCCAAGGAATCCCCTTAGTTTACAGAGATTTCCTTGCACTTCCTGTTTGGCTATGGGACAGGAAGTGAAGGGAAATCTCAATGGGGGGAAAAAAAAAATCTGACAGGAGGTATAACCCTTTCTTATTCCATCATTAAATAAAATAAAAGTTTTGCCTCTAGTTCTACTTTAACTGCCCTTTGCTTTATAAGGTTTGTACCCCGACCAACAGCAATAAGAAAAAACAGAGAGCCCTGTGTTATACAAGGACTGGATAAGCAAACCAGTCAAAACACACTACACTGGACTCCGAGACCGAAATACACCGATATAAAGTAGTATTTAATGAGATGTGACATTCACAAAGCTGCATTAAGAGGCTTCCAACAAATACTGTTGGGTCTTTGTGTAGAGATCACAATTACTGAACTTCGTTCTAATTTCTTCAAGCAGAACTCCGAGGAGGGAGTAGAAGTCCTCCCTGGATGACCCCATGGCGGGCGGACCGGCCCCAATGGCGGGCAAATGGCGGGCGGACCGGCCCCAATGGCGGGCAAATGGCGGGCGGACCCCCATGGCAGGCGGGCAGACCCCCATGGCAGGCGGGCAGACCCCCATGGCAGGCGAACTTTTAGAATAACTTTTGATGTAATTTAGATTTTTTTTAGTGTACAGCTACAGAGGCCGGTGATCATTTATTCTGACATTTACAGCTGAACTCCAGTAGTGAAGGTAAAAATCTTGCTGTGTAATGGAAGGGCCCCACACTACAAGGGTTTACGGCCTGTTTAGGGTCTATGGGGATTGGGTAGTTTTACCTTCCTGATCCTGGGCCCCCCCCCCCCCCCCCCCCCCCCGTAAACTGCTCTACCCATTGCTCAGATGCTCCAGCAGTGGATTGTTTGTTGATGACCTATCAGATACAGTGCTAGGAGTTCTGCATGCATCTTTATGATGTCAGAGGCATCTAACCATGAGATCATCGGGGGAGAAGAGACTGCGGGCACCAGTCTTGCAGAGAACCTGGCGGGACTGACAGCAGAGGGTCAGGTAAGCAAATCTGCTTTTGTTGCTCCCCTAGATGTAAACAAGCAGATAACCCTTGCAATGCAGAGGAAGATTTTTATTTGAAGTTCAGCTTTAATTGAAATAGTACACCTTTTAGGGAAAAAATAATTGCATATATTTAAAAAATAATAAATGTGCATTATTTTTTCCCCAGGAGACTGCAAACCATTGTACTTGTGATCAGTGGACCAGGGGTGCAATGTCAGGATCCTGCAGACAAGCCGCGCAGCTATCAGCCTTTACCTCCAATACAGAATGTTTACAAGCTGCCGGACTTGTAAATAAACTACAAGAGGGTTCATTAGCGCCCCTTCACAGGCCACGAGAACTGCAAGCGCCCCTTCACAGGCCACGAGAACTGCAAGCGCCCCTTCACAGGCCACGAGAACTGTCAGCCACAATGGATTACAGTACTTGTAGTTCCCCCATTCACAGATTACTGAACAAATGAAGCAGCCATGTGAGTGGAGCCCTGCACAGCCATGTCATTTTTAAAATGTGACAGCGGGTAGGGGAAAAACACCCCCTGACCACTGTCACATGAAAAGGGAGATGGTCTGGAGCACATTACACCCAAATTATGTGCAACAAGCAATAAAAAATTTAAGAAGATTTAAGAAGATATTTGTTTTATTTACAGGCAAGCCTTACCTGTAGGTAAAAAATGTGCAAGCCGGGTATACAACCGCTTTAAGCACATTATACAGCACAGTGCTTGTTCCGGGTCATTTGGCTCCCTGCAACACCCTGGCTGATCCTGCCTGGTTCTGCCCTCCCCCTGTAAACTCACCATGGCGTATCATGGCTGCTGAGCCCTGACACCGTGTTCAGTTAATGTGCCTCTGTCATCCGCAGGTCTCCCCCCTCTGTCCTCCTCCCCCTCCCTGCCTGTCAGCTCTCACTAGCGCTGCTTCTCTCTGCTGCTTCAAAACTATCTGATCTTTACATCATCCCCTCTGTCAGAGAAAAAGCTGTATCCTTGTGCCTGTGATTTAAAAAAAATATATATATTTCTATCCGTTTTAATAGCATCTTCCAGTGAACACATGACTCCAGGCTCTCTGCTCTTCCCATCTGATAGCTCCAGCAGGCGGGCCCAAGATTCCCCTGCTGACGTCACCCGGGGAGGAGAGCACCTGGAGTCACGTGATCGCTGGGAGGCGTTAAACAGGTAGAAATCTTTTTTATTATATATAAAGCAAAGCAGATTTCTACCCGTTTTAACAGCGCATCCCAGTGCTCTCCTAGCCAAGTGATGTCAGCAGGAAAATCTTGGGTCCGCCCACTGGAGCTATCAGACTGGGAGAGCAGAGAGCCGAGTCATGGTTAAATAAAGCACAGGCACAAGAATACAGCTTTTTCTCTGACAGAGGGGATAATATAAAAACGAGAGATAGTGGCTTTACCACTTTAGGAGCGAGTGCCAATTACCGATACCTTTGTGGTACGATTTGAGCCAAACAAAAATGGGCTCAAAATCGCAATGCAAAGAATCTCATGCGATCTGAACAGGAATGCGTAGATATTCGGCAGCACAGCAAGGATCATTCATTTTTTCCAGACTGTTTATTCAAGAAAGATCACATCACAAAGCGGTGTAGTGCAACGTTTCGGGGGCCGTGCAGCACCCCTTCCTCAGGCCTCATCGCATGCCTGACGAAGGGGTCCCAACGCAGCTCTGAAACGTTGCACTACACCGCTTTGTGATGTGATTTTTCATGAATAAAAATAAATAAAAAAATTTGGACAGCCGCACACCGGGAAAATTAAAATTCAAAAAGGTTTATTTAAAAGCCAGAACCACTTCAATCCAAAAAACACGACAAAAAGGGGGGTACAGAGCTGACGCGTTTTGCACTATGTATAGTGCTTACTCATAGATGCAGCCGGTGATCGCTACAACACCCAGCAGTCTAAAGAGCTTATTCCAGGAACGTGTGCGATCGGAATATGGACTGTTGAACAGGAAGACGGTGCAATTCCTGTCCGGATCACATGGTTTCCTGAACCGCTCCTGTATGAACCCAGGCTAAAGTCACCATCACAAGCCTGAGTTCACACAGGAGCGGTGCAGGAAACTGCATGCGATTCAGACAGAAATGTATTTTGTATAGGCGCAAATCACACCGCAGCGGTATTGGTACTATTAGTTTTAGGTATCAAAACATTTGCAAAAGTTTTTGTGTAAATGCTTAGTATCGTCACAGATATTGGTGTCTGTGCAACCCTAGAAGAAAACCCTGCATCGCTGATGTGGCAGGATCAAGCTTGATCAGCAAAAAAATTAAATAAAACTGACTTTTCAACCTGTGGAATGGCCTATAAAACGCATTCATGCAAACAGTGGACAAGCAGCTATTCAATTATTAAACACAAGAAACACTCTAAATAAAGACCATAGGCACAGCTGTGGGGACAGATGGTGCAACACTCCCAAAGGATCTGGTCAAGTTCCTTGAAAAAGCCGCCAAACGTTCATGTATGACGGGGAAGGCCGGACCAACCCTGGATGTCAAATGACTGAGAATAATCCGCGGACAACCTTGATGTTTTTCGGAAGGCAGGACAGATAAAGCAGCTGTGATCAGGGAGGTAACGCAGCATTCAGCCATCCATAGCGAGTTCCTCTATCCGAACACCCAACACACTGACTGCATCCTGACTGGCCGATACCCAAGTGGCCGACACCAAAACAATTCCCAATTGCAATGTGGGAAAGATGTGGAGGAAGATTGAAAGGATGGATGGGGGGGGGCACGCTGCCCTTGTGGATGGATTGGGAGTGGAGGGTGACCAAAGACAAAAAAAAAAAAGTGGGGGGGCGGTAGAGATCAGGAAGGACCCAGCAATGGGGATTCAGTTGATTGAGCCCCCCCCCCCCCCCCCCCCCCCCCCCCCCCCCCCCCCCCCCCCCCCCCCCCCCGAGCCCCCCCCCCCCCCCCCTCCCCCCCCCCCCCCCCCCCCCCCCCCCCCCCCCATCCTACCTTGGAAAAAAAAAAACTCCATTCCTTAAAGCAGAGTTCCAGCCTGGGATTAAAATTCTTCTTTATTTTTTTTTTTAAAGTCATCAGCTACAAATACTGTAGCTGCTGACCTTTAATATAAAGGACACTTACCTGTCCCAGGATGTCGGCACCCCTAGCCCATTTGTCCATCGACTTTGGGTGAAGGTGCCGGTATCCGAAGGGAAACAGGAAGTGAAGCATGGCAACTTCACTGCCAATTTGCTACTGTGCACACGTGAGTGGCGCTGTGCTTTCTGAATGGTCCTGCTGTCTTCTGGGACCCGAGTCTCACAGAAGGGGGGGGGGGGGGGGTGGCGCGCGTGTGAGCTTTAAGTGTATAATTAGCACCATTAACACCATTTAGTGATTTACACAATAAACCCCCCCAAAAAAACGAAAAATCTCAGTACAGTGCTCCCTCCCCCCAAACCAATGCAAGCAAAATAAAATGTGACAATGCAACACCACAAGTGCACAAAACCACCAATATACACCAACAACGATCACCACTTACACTATATTTACTGTGCGTCTTACTCAGTGACAGAATGTTGAAAGCCAGGCCCCGCCAAGGCAAAAGCCAGGCCCCGCCAAGGCAAAAGCCAGGCCCCGCCAAGGCAAAAGCCAGGCCCCGCCAAGGCAAAAGCCAGGCCCCGCCAAGGCAAAAGCCAGGCCCCGCCAAGGCAAAAGCCAGGCCCCGCCAAGGCAAAAGCCAGGCCCCGCCAAGGCAAAAGCCAGGCCCCGCCAAGGGCCAACGCAAAAGCCAGGCCCCGCCAAGGGCCAAGGCAAAAGCCAGGCCCCGCCAAGGGCCAAGGCAAAAGCCAGGCCCCGCCAAGGGCCAACGCAAAAGCCAGGCCCCGCCAAGGGCCAAGGCAAAAGCCAGGCCCCGCCAAGGGCCAAGGCAAAAGCCAGGCCCCGCCAAGGCAAAAGCCAGGCCCCGCCAAGGGCCAACGCAAAAGCCAGGCCTCTCTATTGCCAGATGTCAAACTCTTCCACCCCTCCATTATCACCCGTGCTCTTTAGATGTGCTCACACCTCTTTGGATGGACCCCTATATATCCTAGGTGGTCACACACAGGACCACCAGGAGGCAATAACACTTCACGCGATCTCACCATTAGCAGCCTTCACTGGATTTCAATACTGCTCATAAATGGAAAAAAACTCCATAGCGCTCACTGCTTGTAATTTATTAACACAATGTATAAAAACTTATGCATAAAAACATCGATCAGCATTTAATGCAAGACTGTTTTTCATAAAAAAAACACTGTAAACCAGGTGGTCTCAGTAGCTCTGCCCATCATGAGGAAGTCAGACACTCGGACCTGATGTGTTGCGTCCCGATTGGACTTCAGTGGCAGCTGAAAGCTAATCTGATTGTATGTGTGGAGGGAGCGCCTGCGGTGCATCTCAGCTGTCCAGGACTGCCCCTTCCTGATGTGCATGAGAGACTCAGCCAATCACTGGATGGAGATGGGGCTCGGGTAAGTATTAGGGTGGCTGCTGCACACAGAAGGCTTTTTATTTTAATGCACAAAATGTATTAAGATAAAAAAATAAAAACCTTCTGCCTTTAGAACCACTTTAAGGCAAGGAAGGTATTAAAGGATCAGTTCTCTTTTTGGAACATTTAACATCTTCCAGCAGCTGCATCCCCCCCCCCCCCCCCCATCCCCCTCTCCGGACTCGAGGATTCCTGTGCAGGCAGCCTCTGTGGCTGTTTGTTTGTAGTTTCAATGATCTACTATGGCGCTCTGGTAGTTCATCGTCTCTTCCTGCCCGTAGGAGGTACAGATACACCGAGACGTCTGCAGGAGTCCTGCATGGCACCCGCAATCTGCTGATCACAGAGGAAACGCTTTACGCTCCAAGTAAAAAATAATAAAAAATGCCGTTTACCGGCAAAAAGATTTTTTTTTTTAAAGGTGAACTTATCCTTTAGGGTAAAAAAACGTTTAGGCTTTAGAAACTTAAAATTTGTAGCAGGAGCAAATATAAAAAGGCATAAAAACCTCGGAATCTTCACCAATATCCAAGAAAACCGTAAATTGAGTAAACGCGATTCACAGGGGAATATAAAAATGTTCACAGAGGCTTTATACACTGTACAGCTACAAAAAAATAAAAATAAAAAAGTTTAAAATGGGTTTGAAAGCAAAATATATACTACCGTATATACTCGAGTATAAGCCGAGGCACCCAATTTTACCACAAAAAACTGAGAAAACGTATTGATTCGAGTACAAGCCTAGGGTGAGAAATGCGCAGCTACTGTAAGTGGAAAAGAGGGTCAATATTGCCATTTGCAGCCTCACTGTGCCCATTCGCAGCCTCACTGTGCCCATTTGCAGCCTCCACTGTGCCCATTTGCAGCCTCACTGTGCCCATTTGCAGCCCCACTGTGCCCATTTGCAGCCTCACTGTGCCCATTCGCAGCCTCACTGTGCCCATTTGCAGCCTCACTGTGCCCATTTGCAGCCTCACTGTGCCCCACTGTGCCCATTGCAGCCTCACTGTGCACATTTGCAGCCTCACTGTGCCCATTTGCAGCCCCACTGTGCCCATTTGCAGCCCCACTGTGCCCATTTGCAGCCTCACTGTGCCCATTTGCAGCCTCACTGTGCCCATTTGCAGCCTCACTGTGCCCATTTGCAGCCATAGGTCCCCTGAACTTCAAACTGTAGTTTAGGGTTCCTAGATGCCCCCCTAGCTGCAGCCACAATTGGGGGTCTCTGGACCTAAAGGGTCCCGAAATTACATTGCTGCAGATTGACAGTTGACCGACTTTGGGGCCCCGTATCTCAGGGCCACTTAGAGCTAGGAACCCCAAATTTGGCGTGCAAACCCAGTGTATCCATATATATGCTGGGGTTTCTAGCACTAAGTGCCCCTGACATACGGGGCCCCAAAATCGGTTCGGAAAAATGTCAAGCACTTTTCTGCAGCAGAGAATGACATTTTCCGAACCGAATTTAGGGCCCCGTATCTCAGGGCCACTTAGTGCTAGGAACCCCATCTTTGGATATGTTGTAGTGCAGGTGGCCACTTGGTTTGCACACCATTGGGGGCTCCTAGCACCAAGTGGCCCCCGAGATACGAGGCCCCAAAGTCAGTCCGGAAAATGTCATTTTCGGCAGCAGAAAAATGCTTGACTCGAGTATAAGCCGAGGGGGGGCATTTTAAGCACACAAAAAAAAAAAAAAAAAAAAAAAAAAAATAATGCTGAAAAACTCGGCTTATACTCGAGTATATACGGCATATCTATCCAGAGTATTGGCTGTAATATTCAGAATATCCTTCCTATAATTGGGTTTCCTTCTCCTCCAGTTGAAGTCCATGGGTAACGCTGTTGAATGAGATTAGTACAGAGAGGAGCCCACGGACAGCAGAGAACAATGAGGATAGTCAGTTTGCAGCGATGTGACCTTACTGAGGAAAGGAGCCAGGAGACTATAAATAATTGATAGCGGCAGCCATCCCAGCCAAGAAACTAATGTACACGGCTTCCATACAGCCGAGTCCCGTTACCCATTACATCATCGCGCTCTACTCAGCAGCAGCAAGTTTTTTTTTATAGACTTTTAAATTATACATTGCGGTGGGACTTAACCTACTTCATCCATTTACAGTGCGCCGTGCAAAATCTGCACATCAGCTTTAAGCTTCGCCTCAAATTTTTACATATTTTATAGATTTCTTAGAGATTCACATCTACCAGAACCTCCCCGAGAAATCGTATCTCTGCCAAATAAAACATTTTACAATTGTAACACTAGAAAAGTGGTTACTCCGCGACCTTTAACATATCTATAAACAAAACTGTAGGAAAGGGTTAAAATCCCACACCAGGTTCTCTTCTGTGCTATATTTACCATTGTGAAAATTACTAATTTCCTGTTGTGTCTGGGGGGGGCATTGGAGGAAATACCCCCCCCCCTCATGTCAACAGTGAGCGCGTGATTTTTGCGTGTTTAGGCTTAATGTACACGGGACATTTTAAAACTCCTCCTGAAAGATTTAATGTGACAGATAGTGACCAACGTTTAATAACGTTCGTTTTGGCGCATTTACATGACGCGTTTCCAAGTGAAAAACATCTGCAAAAGAAAAGCGGCTAAAGTTACTGCGTTTACAAGCGGTTACAGGTTTTGGCCTTTTTAAATGCCTCTGAACATCCGTCAGCTGCCTAAAAATGACTATAAATGTTTACCAGCAGAAGAAGCCTTCGAGGAGCGCATTCATTTCTCTAGGCTGTCTTACACACAAATCTGCAGCCTCTTTTTAAAAAATTGCACCGCACCATAAAACTCATGTTACTTTGTTAAAGAAACAACAATGTTTCAAACATGGAATAGGGCTGCGTGTTTTTTGTGCGATGTTGCTTAGCCTTGGATGTACCTGGATAAGCCAAAAGCCTTCCGGGAAAACGTCTTGTGGACAGATGAGACCAAGATGGAGCTTTTTGGTAAAGCCCATCATTCTACTAGGGCTGCAACAACTAATCGATTAATCGACAACTAATCAATGAAATTAATCGATTACCATTTTCATAATGGATTAAATCGGCCAGTAACATAATGGGGGTTAAAAAAAAAAAACTAAAATGAGCCTTTTATAGTACAAAAAAGAGCAAATAATCGCTACTGTAAATATTACTTTCACAGTTCTACAGTAAAAAAATTACCGTATTTATCGGCATATAACACACCCCCCAAGTTTAGGAGGGCATTTTAAGGAAAAAAAAAACAAAAAAAACTTACATTTAAGCGTCATTCGCAGCCTTGCCCAGCGTCATTCGCAGCCTTGCCCAGCGTCATTCGCAGCCTTGCCCAGCGTCATTCGCAGCCTTGCCCAGCGTCATTCGCAGCCTTGCCCAGCGTTTAAATTTCCCGCCGCCGAGACAAACCGCGCGTGCGCCGCCAGAAAAGACCAAAGCGCCGCCGGAAAAAACAGAGCCGACTGTTCGGCTCCGCTCGCAGTCCCATCTCCCTGCTGTTTCCGGAGCGAGCGCAGGGAGGCGGGACCCCGAGCGGAGCCGAACAGTCGGCTCTGTCTTTTCCGGCGGTGCTCGCTATTTTTCTATTTTTGTCACTTTTTGTGGGGGCATCGGCGTATAACACGCACCCACGACTTTCCCCGATTTTAAGGGGGGGAAAAAAGTGCGTGTTATACGCCAATACGGTAACCTCTACAGTAGTGATTAGGGGGTTTTTTTTGTACTATAAAGGGCTGTTTTTCGTTTTTTTTAACCCCCATTATGTTACTAAACGTCACAGGCCTGGTTCACATCTGTTTTTTGGTGCTTTTTGCAGAAACGCACTACAGTCATTAACATGGTTTCCTATGGGACACGTTCACATCTACGCTTTTTTTTCAGCCACTGCTGTTTGGAAAGGGTCAGGGACTTTGTTTTACGCAAAACTGCTTTTTTTTGGTTCAATATACTTCAAGGGAGAAGCTGCAGAAAAGCTTTTAATGCGTTTTTTAATCTGCCCAACAGCTAATTGGCCAAAAAAAAAAGTATATCTCTTCTGTCTGTATTTCTAAGAGTGGATTAAATATTTTGCTCACCAACCATATAGTTGGTTATTTATATTTACCACTCCATAGAGATATTTAAGAATAAATTGCCTTTTTTTTTTAAACTTTACATATTAAATTACACACCACACTTTTTTTTTTTAAGGTTATGAACCGATTATTCGAAACAATAATCGGCCAACTAATCGATTATGAAAATAATCGTTAGTTGCAGCCCTACATTCTACTGTTTACCGAAAACGGAATGAGGTCTACAAAGAAAAGAACACGGTACCTACAGTGAAATATGGTGGGGGTTCAATGATGTTTTGCCACCTCCGGGTGCCTTGAAGGTGTGGAAGGCCTCATGAAATCTGAGGATTACCAAAGGATTTTGGGTCGCAGTGTAGAGCCCCCGTGTCAGAAAGCTGGGTTTGCGTCTGAGATCTTCGGTCTTCCAGCAGGACAATGACCCCAAACATCCTTCCAAAAAGCACCCAGAAATGGGTGGCAACAAAGCGCTGGAGAGTTTTAAAGTGGCCAGCAATGAGTCCAGATCTAAATCCCATTGAACACCTGTTGAGAGATCTTAAAAATGCTGTTGGGCAAAGGCCCTTCCAATAAGAGACCCGGAGCAGTTTGCAAAGGAAGAGTGGTCCAAAATTCCGGGTGCAAGAAGCTTATTGATGGTTATAGGAAGCGACAGATTTCAGTAATTTTTTCCAAAGGGTGTGCAACCAAATATTAACCGCTTCCCGACCATGTACGTCGGCAGAATGGCACGGACAGGCATAAGGGCATACAGGTATGTCCCTTTGAATGTGCCGCCGTGCCATCACGTACGCGTGCCAGTCAGGAGCTCCGTGAGTCAGATCGCGGGTCCCGTGGACTCTATAGCCGCGGGGATACCCGCGATCGTCTCACGGGGAGGAAGAATGGGGAGATTGACGCAAATAAGCATCTCCTCGTTCTGCCTAGCAACAAGTGACACTGATCTCTGCTCCCTGTGATTGGAGCACAGATCAGTGTTCACTAACACACAGCCACGTCCCCCACAGTTAGTAACACGCCCCTAGGACACTTAACCCCTACACTGCCACCCCCTGGTTAACCCCTTCACTGCCAAAGTCATTTACGCACTGATTGCTGTATAAATGACATTGGTCCAAAAAAGTGTCAAAAATGTCCGATGTGTCCGCCATAATGTCGCAGTCACAATAAAAATTGCTGAACGCCGCCATTACTAGTTAAAAAGAAAAATGCTATAAAACTATCCTTTATTTTGTAAACGCTATAACTTTTGCGCAAACCAAATAATCGCTAATTGCGATTTTTTTTTTTACCAAAAATATGTAGAAGAATACGTATTGGCCTAAACTGAGGGGAAAAAAGTTTATACATTTTTTGGGGATATTTATTAGAGCAAAAGGTTAAAAAATTGTCGGTCTTTTTTGTTGCAGTTTATAGCGCAAAAAATAAAACCTGCAGAGATGATCAAAAACCACCAAAAGAAAGCTCTATTTGTGGGGGGGGGGGGGGGGGGGGAGGGGGGGGGGGGGGGGGGGGGGGGGGGGGCGGGGGGGGGGGGGGGGGGGGGGGGGGGGGGGGAGACGTCAATTTTGTTTGGGAACCACATCGCATGACGGCGCAATTGTCAAAGCGACGCAGTAACGAATCACAAACAGTGGTCTTGTCTTAAGCCAGCAAAATGGTCCGGTCTGAAAGTGGTTAAGGGTGTCAAGAATTTTGCCCAGCCCATTTTTGGAGCTGTGTGACATTATGTCCAATTTGCTTTTTTTCCCTCCTTTTTTGTTTTGTTCCAATACAGACAAAGGGAATAAACACGTCTATAGCAAAACATGTGTTACTGCAATACTTTTCTGTGAGAAATACTTGATTTTCTGGAAAAATTTCTGGGGTGCCAACAATTTCGGCCACGACTGTATATCAAGAAACCTCAACATTAGAGCCGAGTGTAATGAGAAAAGTGAGAACAGATTCACCAGCAATCTCAATCTGCAAAGAGAAAACCAAGGCGACAGCAAGCTGGATAACAATATGTAAAGTGATCACCAAAATGGGGCCACTCCGCCCAGGCCCTGCGGGGGGGGGGGGGGCCACTCCGCCCAGGCCCTGCGGGGGGGGGGGGGGGGCCACTCCGCCCAGGCCCTGCGGGGGGGGGGGGGGGCCACTCCGCCCAGGCCCTGCGGGGGGGGGGGGGGGGCCACTCCGCCCAGGCCCTGCGGGGGGGGGGGCCACTCCGCCCAGGCCCTGCGGGGGGGGGGGCCACTCCGCCCAGGCCCTGCGGGGGGGGGGGCCACTCCGCCCAGGCCCTGCGGGGGGGGGGGCCACTCCGCCCAGGCCCTGCGGGGGGGGGGGGGGGGGGGGGGGGGCCACTCCGCCCAGGCCCTGCGGGGGGGGGGGGCCACTCCGCCCCGGGGGGGGGGGAGGGGGGGGGGGGGGGGGGGGGGGGGGGGGGGGGGGGGGGGGGGGGGGGGGCGGGGGGGGGGGGGGGGGGGGGGGGGGGGGGGGGGGGGGGGGGCGGGGGGGCCCGGGGGGGTGGGGGGCCGGGGCGGGGGGGCCACTCCGCCCAGGCCGGGGTAGTCTCCAAATTAATATCTCCTAGACCCTCACCATGAAAATCCACATCTCATTTCCCATGAACATCTCTAGAAGCTCCTGAATCGGCCAAAGATATAATCTGGGCAGCAAAACTGCAACCATATCCACAACCTAAAAGTAATGCCAGAAAACACGAGGTATGGAAGCCGGCGCCGGAATTCTCAGGTTGTCACAAAGCTCCAAATTTCAAGCATTTGTCAAATGATTTCCGAGCTGCCTGCAGATGACGAGTTTGCGGGACGTCTATATCATGAATATTGAGGAAATACAGAGCGGTGTCAGGAGGGTGAAGTTGACACAGAAGACGCCTTATGCTGGTCACACAGAAGTATCGGTCAGTTAAATGCTTTAAAATCTGTTTTTGATCACAAATAACCAAAAAGAGGAAGAGAAAATGTTTAGTGTCTATAGAAAAAAGATGGGGCAATCTACAAAGGTTATAAAACTGTTGGTGGTTCTTTGAATTGAGCCGCACTTTACAACATGAGTGCAGACAGTACAGATACAATAGGAATCAGAAGGCCCTGATCATAAGAGCTTACAATCCAAAAAGAAGGGCAACATAACAAATGGGGTCATAAATGTGGGGGATGGGCTGATAGACCAAATAAAACTTCAGTTAGGTGGGTGTAGGGATAGGCTTCTCTGAAGAAAAGGGTTTTCAGGGATCACCTAAATGTGGAGTAGAAGATAGTTGGACAGATTGGGGTAGAGAGTTCTAGGATGATGGGGAGGCTCATGAAAAGGAGCATTGGAGGAACAAAGAATGATTAGGTTAGCATTTTGAGACTAGGTTAGTGATATAGCTGGGGGCCAAGCTGTTTGTATTTTATTCGTTGGGTGAGCAGAAGCCAGTGGAGGGATTGGCAGAGAGGGATGGAGGACACTGAATGGAGACCAGTGGGGGGATTGGTAGAGAGGGGTGGAGGACACTGAATGGAGACCAGTGGGGGGATTGGCAGAGAGGGGTGGAGGACACTGAATGGAGACCAGTGGGGGGATTGGCAGAGAGGGGTGGAGGACACTGAATGGAGGCCAGTGGAGGGATTGGCAGAGAGGGGTGGAGGACACTGAATGGAGGCCAGTAGAGGGATTGGCAAAAAGGGGTGGAGGACACTGAATGGAGGCCAGTGGAGGGATTGGCAGAGAGGGGTGGAGGCCAGTGGAGGGATTGGCAGAGAGGGGTGGAGGACACTGAATGGAGATCAGTGGAGGGATTGGCAGAGGGGTGGAGGACACTGAGCGGCGGCAGCATTTATGGACTGAAGGGGGGATAGCTTATGTAAAAAGGTAATCGAATGAGGGAGTTGCAGTGGTCGAGAGATGACCAGGGAGTGGATTAGGAGCTTTGTGGCGTCATTGGTTAGGAAGAGGCGTATCTTGGAGATTTTGGCGGTCAGGGCCGCAAGCCTTGTACAGTGATTGGATTTGGGGCGGAAGAGAGGTCAGAGACAAGGATTACACCTAGCACCCTGGCATGCGGGGATGGGTTGATAGTGGATGGGTTGATGGGTGTGCCATTGATCTGGACAGAGAAGGAAGAGGAACGTGAGGGAGGAGATATGAGCTCGGGTTTGGACAGGTTTCAGTTATAGTAGTATGACATCCAGGCCAATAGGACTCCGTAAATTAGTGATGCGCGAGGAGACTGATGGAGTTACCTGATGGGTAAAGAGATAGATTTGGGTGTCATCAGCATAGATATGGTATTGAAAGTCATAGGAGGCCGTCAGCTGACCCAGGGAGGAGGTATTAGATGGAGAATAGAAGGTCCAAGGACAGAACCTTGGGGGGACCCAAACAGAAAAGGGAAAAAAGGCGAGTTGGTAGAATTGTAAAGGACACTGAAGGTGCAGTGGGGTAGATGGGATGAGATCCAATGAAGAGAAGAGTCACCGAGACCAAAGAAATGGAGGTGGAGGGTCAACCATGTGTCCAGCAGCAATCGCCACAGGTAATCGCAGGCTGTGCGAAGAGCCACTGGCAACCTGAGAAAGTGAACGGGGCTGGCGGGCACACCCAACCCCCTATACCCGCTGCTACAACTCACACAGGCCAAAATAGACAGTATGAATGCAGCCTTAGAAAAAAGGTAGAGAAAAGTTGATAGGACTGAATGAGAGGGTATTAGTGATAAAATAGCTTGGCAGTGTGAAGGAAGGAATTGTATTTTTTGAGGGGAGATTAATAGTGGTTGAAGTCTGAGATTTAGACTGGCCATACATTATACAATTTTCTTTTAGATCTACCAAAACCAAATAAAATGGTCAAACGTAAACACTTTAAATTTGTATGCAATCAGTCAGGCCTTGCATTACATAGTAGAAAGAAAATCTAACGTATGGCCAGACTTAGTCTCGCATCACATGTTTGGGTCTTCTGGTGTAGGTCAGCCAAGGTTGTAGGGGTCGGGGCCGGATCCTGTGTGTAGGGGGGGGTCGGGGCCGGATCCTGTGTGTAGGGGGGGGGGGGGGGGGGTCGGGGGCCGGATGCTGTGTGTAGGGGGGGGGGGGGGTCGGGGGCCGGATCCTGTGTGTAGGGGGGGGGTCGGGGGTCGGATCCTGTGTGTAGGGGGGTCGGGGCCGGATCCTGTGTGTAGGGGGGTCGGGGCCGGATTCTGTGTGTAGGGGGGTCGGGGGCCGGATCCTGTGTGTAGGGGGGTCGGGGGCCGGATCCTGTGTGTAGGGGGGTCGGGGCCGGATCCTGTGTGTAGGGGGTCGGGGTCGGATCCTGTGTGTAGGGGGTCGGGGTCGGATTCTGTGTGTAGGGGGTCGGGGTCGGATTCTGTGTGTAGGGGGTCGGGGTCGGATTCTGTGTGTAGGGGGTCGGGGTCGGATTCTGTGTGTAGGGGGTCGGGGTCGGATTCTGTGTGTAGGGGGTCGGATTCTGTGTGTAGGGGGTCGGATTCTGTGTGTAGGGGGTCGGGGTCGGATTCTGTGTGTAGGGGGTCGGGGTCGGATTCTGTGTGTAGGGGGTCGGGGTCGGATTCTGTGTGTAGGGGGTCGGGGCCGGATTCTGTGTGTAGGGGGTCGGGGCGGATTCTGTGTGTAGGGGGTCGGGGCCGGATTCTGTGTGTAGGGGGTCGGGGCCGGATTCTGTGTGTAGGGGGGTCGGGCCGGATTCTGTGTGTAGGGGGGTCAGGGCCGGATTCTGTGTGTAGGGGGGTCAGGGCCGGATTCTGTGTGTAGGGGGGTCAGGGCCGGATCCTGTGTGTAGGGGGGGTCGGGGGTCGGATTCTGTGTGTAGGGGGGTCAGGGCCGGATTCTGTGTGTAGGGGGGTCGGGGCCGGATCCTGTGTGTAGGGGGTCGGGGCCGGATTCTGTGTGTAGGGGGGGGGGTCGGGGTCCCGGATCCTGTGTGTAGGGGGGGGTAGGGGGGTCGGGGGTCGGATTCTGTGTGTAGGGGGGGGGGGGTCGGGGATTCGGAGGGGGGGGGGGGGGGGTCGGGGACGGATTTCTGTGTGTAGGGGGGTCGGGGTGGGTCCGGTCGGTCTGTGTAGGGGGGTCGGGGGTTGCGGATTCTGTGTGTAGGGGGGGGGTCGGGGGGGTGTGGGTGGTCGGGGGGGCCGGATTCTGTGTGGGAGGGGGGGTCGGGGGGGGTCCGGGGACCGGATTTCTGTGTGTAGGGGGGTCGGGGTCCGGATCGGGGTGGGTCCGGATTCTGTGTGTGTAGGGGGGGGGGTCGGGCCGCGGATTCTGTGTGTAGGGGGTCGGGGCCGGATTCTGTGTGTAGGGGGGGGGGGGTCGGGGCCGGATCCTGTGTGTGTAGGGGGGGGTCGGGGCCGGATTCCTGTGTGTAGGGGGGGGGGGGGTTCTGTGGTCGGGGGGGTCGGGGCCGGATCCTGTGTGTAGGGGGGGGGGGTCGGGGCCGGATCCTGTGTGTAGGGGGGGGGGGGGGGGGTCGGGGCCGGATCCTGTGTGTAGGGGGGGTCGGGGCCGGATTCTGTGTGTAGGGGGTCGGGGCCGGATTCTGTGTGTAGGGGGTCGGGGCCGGATTCTGTGTGTAGGGGGTCGGGGCCGGATTCTGTGTGTAGGGGGTCGGGCCGGATTCTGTGTGTAGGGGGTGAGTGTCCAGAGAGGATGACTGAACGGTTATAGACAGAGGGGACTAGGTTGGGACAGAACAGGGGTGAGATTTTGGCATAAAAATTGTCAGTAGAATAGAGAAGGGTTAAAGTGGTGACAGTTTCTATGGGCAACTGTTAGGCGGTTGGAAGGAGAAGATGTAGAAGACACGGGCAGTGCGAAACTAAAGCCAGCCATAGATGGTCAAAAACCAAACAATCTGTTGATCGAAAATCTAACATTTTCATGCGTTTCTGCCATCGATTCAAAAAATTACCCGACAAAACCAATATTTGAAGCAGAAATGATGCATTTTGCAGACACTCTGACTGCACACTCCACGTGTAAATAAAATCGCACGTCATTCACCTTGCCAATGCGCCATTCAATGACCAAAGGGAGATCCCAGCAAAGGCAAGCCGATTACATCTGGAAAAGGAATTTATGTGAATATGACCTCTCCATAAATGTCATTCATACATTTTATTTGTACAGTGTTCCGTGCACTAGAATTTTTGTGCCGGGGAACGTCATTCATCTTTCGGGTTAGGAAATCGTTCATTGACCAAAAAAGTCAAAACATGTTTGCTCACTTCCAATGGCGGCACGAAAGTTGGCTGTCGCAGCAGACTCACTAATGATTGAAAAATCGCACAGAATCTCTGACAAGACTTTGGTTGCCGACCCATTTGTGGCCGGCTTAAAGTGTGACTAATCCCAAGAGCCTGCCCTCACTAGATCTGGTCTCCCCCACAGGAGCCTGCCCTCACTAGATCTGGTCTCCCCCACAGGAGCCTGCCCTCACTAGATCTGGTCTCCCCCACAGGAGCCTGCCCTCACTAGATCTGGTCTCCCCCACAGGAGCCTGCCCTCACTAGATCCGCCCTCACCCCCACAGGAGCCTGCCCTCACTAGAACCGCCCTCACCCCCACAGGAGCCTGCCCTCACTAGATCCGCGGTCTCCCCCACAGGAGCCTGCCCTCACTAGATCCGCCCTCACCCCCACAGGAGCCTGCCCTCGCTAGATGCGGTCTCCCCCACAGGAGCCTGCCCTCGCTAGATGCGCTCTCCCCCAAAGGAGCCTGCCCTCACTAGATCTGGTCTCCCCCAAAGGAGCCTGCCCTCACTAGATCTGGTCTCCCCCCAAGGAGCCTGCCCTCACTAGATCCGCCCTCACTAGATGCGCTCTCCCCCCACAGGGGCCTACCCTCACTAGATCTGGTCTCCCCCACAGGAGCCTGCCCTCACTAGATCCGCCCTCACCCCCACAGGAGCCTGCCCTCACTAGATCCGCCCTCACCCCCACAGGAGCCTGCCCTCACTAGATCCGCCCTCACCCCCACAGGAGCCTGCCCTCACTAGATGCCCTCTCCCCCCACAGGGGCCTGCCCTCACTAGATGCGCTCTCCCCCACAGGAACCTGCCCTCGCTAGATGCGCTCTCCCCCACAGGAGCCTGCCCTCGCTAGATGCGCTCTCCCCCACAGGAGCCTGCCCTCACTAGATGCGCTCTCCCCCCACAGGAGCCTGCCCTCGCTAGATGCGCTCTCCCCCCACAGGGGCCTACCCTCGCTAGATGCGCTCTCCCCCCACAGGGGCCTACCCTCGCTAGATGCGCTCTCCCCCCACAGGAGCCTGCCCTCGCTAGATGCGCTCTCCCCCCACAGGAGCCTGCCCCTCGCTAGATGCGCTCTCCCCCCACAGGGGCCTGCTCTCACTAGATCCGCTCTCCCCCACAGGGGCTTACCCTCACTAGATGTGCTCTCCCCCACAGAAGCCTGCCCTCACTCGATCCGGTCTCCCCCACAGGAGCCTGCCCTCACTCGATTCGGTCTCCCCCACAGGAGCCTGCCCTCACTCGATCCAGTCTCCCCCACAGGAGCCTGCCCTCACTCGATTCGGTCTCCCCCACAGGAGCCTGCCCTCACTCGATCCAGTCTCCCCCACAGGAGCCTGCCCTCACTCGATCCAGTCTCCCCCACAGGAGCCTGCCCTCACTCGATTCGGTCTCCCCCACAGGAGCCTGCCCTCACTCGATTCGGTCTCCCCCACAGGAGCCTGCCCTCACTCGATTCGGTCTCCCCCACAGGAGCCTGCCCTCACTCGATTCGGTCTCCCCCACAGGAGCCTGCCCTCACTCAATTCGGTCTCCCCCCACAGGAGCCTGCCCTCACTCGATTCGGTCTCCCCCCACAGGGGCCTAACCTCGCTAGATGCACTCTCCCCCCACAGGGGCCTGCCCTCACTAGATGCGCTCTCCCCCACAGGGGCCTGCCCTCACTAGATGCGCTCTCCCCCACAGGGGCCTGCCCTCACTAGATCCGCCAATCCCCAGGAGCCTGCCCTCACTAGATGCGCTCTCCCCCACAGGAGCCTGCCCTCACTAGATCCACTCTCCCCCACAGGAGCCTGCCCTCACTAGATCCACTCTCCCCCACAGGAGCCTGCCCTCACTAGATGCGCTCTCCCCCACAGGGGCCTGCCCTCACTAGATGCGCTCTCCCCCACAGGGGCCTGCCCTCACTAGATGCGCTCTCCCCCACAGGAGCCTGCCCTCACTAGATCCACTCTCCCCCACAGGAGCCTGCCCTCACTAGATCCGCTCTCCCCCACAGGAGCCTGCCCTCACTAGATCCACTCTCCCCCACAGGAGCCTGCCCTCACTAGATGCGCTCTCCCCCCACAGGGGCCTGCCCTCACTAGATGCGCTCTCCCCCACAGGGGCCTGCCCTCACTAGATGCGCTCTCCCCCACAGGGGCCTGCCCTCACTAGATCTGGTCTCCCCCACAGGAGCCTGCCCTCACTAGATGCGCTCTCCCCCACAGGGGCCTGCCCTCACTAGATGCGCTCTCCCCCACAGGGGCCTGCCCTCGCTAGATGCGCTCTCCCCCACAGGAGCCTGCCCTCGCTAGATGCGCTCTCCCCCACAGGAGCCTGCCCTCACTAGATGCGCTCTCCCCCACAGGAGCCTGCCCTCGCTAGATCCGCTCTCCCCCACAGGAGCCTACCCTCACTAGAGCCACTCTCTCCCCAGGAATCTGCATCTCATTCTCAGCAGTATATAGCAATTTTGTGATTTCTGTCTGGTTGAAGCTTGTAGGAGTTTATTCTCCTCCGACTGTCCTATGAGGCTGCAGGACCCCTGACCCTGTCTGAACAGTGCTGATCACATGCACTCCCAAGACAAAAAAAAACAACTCTAGCAATACACCACACTGAGCATGTGTAGAACGGCCCCAAGGCCCTGTACTATCAGCCAATGGATTGGGGACTGTGGAAGGAGGAGGATGCAGAGGATTAACACCTTCTACAGCGAGTATGACAATCATGCTTTACTGCATATACAGACGGGTTTTACTATTGTGGGTTTAGTAACACTAAAGGTGGTGATCAGAGAGAGGAAGGGGGTTGGAGAGGTTGCACAGAGTGCAGCGGAAGGACAATACAAGGTCAAGGGTGTTGTCATCCATGCAAGTATCCATTGCTTCCAGTCAAGGTTAGACTGAGAGGAGAAGCGTTCGTATTAACAGGGATGTTGAAGTCACTGAGAAGGATTGTGGGAAACATCCCACTAAGGAGTACGTGGGAATATTAATATCCTCGTGTGAATGAAACTTAAGAACCAAAACAACCGCCAAGCCCAAGACTAACGAAGCCGACACAGAACTTCTCTGCATTAAATTGCCTTTTCTATGGAATCGGTCGATTGTAAGCTCTTCGGACAGGTTTTGGCTTCATTAGACACTCAATTCCTTTCTTTGCCTGGCGTTATTATTCACCCCGTACAACTCAGCCACAGATAAAAGGATAATTGTACAACTGAAGAAAACGGTTTGCTGGGTTTGTAATTAAACACACAAGCATGTACTTGTAACAGGTCTAAAAACGAGGACACCGAACGTTTCTACTCCGATACCATCTCTGGATTTCATAGGCAGGATTTCTAAAGATACACGGCAGATTTTAATGCTGCTGTTCAGAGCAGACTCATCCTGCCCAGCCCCCTCTTTTTCCATCAAATCCCCCCCCCCCTCCCAGTCTTCCCCCTCCCCCATTGCGGCAACGCAGATGGCAGCAGTGTGACCTCGCTGTTCCTGCCTCCTTGTTTTGATCCTGCAGTCTTGATTGTTCAGGCTAATCCCACACTCCGAGCCTTGGCTGCCTGCCAGGGCTCTTATTAATGGTACAAAAGCTTCTGTTCCACCTACTGCTAGATCCACCAATGACATCGCTGTTTATTTTCCTCTCCGAGCCACCGTGACCCCCACACACTACAACTACACACATCCAGCTAGGAGACCCTGGTAATATATATCCAATAATGAGCCATCCAGACCCTGGCATCCAACACAAGACAACCCACCGGCATGGTCATGGCAACAGTCCTTGTCCAAGAGAAGCCATTACCGACTCTTAGAAATAGGGAGGCTGAGAGAACGCGAAGCCAACGTTCCCCATAGACATGAAGAGGACCCTCACATTCCCCATAGACATGAAGAGGACCCTCACATTCCCCATAGACATGAAGAGGACCCTCACATTCCCCATAGACATGAAGAGGACCCTCACATTCCCCATAGACATGAAGAGGACCCTCACATTCCCCATAGACATGAAGAGGACCCTCACATTCCCCATAGACATGAAGAGGACCCCTCACATTCCAGATGTTTCCATCAAGACTGGAGACTCAGATCTATTAAAACCCATCACCCAACTTTACAAGACTAGGTGGGCCAAAAAGGCCATCAAGCCATGGGTCACGTTGGCGAGCTCCACCATACTTTGGGGTCCAACGTCTTGTTTGCATGATTTGTCATAGGTAAAATTCAGGCCACACACAGTTCAAATGGTTCCTGATGTTATGGCAGCACAGTGGCTAAGTGGTTGGCACTTGGCAGCATCAGGGTTATCAGTTTGAACCCCTTCAACGGGCACTACCTGAGTTTGCCGAGTCAGGTAAGTATCTTTCACTCTCTTAAATTGGGTGAAGTTCCACTTTAAGGCCCCCCCTCCCCAGACATTGACCTTTGGTAAAAATGTTGGGGGTTGGAGAAGAGCGGGTACCTGGTTTTGATAGGTTTAACTTCCGCTTGGATAGCCAGTTCCCCGCCCCCCACAATCCCTGCAGTTTCCTGGGACAAGTCACAGGTCCCAGAAGACTGCAGGACCAATCACAAAGCACATGGGTATCTGGCTGTGAAGCTGCAGTCACTGTCAGGTGCCCACAGCTAAGATGCCAGGGACAGAAGATGGTTCCCAGGGCCCCCCCTCGGGTGAGCACAGGACTCGATCCTGGGACAGGCGTGTTTAAGGCAGAAGATACAGTTTTTGTAGCTGCTGACTTCATTTTGAGAATAACTGGAGCTCCTCTTTAGTGATATTAAAGCTTCTGGGCTCCCACTGATGTGTCAGCCAATGAGGAGGGAGAGTACTTGGAGAGCCGAGGCCATTGTGAATATCTCTGGATCAGAGGGAGCTCAGGTAAGGATTTTTTTTTTTGGGGGGGGGGGGGGGGGGGTCCACTGCACAGGTTTAAAAATCCTTCAGCCTTTACAACCATTTAAGACCTTTACAACCCCTTTAAAAATGTTTTTACCTTAAAGGGGTTGTATACCCTCAATTACAACTTGTACCTACAGGTGAGCCTAGATTAAGGCTTACCTGTAGGTACAAGAAATATCTTTATATATTTGCACAGAACGTTTTACAACGCTGTCTACGGCGCATATGCACCGTAGACAACAGTGCATTTACAGGGTTAATGCCCATTCAGAACTGCGGGTCACCGCAGTTGAAGTGTCCTGCGCGCATGCGCGGAGCGACGTCTTCCCTGCTCTGGCCAATCACAGCGCTGCATCAGCGCTATGATTGGCCGGAGCGACGATACCCGGAAGAGCGATGGCTGGAGGGGGAGAAGAGGACGGCGTCGGGGGCCCCGATCTAAGGTAAGTGATGCATACTGAGCTAGTATGCTAGTCATACTAGCTCATTATATGTCTTGCAGATAGTTTATGAAAAAAAAAAAAAACGGGTATACAACCGCTTTAATGCAAAAAATGTTTAACTGTCAGCATCACCACCCCCCCCCTTTTTATTTTTACTTACTGGGACCTTATTCTAGCCAACGCTATGCACGTCTGCAGATCTTCAACCACACCCCTCAATTCCAGGACTCGCGGGGGGCACCAGGAGCCATTGGCTCCCAGTGGCGTCAATCAAAGCCAGTGAAGAGGAAGCGAAAGGGTGGGGCCGTGTCCAGCTGTCTGCCAATGGATGCATCAGTGGGAGCATGCATGAGTACCCCCCATGGGGGACAAAGGCCAGAGAGGAGGGGCCAGGAACCCAAAAAGAGGAGGTTCCCGCCAGCTCTGTGCCATTCCATTGCACACAGGCAAGTATACACAGGTTTGCTTTTTTATTTACCTTTACAACCTCTTTAAGGTTCCAGATGCCGGTCATTTGTCACCAGATCGCTGCTGTAACGTGGCGCTTTATCCAAAAAGCTACGGCAGATAGTCATTAAGGAAAAATAAAACATGTGATGAAAACTATTTCAGCCACCAAGGCAGGATTCTATTCCGACAGCCACTACATTCGATGTTTGGCTGAACAGCTCCTGGTAAGAGATGACAAAGCACATTTTTCTGAGGGACGGAGCTAAAATAATAATCTGTGTACTCAGAAGGGAAATTTGTTAAAATAATCTAAAGAAAATATTCATACAAATTCCCAAAGTCCATAAGCGATCCTTTATACTTTGCTCCTTTGAGCTCCCGATTTCCACTAATCTTTGTTCTGCAACTGTCAGAAAAAGAAAGGGGGGGGATTTCCAACAGCTTTGAACTTCATCTCATTAGCCAATCATGTTGGGCTTCAGTAGCTTTGAGGATAAAAAGGACATCTACAGATATGAAGGTATCTTTGCCCAAAGACAGAAAGTTGGACGGGAGTGATGGCCGGACATCTGTAGACACCGGGCCAACCTCCTCTATATACCCCCCTTGGGACATCTGTAGACACCTGGCCAACCTCTTCTATATACCCCCCTTGGCTGTTCTCACAGAAGAATTGGTGAGCCAGGCTGGATCTTCAGCAGAACTGCGAGGCATTAATGGGCACATCTGGCTCATAGGAATCCGAACAAAATGATCCAAACAACCCGCCGAGGTCTGCAGGCAGCTCTGTAGTGGCCATTCAGAAGTATGACAAAGGACACCTCCGACTTTCTATGGTCAACCCTTTTCTTGATATCCAGCTGTCACACGACCCGGCTCTCCCCCATATCCAGCTGTCACACGACCCGGCTCTCCCCCATATCCAGCTGTCACACGACCCGGCTCTCCCCCATATCCAGCTGTCACACAACCCAGGCTCTCCCCCATATCCAGCTGTCACACGACCCAGGCTCTCCCCCCATATCCAGCTGTCACACGACCCAGGCTCTCCCCCATATCCAGCTGTCACACGACCCGGCTCTCCCCCATATCCAACTGTCACACGACCCGGCTCTCCCCCATATCCAGCTGTCACACGACCCGGCTCTCTCCCATATCCAGCTGTCACACGACCTGGCTCTCCCCCATATCCAGCTGTCACACGACCCGGCTCTCCCCCATATCCAGCTGTCACATGACCCGGCTCTCCCCCATATCCAGCTGTCACACGTCCCGGCTCTCCCCCATATCCAGCTGTCACATGACCCGGCTCTCTTCCATATCCAACTGTCACAGGACCCGGCTCTCCCCCATATCCAACTGTCACACGACCCGGCTCTCCCCCATATCCAGCTGTCACATGACCCAGCCTTTGGGTTACGAAGTAAAAATAAATATCAATAAACTGTTTTAAATTGTTATACAAATATAGATTTTAAATCAAATCTATTTTTTTGCAACATGTTGTGTGCAGATCTCTGCCAGTCACAGGCCGTGCCACACCCCCTCCAGCCTGTGTCTTAGAATAAGAGGGAGGTGAAGCCTCCATTAATCTACATCAGGGGCCTCAAACTGGCGGCCCTCCAGGTGTTGTGAAACTACAAGTCCATTGAGGCATCGCAAGGCTGACAGTTACAAGTATGACTCCCGCAGGAGGAGGCATGATGGGACTTGTAGTTTCACAACAGCTGGAGGGCCGCCAGTTTGAGACACCTGATCTACATGCAATACCCTGCCCCCCCCTTTTATTGTGTTAAGCTGGATAGTGGGCATGGAGGGAGGGCGTGGTCTCATTTACCACTGTGTATACGCCCACATGTGACTCTATAGTCACATGGGCTGCTCAGATGTGATGGGGAGGAAATGCTCAGCATAAAAAACTCACTGAGAACTGAGCATGTGCAGAGCTGACACCACAGCTGCCAATTCCCTAGCTGTATTGGGGACATGGACAGAAAGGGGGCGATAGAGAGCAGCAGGATCAACCAGGATTTTTGCAGAAAACAGAAAATGAATCTCAATAACTGAGCGATGGAATACAGCACTTATTCATCAAATTTTATGATGTGGGTTTGGGGACACCAAGTCCAGCCAAACTATATTTGTGTTTTAAATGTTGGATAGAATGGGAAAGAATTTCAACCAGTAAGGATTCACTGATCTCCAGCAAACAGGAAAGGAAGGAAAACCCACAACAGGTTCACAGACTGCTCTATAGCAGAGCTCTGCATAACCAAAAAGATCTGGCAGGTGTAAAAATCCTCCACCATCTAAACAAAAATAATAATAATAATAATAATAATAATAATAATTAATATATAATAATAATAATAAAGGCCCCTTTCACACATGCGGTCCGTATGTCCGTTTTTCATCCATCCGTTTTTGGGATGAAAAACGGACATACATGCACCCCTATGGGATAGCGGGTGTCAGCGGATAAGCATCCGCTATCGTCCGCCTCGGCTATTGTCCGATTCTGCAGATGGAGGAAACCCCCATTTTTCCATCGGTCTGCAGAGCGGATCGGATGAACACGGACAGACGGTCCCCCATAGAGGAGAGCGGAGAACTGACAGAGCGGTCCCTGCGCAGTGTTCAGGGACCGCCCTGTCAGACGGCTCAGCGGGGAACTGCCGAGCGATCCCCACTGAGCAGTGGATATTCCCGGGGCGGATCATTACGGATCCGTCCCGTGTGAAAGGGGCCTAATAATAATAATAATACTACTAATACTAAGAATACTCCAAGGAATAGAACACATTCCCAGTCTTTGCTTTCTTGCTGGTCATTCTATTCCATGGAGGTAAATCTCACACAGACCACAGGAACGCACAGATCTCAGGTTCCTGAACAGAAGTCTGCATGAGGATTGGGAAAACAATGTAATCATACAATTAGTCTTATAGACAATGTGCTGGGATTGGGGTCCCCATCAACTACAGGTAGATAACGGTCACCCTCAAAACGCCGCAGCCCCCATCCCCCCTCCAATTACACCCTGGGAGGCACTAAATCTTCAATATGTCCACCACTGGCTGTCACATGATCGGACGCGTGTCTGGAGCGCGCTCAGGACAAGTTTGTTTACATTTAGACACGTAAACATGCGGCCTCTCAGGGTCAAGGCCACCCGCAGAGAGGTCACATATTTGCATACTCCTCACCAAGAGGATGAAGGCCGAGGATTTTACAGTTTTTTTTTTTTTTTTTAAACATGTTACACTTACCTGCTCTGTAATTGTTTTGCACAGAGCAGCTCTGATCCTCTTTTTGGGGTAATATACCGGTGCTCCAGGCCCCTCCCTCTGAGTGCCCCCATAGAAAGCAGCTTACTATGGGGGCACTTGAGCACACTCACTCCCGACCTACTGCTCTGTCTGTTCAGGCCACTTTCACACTTGTGCAACTTGGGACTGCAAACGAGTCATACCCCCATCATTTCTTCAAAAAGATTGATAAAAACTAGTCTGATTGCTGTTCTAACAGATCAGGCTTGTCTGAGGAAGTTTCTCATACAAATGTCTTGGTAACAATGGGAAATGTTGACAGTTGGAAGTTTGGTTGTTTTGCAACAATTGTCAACAAAATCCCAAATAAAAGGAGCCGTAGAGACTGATGGTGCCGCCGTCTGTAACCAGCCATTGAAGGAAAAAGAGGCTTTCACCAGATTCTCCAACTACCAAAAATGAGTCCTCGTTGTCACTGGAGAACAAACGCAGTAACCAGTTAAGCAACTTAAAGCGGAGCTCCACCCTAAAGTGGAACTTCCGCTCGTCGGATTTCTCCCCCCTTCCGGTGTCACAATTGGCACCTTTCGGGGGGGGACAGGATACCCGTCTTTGACAGGTATCCTTTCCCATTTCCAGAAGTGCAACGCGATGCGGCCGTGACGTCACTGCAGGGCTTCCTCCTCCTCCTCCTCCTCCTCCTCCTCCCTCGGCCGCCCGGCTAATAGGAGAGAGGAGCGGGGTCTCGTGCATGCGCAGTAGGGTTCCCGGCATGAAACCAAAAGGCTATACTGCCGGGTTACCTTACCTGCAATGGCGGTGGCAGCACCCGACAGCTGATGGAGACATAAGCTGCGGTGCCGACATCGAGGGACTGCAGGACAGGTAAGTGTCCATTAAAAGCCAGCAGCTGCTTTTTTTTTCCTGGAACACCCCTTTAAGTATTTCTACAGTTACAGACCATAGGCTATTTGTTGGGCATTTTGCTTGTTTGATATCTGTAGGGTTGCAACTAACGATTATTTTCATAATCGATTAGTTGGCAGATTGTTTCGAATAATCGATTAATCGGTTAATAACCTTAAAAAAAGTGTGGTGTATAATTTCATCAATATGTAAAGTTTTAAAAAAAAAAAAAAGGCAATTTATTCTTAAAATATCTCTATGCCGTGGTAAATATAAGTAACCAACTATATGGTTAGGGAGCAAAATATTTAAACCACTCTGAGAACAGACAGACAGAAGAGATAGGGCTCTTTCACACTGACGGACCGTTTGGCCGTTTTTCATCCTTCCGTTTTAGGATGAAAAAACGGACATACATGTATCCCTATGGGATAGCGGGTGTCAGTGGATGAGCATCCGCTGACACCCGATCTCGTCCGTGCCCGCTATGCTCTGTTTCTGCAGACGGAGGAAAACCCCATTTTTTCATCCGTCTGCAGAGCGGATCGGGTGATGACGGACTCTACGGTCCGTCGTCACCGATCCCCCATAGGGGAGAGCGGCGCTCTGACCGGTCCGTCCCTGTGCAGAGTGCAGAGACGGACCTGTCATCTTCCTGCTCAGCGGAGATCGCTCCAGAGATCCCCGCTCAGCAAGCGGCTATCCATGGGGCGGATCTGCACTGATCCGCCCCGTGTGAAAGAGCCCATATACTTTTTTTGTCCAATTAGTTGCTGGGCAGATTAAAAAAAAAAAAAAAACACAAATTGCTGCAAAAACGCCTTACATGCTTTTCTGCAGCTTCTCCATTGAAGTATATTGAACCAAAAAAGCACCATTTTGCTTTTAAAAAAAAAGTCCCTGACTCTTTCCAAACAGCAGCGGCTGAAAAAAAGCACAGATGTGACCGTGTCCCATAGGAAACCATGTAAATGAACTGTAGTACGTTTCTTTAAAAAGCACCAAAAAACACATAAGTGTGAACCAGACCCGAGACGTTTAGGCCCCTTTCACACCGGGGCGTTTTTCATGCGGTGCAGCGCTAAAAATAGCGCCTGTTCACCGCATGAAAAAATCCGGCCCCTTTAACTCCAGTGTGAAAGCCGGCAGGCTTTCACACTGGAGCGGTGCGCTAGCAGGATGACAAAAAAAGTCCTGCTAGCAGCATCTTTGGAGCGGGATAGGAGCGGTGTGTTCACCGCTCCTATACCGCTCCTTCCCATTGATTAGAATGGGAGACCGCGGTAAAACCGCGGCAATACCGCCGCAAAGCGCCGCTACGGCGGCGCTCTGCGGGGGGTGTTAAACCCTTTTTCGGCCGCTCGCGGGGGGTAAAAACCGCACCGCGCGCGCCGAAAACCGCGGTGAAAATGACGGTAAAGCAGCGCTAAATATAGCGCTGCTTTACCGTCACCGCGGCTCCCCGCCCCAGTGTGAAAGGGGCCTTAGTAACATAATGGGAGTTAAAAAACAAAAATTAGCCCTTTATAGTACAAAAAAAAGCAGATAATCACTACTGTAGGGGTTAATTTTTTTTTACTGTAAACCTGTGAAAGAAATTTACAGTAGCAATTATTTGTTTTTATACTATAAAGGGCTCATTTTAGTTTTAACCCCATTATGTTATTGGCCGATTAATCGATTAGTTGTTTCAGCCCTAGATATCTGTCAGTCTTGTACTGTATTTTTAATAGTTTTGTATGTACAGCATTTTTGTTTAAAGCCCATGTGCACACTGCAGAAGTCTCGGCTTCCTTTTTTATACCACAAAGTAACCTTTCTAGAAAGACAAGCAAAACACCTGTAGATACAAGTTCAAAAGTGGAGCTTCATTGACTTTGCACAAGCTGTGCTTTATAAAGGGTGTGGTGAAGGACTCCCAATAAAGGAGAAGCTTGCAAACCAAAATATCACATCAATTGCTTCTCCCCGCCGAGCGTCACTTTCCAGGCCACCAGCCCATTATCTATGGCGAGCCGGGGAGGTTTACGAGGCTTTGCTTCTTTAGAAGGTTTTACAAATAATTACATGGTAGCATTATTATGTTACATCAAGATTTTAATCTCACATTATTACAGACCACAAGCACTGGTCATGGACGGGGCCTCCATACACCAAACACACAACCAGGATCCGGATTGTGTCACATACTGGAGACACAAATATCAGAATACGGCAGTAATAAACGCTCCACAACCTTCCTGATAAAGTTCTTATAGTGGTTGTAAACCCTCCAATACAACTTTATATCTTCTGAAAATAGATAAGCTGATCGCTGCCTGTGAAAGTGCACTTACTTGCTTTAGATTCTATTCCTGTTCGCATTTCGAATGACGTCATGCGCGCTTGCGCAGTGTGTAGTTGCTAGATCGGCATATATGCCAGGGCTCAAGTCCTGCGGGAACGCAATTCCTGTACTTTTTCCACAACAGGAACTCAGTTCCCGTTAGCAGCCGCGTCCTGCAAGACTTAAGTATGCGAGCTGTGTGGCAGGTGCTACACCAGCAGCCGCAGACACAGCTCACAATAGAAAGTGCTGCACACCTGACCATTCAGGCATTGCCAGTAGGGGGCCCCATGACAGCTTCCGCTTCGATCTACCTGTCAATCACAGCTAGCTGACGGGTAGATCAGCTATTCTGCTCACAGGACATGCAGGGAGAGAGGTGAGCTGAGGGAGGAACATCAGTTTGGGGTGGTAAGCTGAGCACAATACCTGGCAAAGTTTAATGCCAGGAGGGAAGTTTATGTGGAAATATGTGAAGGGTTGGAATAGCAGCGAGTGTGTGTTGGTGCCCCTGCAGAGTTTGCAGCCCCCCCAAGCTAACATACATCTCCTAAGCAGGAACACATCACTATCTCCCCAACATTCTGTCCAGATAATGTGCAGCTCATTTATCACCTTTCCGTTTAACCCTGTGTTATCCAAACTCTGTTCAATGAAAAGTGTAAACTCACCACATAAACACTCTATATACAAAATAACATTCCCCCAATAAAGATCAGAACATGATGATCACATTACATGGAAGCACAATTGTATGAATGCTGATTATTCAGAGAATTACCGCATTTATGTTTATTGAGGATTGTTTTTTTTTATGTACTAACAGTTAAGCTTCATCCACACAATACGGAAATTGGATGAAAAATACCACTTTTGAAGCGTTCGTGTATATGAGCGTATCATTTTATTTTTTTGGTGGGGGAGGGGATCTTGGGTGGGAGTTCCCACACTTTTTTCCCAGGACTTGACCCCCGATATATGCAATGCCGTTTTTATATGTCCGGCTTGTATGCTCAGTGCCCTGCGAGACATTCTCCTCTGAACGGCACAGAGGAGAAGTCTCGCGATGTAAAAAACATTCTCCTCTTCCTGACACTCCCCCCCTTGTGACTGAAGACGGCTTGGTCATGACGGTACGGCGCATGCGCGAGATTGACAGGGCCCCGAAATAAGGCGGAAATGACGTCCGCATCGGCTACTGAAATCCACAGTAAAAATGGCGCAGGCGAGCACAGGAACAAAACGAAAAAGAAAACACCAAAAAAAAAACTAAAAAAAAAATACTTGGAGCTCGTTTTTATATTTAGGACGCATAGTATGCTTGGGTATCTTAAAACACATACGAGTTAAAAAAATAGATTTTTTTTTTGGGGGGGGGGGGGGGGGGGTTTACTTCCTCTTTAAAGTGATTGTAAAGTCTTTTTTTTTTTTTTTACAAACAAAAAAAATAAATCATCATACTTGCCTGCTCTGTTGTAGTGGTTTTGCACAGAGCAGCCCCGATCCTCCTCTTCTAGGGACCCCATTGATCTCACCTGGCCCCTCCCTCCTGTCGAGTGCCCCCACAGCAGGCAGCTTGCTATGGGGGCACCCGAGCTAAGTCGCAGCTCCCTGCGTCTGTTCAGACACAGAGCTCCGACCCGGCCTTAGCCAATCATGGGACAACTGACTGACAGCCACAGGAGCCAATGGCACTGCTGTCTCAGCCAATCAGGAGGGAGAGTCTGAAGGCCGAGACATTCGTGGACATTGCTGGACAGAGATGGGGCTCAGGTATTAGAGTGCTGGGGGCGGCTGCTGCACACAGAAGGGTTTATCCTAATGCATAGAAGCACCTTCTGGCTTTGCAACCACTTTAACATGCATAGGAGACCAAGGCCTTTGTTTACACTCACATTGCCCTCTGAAGAGAGATCAGCATTCAGATTGAGTCTCAGAGGGCATTTGACAGGTGGCGAGGAGTTATATCCCCTCCTTACAGAGCCTTTTAACACCTTAAACCCCACACCATGTCCATTGCATGCAGGAGAGGGGCCCCCGTTCTGCAGACCTTAGTGCTCATTTAGACTTGGTTAGGGACTTAAAAATTTGCGGTTGAGCCAGAGCGAGCGCTCTCGTGCACATTGCTGGATTGCGATGGGGCTTAGGTAAGTATTATTGGGGCTGCTGCACACAGGTTTTTTACCTTCATGCATAGAATGCATGAATGTAAAAAAAGTTGAGCCATTACACTTTAGGACTACACATAATATGATTAACACACTACTGATAGGTACTAAAGTAAGATCCATGATAACCTCCATGGGATGAACAGCGCTCATCATGCCAGTCATCTGAAAGCTGCACAACCAGGTCATCAGATACTGTGAATACAACAGGTAACAGGATCATAAATGAACACAATCTGAATACACAGGTGTATGGGTAGCCCAACACCAATAAGGAGAAAAATTGCTCAAGATATGGAATCCTGTCATGGGGGATCAGGAGGGGGGGGAGCTTCAACTAATGAAAAAAAGAGAAGCGCAAAACCTGCATAGTGTAGAAAGTAGAGCTGCACGATTAATCCTTAAAAAAAAAAATCGTGATCTCGATTCACTTCACCCCACCCCCTGAGAGTAGGCAATTCTTTCATATAAACAAGTAGAGAGATTATCTGCTCACTCAGCTGTCAAAAGAAAGCATCTCGGGCAGTCCGCCAAGTTTAGAACTTGAAACATTGTAACTAACGCTATAAAAACAAGGAAAAGGGGTGATGGCGCTGTTCTAAACTGCAGTAAAAAATGTTTTTGATGTTATAAGTCTAAAGGGTAGGGGTGGAACGTATCTTAATTGTCAGACACAAGATAGGTAAAGTGCATGTGCTGTGTAATAGTACAGTAAACAAATCATATACTGTAAGAGATGATATTCAGCAGACAGAATATAGTGATTGCTATGACAAAATTATTTAGAGAGTGAGGTAAAGATGAACAAAGTGCCAGTGCATCAATAAACACGTGAGGTAGATATAACAGCTGATTTATACAAGGAAAAAAGATGGTGATTGATCATAACATCAGCAATATTGGAATATGATAAAAATGAGGAAGCTATCGGCAGGAGATATATAACGCAAAGATTGTAGTGTTCAATATAAACAGGCAATGGTGTCACTGTAAATATGGATAAGGCGGCTACTACAAGGGCTATGCTCTGTGTAGAATATCCAAGTCTATGTTAATTCACCAAAGATACAAATTGTTGCGTAAAGATATCTGTATAGAGATCTAAACAATCTCTCAAAACATCCACACAAAGTATATATATCCGATATTAATATTCCAGGAGATATTATATGATGAAATTATTCCATAAAAATGTATATATAGAAAAAAGTATATAAAAAACGGATGAGTAAGTATTAAAGTCCTGTGAGAGACAAGTGGAGGTATATATAAAACTGCGGTGTGTATTATCTGCTAGTGATTCAGACCCAAACAATCAGTGACTGTTCTTTAAAATCAATGCAGGTATGTTGATCCGGTGTTCCCCTTCTTGCGACACTGCCCCTTATGTAGTTGCACTTACCAGAGTGCCCAACCCCTGCAGGGGTAATGAGCATAGAAGTACTGGTTCAAGCAGTCCTCAATGGTCACATCTGGGGGTCCTTGCTTGTCTCGGCTGGGGGTGTCCGCTTAGTATCCTGGAGGTTGTTGCTCTCTGGATCGTAACCTTAGGTCATCAGGGTCATCAGGGTATTCACAGCAGCATTAAGGATGGTAAATGAGGGAAGGACAGACTCATAGCGTGAATCCGTTTAAAAATAATGTTTTAATATTTAAAAAATAACCACCAAGTGGTAAATGAACAGATGTAGGGCTATTCAGCCCGCTCAAAAAATATATAACCACCAAGTGGTAAATAGACAAAAATAGGGCTATCCAGCCCACACAGTAAAAAGGGCAAGATAAACAGCATGTAAATGCTGTTGTTCCGGGTAGCGGCGTGCGTTCCACGGCCGCGTATAGTAGGAAACCGGAAGTACAGCTCCGCCGGAAGTGACGTGTTGCGTAGCAAGATAGGGCCGCCTTACGCGTTTCGTCATAAGACGTCGTCTGAGGCTCGGCCATCTTGGTACACCACACGTATATATATGCAGAAAGGTGTAGCCGCGCCGGCCAATCCAAGTAAGAGGATGACGAGGGGGAACCGCCCACTATGAAGGAGAGGCATCTATCCTTACCACGGGCCGAGAATACTATACACTACCCGCCCCCTCTAGTGGCTAAAAATTCAAATGGCATGGCGCGGCAACTACAATCTGGGAAATTTGTCAAGTGTATATCCATAATTCAGAGACAAATCTTTATACAGGACCGTTAGAAACATAGTGAACGTGAGGTTGTAATAAGAGATAATACAAATTAAAAGTGGAATAATGATAGTGAAGGAAGTGCCTTGCGTAAAGGAAACGGGATAAGTGGTAATAGATAACCAGTGTCAAATGACAGGATAAAAGGAATAAATATATTATTAAGAACACAGGACAGGTCTACTGTGTGAATATAATAGTGCATATAAAGTGCGAAGGCGTGTATAGACGCCTAAGTGAGTTGGTGAGTCTTGGTATTAATTATTCTCATTAAGCAGTCTGTGAAACAGATATATAGAGAAGTATACAGAAGGGATAAAGAGCCAAGAACCAGAATGGTTGGGTCTATGAGGGGACTTGTTCCATGTATGAATGAATATGAGGGAGAGAAAGTATATTGGAAGTATATACACGTACATATGTATGTATATAAAATTATATCAAAGGATAAAAATATTATATAAAATATATATATTAATATATATATTATATAAAAATATCTATTATATAAAAATATTTAAAAATATTCTACAAAAATAAACCAATATATATTATATAAAAATATTGTATAAAAAATGTTTATGGTCATAAAACAAACGAAAGGAGTGGTATTCTGGAATGGGTTAGGTCACCGCGGATAATAAAAGCCATGAAAAGGATAAAAATAAAAATAAAAATCATGTCCGGTAATGGTTAAAATCAGTTAAAAATTGGATAAAAAGCAATTTAAGTCTATGTCCACATTTAACCCCTTTGGCACCAAGGATTCTAAAAGGTATATCCATTTAGTTTCGTTTTGTGAAATTAGGGTCTTTTTGTTTCCTCCTCTCCAGTGATCATTAATGGTGTCTATGCCATAGAAAATGAGGCCTGTGGGGTCTCTTTTGTGGAATTCATCAAAATGTCTGGAGAGATGGTGTTTGGAGAAACCTTTCTTAATGTTATTAATGTGTTCCCTAATTCGAACACATAAGGGCCTAGTGGTTCTACCAACATATTGTAACCGGCAGGGGCATTCTATAACGTAAGTAACATGTGTAGTATTGCATGTCACCAGCTCTTTGATGGTGAACTCTTTCCCCGTCCTGGATTTAAAAGTGGTTTTTCTCCTGGGTTGCTTCTTGCTGACTCGGCATGCAAGACACCTTTGGCACTTATAAAAACCTTTCAGCTCAGTATGTAATTTTACAGGTCTGGGGGGATCTATAACATTCTTTACCAGATGATTCCTGAGGGTAGGTGCTTTTCTATAAATAAATCTTGGTTTCTTATCCAAGAGTTTCACCAGTGTCCTGTCTGATTTTAAAATAGGCCAGTATTTCCGCACTATGTGTTCGATGGATTTAAATTGGTTACTGTACCCAGTGATAAAAGCCACATTTGTTTGTTGTTGATCTGGGGGTCTCTCTTTTGGCTTTAGTAGAGATGTGCGGTCCATTCCTTTGATATTCTCTTTTAGTTTTTGTAGAGGTTCGGCTGCGTATCCTTTATCGATAAACTTATTTATTAAAGTGTCTGCCTGTAGCATAAAATCTTCGATATTGTGGCAATTTCTACGTATCCTGAGTAGTTGGCCCTTAGGAATGTTCTTGATCCATTTTGGGTGGTGGCAGCTGGAGGTGGGGATATACCCATTACGGTCAGTGGTCTTGAAGAAGGTCTTTGTGAGTATCTCATCCCCCCTCTTAAAAATCTGTAGGTCCAGATAGTCTACCTGGCCATGATCACATTTCCCAGTGAAGGAAATCCCGAACTTATTCCGATTGAGTTCTACCAAGAAAGCCTCGAAGGAGTCGATGCTGCCTTCCCACAGAATAATTACATCATCGATGTACCTACGATAGAATTTAATCTCTGGTTTTCTATTTTTGTATATATACCGCTCTTCCCACATATCCATAAATAGGTTGGCCACGCTAGGGGCATATTTTGCACCCATAGCGACGCCTTTCGTTTGTACATAATAGTCTTTTTTATACCAGAAATAATTGTTCTCCATAGCTAGTTTTAAACTTTCCAATAAAAAGCCAATTTGTTCTCGTCTTAGATCCGTGCCTTCATGTAATGCTTTTTCAACTCCTGTTATGCCATCTTTTTGTACAATGCTAGTATATAAAGAATTGACATCTATTGTAGCAAGGAGGCATTGACTGGCATTTTTGACCTGTTTCAATTCATTAATGAGTTGCGTACTGTCCTTCAAATATGACTTCCCTTTCTTTACTAGTGGTTTTAAAAATTGGTCGACATACTCCCCAAGTCTTGAGAAAAGAGAGTTGATGCCACTTATAATGGGTCGACCCCACAGGCCTCATTTTCTATGGCATAGACACCATTAATGATCACTGGAGAGGAGGAAACAAAAAGACCCTAATTTCACAAAACGAAACTAAATGGATATACCTTTTAGAATCCTTGGTGCCAAAGGGGTTAAATGTGGACATAGACTTAAATTGCTTTTTATCCAATTTTTAACTGATTTTAACCATTACCGGACATGATTTTTATTTTTATTTTTATCCTTTTCATGGCTTTTATTATCCACGGTGACCTAACCCATTCCAGAATACCACTCCTTTCGTTTGTTTTATGACCAAAAACATTTTTTATACAATATTTTTTATATAATATATATTGGTTTATTTTTGTAGAATATTTTTAAATATTTTTATATAATAGATATTTTTATATAATATATATTAATATATATATTTTATATAATATTTTTATCCTTTGATATAATTTTATATACATACATATGTACGTGTATATACTTCCAATATACTTTCTCTCCCTCATATTCATTCATACATGGAACAAGTCCCCTCATAGACCCAACCATTCTGGTTCTTGGCTCTTTATCCCTTCTGTATACTTCTCTATATATCTGTTTCACAGACTGCTTAATGAGAATAATTAATACCAAGACTCACCAACTCACTTAGGCGTCTATACACGCCTTCGCACTTTATATGCACTATTATATTCACACAGTAGACCTGTCCTGTGTTCTTAATAATATATTTATTCCTTTTATCCTGTCATTTGACACTGGTTATCTATTACCACTTATCCCGTTTCCTTTACG